>JAULUF010000023.1:4710000-5220000 GCA_031834385.1 Semotilus atromaculatus | reverse complement strand
TGGGGGTACAAACAAACACACCCCCATGTCTATACGATGTTTTGGTGCTGAGATATAGCCCATTCATGTGTTTGTATGGTTGCTAGGGTACTCCAAATGGTTGCTAAGGTTTGTTTATACCGTTTATGTGGTAATATTTAAAGAGTATTTGCAAGTCTGGGTCAAAAAATGCCCAACTCTGTGTTTTTACAATGTTTTGTTGCTGAGATATGGCTTGTAAATGCTGTTCAATGGTTGCTAGGTGCCTGTAATTGGTTGCTAGGGCGTGGCTATGAAGTTGTCATGTCACTACTTGTTGGTTGCTTGATAGGACGAATCAAAAGAGCCCAACCCCAAGCCTCTATGACCTTCTTTGCCAAAGATATGATTTTACAAAATTTGTGCCAATGTTAAGTCTATGGGACATTTTACAGCTAATTTTTCACTCGCCAGACGAACATCGTACACCCGATCGCTTATAAAAGTCATAGCACACCTCTCCTCAATAAACCGGTTGATTTGACACCTCATTCATGGGTCTACGAGAAACGGTGCGGGAGGAGTAACGTGCCGAAGTTTTATCCAGGTGAATAGTAATCACAACACTAGAATGTACATTTCCAGGAGAAAATGTGAAGTGGTGCTTGCAGTGGCAAAACTCGCCACTCGGTTGCTAGGGTGTTCTTGGAGTTTGCTATGATGATGCAAGGCAGTTGCTAGGGTGTTCTGGGTGGTTGCTAGGCGGTTGCTAGGTTATTCTGGGTGGTTGCTAGGTGGTTGCTAGGGTGTTATGGGTTGTTGCTAGGGTTTTTCTAGGCAGTTGCTAGGGTATCCTGGGTGGTTGCTAGGCGGTTGCTAGGGTAATCTGGGTGATTGTTAGGGCGTTGCTAGGTGGTTGCTAGGGTATTCTGGGTGGTTGCTAGGCGGTTGCTAAGGTGTTCTGGGTGGTTGCTAGGGCGTTGCTAGGCAGTTGCTAGGGTGTTCTGGGTGGTTGCTAGGGTGTTGCTAGGGTAATCTGGGTGGTTGCTAGGGCGTTGCTAGGTGGTTGCTAGGGTGTTCTGGGTGGTTGCTAGGCGGTTGCTAAGGTGTTTTGGGTTGTTGCTAGGGCGTTGCTAGGCAGTTGCTAGGGTGTTCTGGGTGGTTGCTAGGGTGTTGCTAGGGTAATCTGGGTCGTTGCTATGGTGTTACTAGGTGGTTGGTAGTTGTCAAAGATGGTTCCTATGGAGTTTGTAGCATTTTATTGGCATGATTTAGCACTTAGCTAATCAATATTAGCATGTAGCTATTCACTGCTAGCATGTGTAGCATGTTGGAAGTGTTGTTTGCTAGCATGAGTCAAAAGAGCCAACCCCCATGTCTCTACGATGTTCTGATGCAGAGATATAGGTCTTGCTAAATGGTTGCTAGGGTACTCTGTTTAGTTGCTAGGGAGTGGCTTGGCAGCTGCCAATGATGGATCTCCAAAGGCTGCCTGTCAGTGTGAATGATATAAACCAATCCCCATCTCTATACGATGTTCTGATGCAGAGATATAGCTCTTGCAATATGGTCGCTAAGGTACTCTATTTGGTTGCTAGGGAGTGGCTTGGCAGCTGCCAATGATGATTCTCCAAATGCTGCTTGTCACAATGAATACTATAAACCAACTCCCATGCCTCTGTGACATTCAGAATGGAAGATATCCCTCTTTGGATTTTGGTTGCTAAGGCGCTCAACAATGGTCGCTAGGGATGGGCCAGGAAGTGTTGAGGTGATTTATGATTGGCTGTTTGCTGCCCTGAGTCAAACGAGACCACCCTTGTATTTCTATGACACTTCTATCCGGAGATACCCATTTCATCTCTTTCATTGGAAGTCTATGGGAGTTGTTGCTAAGGTGCTCTAATTGGTTGCTAGGGCCTGGCTTGATAGTTTCACAATGATCCTGAGAGACTGATTGGTCGTCTGAGTAAGATAAGCCCGCCCCCTTGTCTCTGTGACACTGTGATCCAGAGCTATGTTCAATACAAAATCCCAATGCAATTTACCATAGTAGGAAAAACACATGCATTTTATGGGCCGTCCTTCACCATAGTAAGTCAATGGGGACACTTTTGGGGCCTCTTGTGCCCCAGGGGTGCAACTTTTACCCCATGGTGAGGTATGTTCTTACAGAGCCTGCCAGCCTCTTCAAATGTGGTAAATTACAAGTTTCTGAGAAATCATTGGTCAGTGCTACGAGTCGTCAAAGTTTGTGGCAATGTTAAGTCTATGGGATTTTTTTTACCCAATGATTTGCCCCTGGGGCGAACACCGTACCCCCCATCGCTAAGAAAAGTCACAGCACACCTCTCCTCAATAATCCGCACAATTTGACGCCTCAATCAGGGGTCTGTTATGTCGGCGTGTATTTTTTAACAGATGATTACTATGGAGTTTTTAAAAGGAGTTTTTATAGAGTTTTTATAGAGTTATTTAGTATGGCACGAGGCCTGCGGCCTCGTGCCTATCGCCCACGGTTGCTAGGGTGCTGTAACTGGTTGCTATGGTGTGGCTATGAAGATTTGAGGCCATTACTTATTGGCTGCTTGATAAAATAAATCCTCTGAGGGAGAGAGAGAGGGCCTGACAGCAGGGCTGTCAGGCCCTTTTCTCTGGGTGTGTGTGAAAGTGACAGTTGGGATTTAAATTTCTGAAAATTCCGCAATGTTAAGTCAATGGGACTTTTTTGGCCGCTTTTTCGTCCGCTGTGCGAACATCGTACACCCGATTGCTTATAAAAATCATAGCACACCTCTCCTCAATGAGCCGGTCGATTTGACGCCTCACTCAGGGGTCTGTGACAAACGGTGCGGGACGAGTTACGCGCCGAACTTTTGTCCGGAATAATAAGAAGAATAATAAGTATGAGCAATAACAAAACTGTTGCTTTGCCATAGGCAAGCACCATTAATAATAAGTATGGAGAATAACAATAGTGATGCCTTGCTTTCAGCAAGCACCACTAATAATAATAATAAGTTTAAATAGGATTTCAGTAAGTTGGCTCTCCAAGCCAACTTAATTAAGGAAAACAAATATATTGATCTGAAATATAGCAAATTAATTTTAAATTATTTCAGGTACAATTACCAAACACATCTCAAGGTCTTTTTTATTAATTTAATTAATAAACTAATTATATAAAACTATTGTCAGTGCACTACAAATAAACTGGTTCTATGCCTTTATTAATAAAACTTATTTAAAAAATACAATGCCTTATGCATTTTTGTTTTGCTTTTCCCTCCATTGTACCGAAATCGTACCGAACCGTGATGTCTGAACCGAGGTATGAACCGAACCGTGACTTCTGTGTACCGTTCCACCCCTAATATATATATATGTATATTAGGGGAAAACGGTTGACAAAATGTACGGTTCGGTTCAATACGATACACTGGTGTCGCGGTTCGGTACGTTTTCGATACAGCAAAAAGAAAGAAATGCCAGAGAAATTGCCTTGATTTTTTTTATTTTTTTATTTTTATTTAAACTAACATCATAAAGTATGATAATTTTTTTACTTTTGAGCAATGACAGAGCTATACTTGACTCTTTTTAGGAGCATATAAAACAAAAACAGCTCCTTGCTCCTTGAAAAAAAAATGAAATGTAATATTGTTATAAACAAAGGTTTATATTTATTTCAGATTAACATTTGAGGGCAGTAATTTTATTCATAATGTCTAAATAAAACCGACGTAACGTTACTTGAAAGCATTGTAGCCTACTATTCCTGCCAAACTTCCATTACAGTTAGTGTTACTACAGTAAATCCATGGTGAATGTTGCTGATCTGTGGAAATTGGATAGTTCATTCATGGCACCGTAGTTTCTACGTCAGCGCTGTTTGTTCCATTAAGGCGAGACACGGCAGGCAAAAACATTGTTTTTTTTTTCACTGGTCAATTTTGAGATTTTGGGCTATTTGTCTTCAATAACATGTCTTCTTTCAGACTTGTGGTGAAAAAAAAATTCCAAGCGTCAATACCAGAGGAGAAAACCCGTAGCCTAATTGTTTGCTTAATTTCTCATTGCAAGTTAGCTTCTTATACCTTTTACTTATACCAATACTGGATATTATAAAGACTGTTTATATAGAGACATGTCACTTCCTTAATCCTCAATAAAACTATATTGGGAAAACCCATAACGCCAAAGATGGCGATTGTACGTACATGCCCCGCCCCTCCTTCTGGAAAGCCAATCGTCTGCTTTTTAATAGTACAGCCGGGAAACATTTAAGCCTATCGTCTGGTTCCACTGACGCATACGCACAGTTGAGGTTTACGACAGCGGAGACGATTTGGCGACAGCCCTGCTTGAACAGAGGGTGATAACTCTGGTGATAACAACGCGAAGGCACCGGACCAGGAATGGAAATTAACTTTTTTGTCCTGTGGCTGATGGATTTCAAAATCTAGCAGCCACTCAATGTTTTTACCAGCAATGTGTAACTGCATGTGAAAATTAATACTACAAGATCTACAATACTTAAGCAGTTTATTTAATCTCAAGTCTCAATGAAATACTGGCATTTTCTCTTTCTCTCTTATAGCCTACACACACAAACCATGAACTGATATTCAATTCAGTTCGCATAGGAAGAAAAAAGAATGTTACAGACGTGAGCGCTCTGAAAGCGGCACTAAAAGATGCTTTAAAACTTTCACAGAGACATCAAACAGAAAGCACAAAACCTTTCTTTAAATTGAATTTCTTTTTCTATTAATTGTATCTTCATTTTAATCAATGTTTCATCAACTAATTGCCTGGATTTTATAAATAAGAAGTAAATATAGCAGACGATAGATAATCACGAAAAGGAGGCGCCGGCGCGTGAACTGGAGCTCGTCTCATAAATGAACCGAAACTCAGTGTATTGGCTAAGGAAGCCTTTACTTATGTCTACTTTTAAACAGAACATTTCAAAACGAAAGAAAACAGACACAGACTGCTCTCTGCTTTATGTGATCCGTATGAAATGTGCATTTCTCTCTGGCGCGGTCACTACTGAAGATCGCGATCAGCATCGTCAACTTCATCTTTGCAACTGACACGGACAAAGAAAAGACTTGTTTATTAATAAATAATTAAAATATCTCCTTGCTATATTTTACATATTCATAATCATTACTTTTGCCAGTTCTTTGTGACAGATTTTAGGAGCTTTATTGGCAGCACAACGTTACATGAACGCGTCACCACCGGATCACCGCACCCACCAGAATAGCCCGTTTCAGAATACGGTGGCCGGTAGGTGAAGCGAGTTTACCCGCACAACACAAAATCACCCGCATTTTGATCCCTGCACCGGACTACCAAGGTAACAGTTAGTTAAAGCATTTTATATCGACCACAAATATGTTACCTAACATTCTAAGTATTTGCTGTAGAGCTACATGTAAAAGACACAAAATATGTTGTGTTATCAAGGTACGGTATAGCTAGTTAGCCAGCTTGGCACAACACCGGTATTCTTCTAGATAGAGACGTAAAAGAAGTTGGTGTCGTGAACCCTTGCGCATGCGTAGTAAAGTATAACCTGTGGGCGAAAAGGCGTTTTAAACCTTATTTTGGGGGCAAAGTCATCAAACTTTTCCAGCGATTTTTATCATATTTTTTATGTTACCCCATTCATTTAGATAGGAGCCTGGTCTTGTTAGTCCAAAATAGCTGCCCGGAGGCGTTGCCAAGATGCCGGCCGAGTGGCATGACTTGCCTAAAAACACTTTGATATTATTGATCAGTAAAAATGACATTTAACAAAAAGAGACAGGGTTGTGTAATTTTATTTTATATACTAGATATATTTTTTATATTTATTTTAACATTCTCTTCACTATATGTAAAATAAAATGACACAACCCTGTCTCTCTTTGACAAATGTCAATAAAAATCAAGAATGTTTCATATTTTTAAAATGAAATAAAAAAGAAGCAGGTTTGTGTTTTAATATTTCATGTTGTTATAATATGCAGTGAAGATAATTAATGTACACGTTGCCTGAACCACAATTGTGTGGCCATTTAGGATATGTTTAAGATATGTTTGTTTTTTTTTATGAAAAGAGGCGGAGTGGTGTTTTATAAAATATTTCGTTTTATTGTTAACGAAAAGAGGCAGAGTTGTAGCATATTTCGTTTGACTGTTGCCTAAAATATACAATTTTGTATGCAATTTCATCACTAAATTCACTTCTGATAACATTTGATGCGAGAAATCAACTGTGAAGATTTCAAATATTGACATTTTTACGAAAATGTATGACGAGTCGTAAATGTTTGGGTCCTGCAGACGGCGTCTGTGGGGGGGTATTGCGCAAAACCTGCAAGAACACATCGTCTCAAACTGTCAGCAGCGTTCTGTGTGCTCGTCACCTTGTAAGTTCAGTCTTCCAAGAACAACTAGCAAGAGCGTTCTCCCCAAGAACACAAGTCCGTTCTTTGCATTCTTGGTTTTGAAAAACACCCATGGTCATCCTTTTAATCAGCAACCAATCGTGAAAGTACAATGGGCATTTAACTCTAAAACCGAAATCTCATTGGCTGATGTCAATTTCTGACAACGTGATTCGTTCAGAGGCATCACGTGACGTGCTCTGACATTTAGATGTGTGTTTTTGACTGTTTTTCTGTTCAGTTGAAGGCCATAAATGCTGTGTTATAAGTTTGAATGTGATTTAGGTGGTTTTTATTGTTGTTGCTAATGATTTGATAAGATATTGTGGCTGTAAATAGTTGTTTCCACTAAAGATTTTTTACATTACAAATCTTTAAATGCTGTTTTCTCAAAATGTTTTTTTTGTCATTCTCAAGTAGAAAAATCTCAGCCTGTGTAGCACCAGCCCGTTCTCACGTAAATACATGTCTATAGCACGTAGTGTGTTTATCGTGTTATTTATTCGTGAAAATTAGTTTTTACGTGCATATGCGTGTAATACAGTTTTACTTCATTGCGTGTAATACACACGCACCCAACACCACTAATTCTACCCAACACCACTAATTCTACCCAAACGTATAATACACACGCACCTCACACCACTCCTAAACCTACCCTTAACAACCCATGCGTATCATAGTAAGCACTAAAAACTCATTTTCGCGTATAAATAACACGATAAACACACTACGTGCTATAGACACGTATTTAGTGTGATCGGGCTGCCTATGTACACCAAACTTTCCAGTTATACACTTAGCAGTATTCTGAAGATATTTTCAGAGGGATTTGTTAATAAATCATTCCTGACATTTTAATAAAAAAAAATATGGCGAAAATGTATTTTTTAAGGCTATGGACAGTATATTTTGATTTCCTATGAAAGCATATATCCTGAAATCCCTCTGAAATTCTTTTATCATCTTGTGTGTAAACAAAATGAAAAAATAATTTTGCACCTGGCTTTATCATATGTTCAGATCTATCTACCGAAAATAAATGCACAATTGTGCATATTTAATGAGATACTGCATAATTAAACATACAAATTTCTAAAACTTGTAATAATTTTTTTTAATATACTTGTGTAAGTAATCAACTGAGAAAGTTTCATAGTGATATCTATTATTTAATTTTTTTTACCCTATTCACCTGTAGTGTCTCGCCTTAAAGAGACACTCCACCCATTTGCATTAAGCTTTCCATTGTTAGAAACCCAGTCATGCTATTGAATGGTCATTGTTGTGGAAATTATCAATATTAAAGCTTGTTCTTGCTGCGCAGCTTTAATGACAGACAGACTTCAGCAAATGTCCTTTGAATGCTCTTTATTACGGCCAGGAGTCCTCGAGCAGTTCTCAGAGAATCTCCTAAAAAGTAGCAATAAGAATGGCCGGAGGATCTCAGACAATTTCCATTGAGAATCCCACCGAAAACACGGATACAACAGTTTTTATACAATAGGGAGGTATGGCATAATGACATTAATTTGATTGGTTATTCATTTACAGTCTATTCTGTTACTGGGTGAAGAATTTGTTTTAACGATTACTTCATTGATCACAAGTTCTAACATCTGTCATCTGTCTAGTTTCATTTCCCATATTCGTTATTTATACACACAGTCTGCACAGTCAGGGGTTTGACACACGTACATTCATCTAAAATACAGAACATCTCAGAACATTGTTTCAGAGATTTAGCATGTTAAACAAGGTCAAATGTTAAAACATGGTTAGCTTAATATTCAGCTAAATTTTCTACCACATCATGCAACACTCTCTCATTTTCCCCTGAGACGAGAGAAATCCGCTATTTACCTTTTTCACTTCCTCCTACAATGAAGCAAAAATCGTCATTTTACGTCATTGTAGGAGGAAGTGTAAGAGGGGGGGATTTCTGTAAAGACTACAAGCACTAGTTCCCACCCTTTCAAACCCGCCCATAGGGAGTTGGACCTAATGCGCTAACAGACCTATCACAGATCAGTGCCAGTGCGTTTGATTTCACTGGCAGAAACTTTTTGAAAATATGGACAAAGGTCGAGCAAAACATACAAGATATTTAGTTTGTAAACAGACAAATCATAGGAGATGTGTTGCTTTACAGCAGACGACTATGTCAGTGTGTGTTCTCAGTAGCCACTAGCTGCTAATAGAGTCGAGTTAGAAAGAACCTGACCTCCAGGCAAATGCGTTTAGCGCTGCTAAGCACTGCTAGTTCCAGACCTGGCTGTTCGTCATCATCATCTGGCAAGGTAAATATCGACGGAATTGCGATATTCATAAGCGCGGGGCTCAGTTCAATCCTAAGGGTTTGGGTTCGAAATCTTCTGGATTGAAATGTAGACTGCACACGTCAGATGTTTTAGTGCTTCAATGGCTGTGTCCTCTCCGGACTTTGGGTTATTGATAGCCCGTAGCCACTTTTTGCACAAGTCCAAATCTGCATAGCTGGCAAATTTTGAGTATAGCTTGGAGTGATGATGAACAGGATGCTATCTGCACACGCACGGTCTCTCTGCCGTGCGCGCGCTACGCGGTGTGGAGCACAGTCTGTCTCACATGCACGCTCGCTCTAGATTCGACCGACCGGATTGACAATTTCCCGCTACTCCGTGAGAGATATGAGACCGGTGCGTCTCACAGGTGTCGCTCATCAGTAATCACGCCACCGGCCTCACTCGTCCTGCTCGCCACAGTAAACATGAGTTCTCCCACGGCCCTCAGCCTCATCCTGCTCGCCACAGTAAACTTGATGAATGGCGACTGTAGAACGCAGAAGCCGAATCCCGGACATTATGGGCGATCTTGAAAACCCGGGCACACTCATCACCTAGTAGCCTAGCCTTGTTAAACATGTTTAACCTCTGCGCTCTGTTACCGGTAGGCGTGGCCTCCTAGGGCAGTGAAGCAAATGCATTCTGGGAGTTGTTGTCTTTCATCCACATAAGCCAAAAATAATTTTTTTTGGCTTTTCTCAGTCTAGAAAGCTCCAAATTCAAAAATAATTTCACATTTCTTCTACATAAATGACCCATTTTAAATACACATTCATCTTCCCAGAGGTGGAATGCCCCTTTAATAACGGATAAATGTGAATGCTTCTCACTAGATCTCGCAGCGATGTTATTACTTCAGTGACGAATACAAATGCTTTCTTTACAGGATGTCTTGGGGCTGTGTAGTAACAGTGTCGCTTGATCAAGATCGGCTCGTGCTGCATTGGTCCAAACTGATAAACAAAATAACGAGTAGCGCAGTTCCGTTCCTCTTTCATTACATTTGCCATTTGATGTTGGGCAATGTTGTGGTCGCGCCAGCACGCGCTTGCCACGTGCCTATATTTGATTTTTTTTTACCGTATGGGTTACATTAATTTTTTTAATCAAACACAAATATCAATCAAGCACATGTATAAGATCTTTTTATTGTTCGTGTCAGTAACTTTAAGCAGTCCTAAAAAGCTGCATATTTACATAATGCGAAATAAACAATAAAGCAAAATCCATTTCAACTGACACAAGTCTCATCCTCATTATATATTTAACTAACTTCTGTTCTGTCACTTGCTATATGTGATGCAGGGGAACTAGTTTTTATTTTGCAGGTTTTTAACCCATTTCGCTTTGTAAAATTTTCTTTACATCAAGACATCCTGTTATACAGAAGACTTCTTGAATGTATTCAGGTTTTTTTTTAAATAAGGTATTTTCATCAAAAATACTGTGTTGGAATTGATTTGTTAATAAAGTTATGTGATAAAATGTCAACCCTGTTTTCTGTGTTCTGTTTTTTTGTGAATGAATTGTCATTCTGAGTAATTAGAGTTTGGGTTGCACAATGCTTGTGACAAAACCATTACCCTTTTTACCTTATGAAGATGTCTGTCATTCAAGTTTGAAGAGAGACTTTTTTTAAATTAATTTTCTTTGCCCTACCTGCTTGTGAGCGCAGAGCACCACTGCTAGGGGCTGTCCAGATCAGAGCTCTACTGATTTCTTCCACTTTGTCACCTTCATCAGGAAATGATTCTGGCATACCCTCACCTCCTGGTTTCTCCACATCAATATGTGTGCTGTGAAAAAAAATGTAGAAAGAAAATAAATAATAAAAAGGAGGGCATGATACAACTTTACACTCTCTCTCACTCTAGACTTTTTGGGTGAACGTGATTTCACCATGTACCACATGTTCCTGGATCAACATCTTTGTTGATCCTAGAACAACTTTCCAATTAACCAATCAGATTTGAGGGACAAGTTTACAGTTTATGTCAAGTTTAGGCTTAGAACCAGGGTGAGGTACTTAAACTTCAGTGTTATTCACCTATCATTACCCTCTGATTTTAGGAAAAGTTATGGGTAGGGTTAGGTTTAGGGGTAGGGATTGGGTAAGGAATACATTTGGGACAGGAATGTTGATCCAGGATCAACTAAATATGTTGATCAAGGAACATGTCTCACTTGGCAAAATCACGGTGACTTTGAGGCATTTTTTTCCCAGAGGAAATTTTTTATTGCTCTGTGGTTGCTTTCCCTAAGCTCAGGATACTTCTATATCTCTCATTTTAGTATTAACAATATTTCAGACGATTCTTCTAAATAATAGAAATAAAAGTAGACACAAATGAGACATGAGAAATATCTGTGAGAAAGGGAGTAAAAACTGAGAATGTGCTGGATGAAACATAGAACGTCTTTATTGTCTTGCCATAATCTCTTTCAAGACTCCACTACAGCAATATTTTATTGCTCAAACGTTGCTCTTTCTAAGCTCAGGAGACTTAGAGATCTCTCATTTTAGTTTCAACAGTGTTTCAGATTTTTGTCCTGTAAGGTATGAACCGGTCAATTTTGGGGAATTTGTATACAATAATTAATAATAATTCATAAATATTCATACAGGTTTGGACCAGATCAACTTTACATTTTAATAAATCTCCCGGTAAGGGATAATATGTCCTGTTACCTGCATGCATGTGAATCCTTGCAATTAACCACAAGTTGATTGCAATTAATTACATGGACCACATTTCACAAAACAGGTAAAATTAATTAGCTCAATTAAAAGAGTTTAGGAAAATTAATTCTGTGGCCACAAGAATTCGCTTTCCCGCCCTATAAACGAATACTCTTTAAGGTATCTTTAATTTGTAAGCTTGTAGCTAAGATCTTTTGACACTTAAGGGACTTGGAAAATGAGCAAAAGAGATTAATCAATCGATGAATACTGTATTTATTAAAGGCATACTACGTATACAATTACTACGGTTACATAGGATATATGTATTTACAAACATAATGACAAAGACACGCGGGGAGTCTAGACAATGGAAACACGTATCGAAGTGAGTGTGAAAGTGAGGGAGAGAGAGAGAGAGAGCATTGGTAAACTTCACCCAGACAGTAACCTCTCTGAAACAACACGAAAAACATCATCTTAATGCTTCCTAGAAGCTGATACAGAAATATACTTCCACAAGTTTCTTGGTCTCTCTGTGTCTTGTTGCGTGTTCCTAAAACGGCCTGTCCTGTCCCGGCCGCATGCATGAGCGGATGTTCTTTGTTCCGTGGGTGCGCGTCACGTGGTGTTCGGCGCGCGCGCTTTGAACAGAGGTTTAAAGTCTTTGAGGTAACATTACCAAATTCGGCTAAATTCATCCCCTCTCCTGTGAGATGAATTAGGTTGGGAAACTTAAAGAAAATAAAACTTTTAAACGAACAAAAGAAAGAAGAAGATAAAGACCCCCAAAGGGGAATCACACGGAGTTACATCTTTGCGAAGTTGAGGAGGTGAGAGGTATGAGCGTAAGAGACCGAGTTGGAGCTCGGCGCGTCTCTTTGAAGACATTTCGGTTCACGCCTCTCCTGGCGTGAATGCACCAATTAGCTGGGAGAAAAGTGCGCGGCAAAGGTTTTCCTTTGTCTCATCGAGATCGACTTTGCATGTTTTATGACGGTGACGTAAAATGCGTTCCATTTTACTCCAGAGATGATAAAACATAGTAACACATATCTGACGGTTTGTATACATATATATATGGTTTGGTCAGATCAAGAGGATTCTAAACATATGAAGAACGACTTATAAATTGGATGGCACAGCAAAGTTACATTAAAAGGCATACTTTCCAAGCATTTTGTAGTTATTTTAGAACTACGATACTATCACAGGTAACCATAGGACCTGGGTAACAGACACACATACAAGCATATCAAAATATATCTCAGTAAAGTCTTTATATGATGAAGATAAAGGTTTGTGTATGTGTGTGCGTGTCCATGAGTGAATGTTCTTCTGAGTGGTCTGCCCTATCTCTCTTGGTAGAAGAGGGGGGGGGTATTCGTGATAGTATGTAAGTCAAAGAAACATTAACCCATTAGAGTCTTCAAGGACGCACAAACCAAACACAAAGAATAATCATGAGATGAACATTAGATGCATGTATCACATGGTTATGCATAGAATATATACATAGGATTACAAAGGTTTCACTTCTCCTTCTCCAGGAAAGAATTAAGTCTATGCACATTCTTTTGGGTCGTAAACTCGTAACAGGACACTTCGGCCAGTGTTAGCTGGATTTGGGGGGGGGGAAGTTTCACCGAGTGAGTGTTAGGATAGTGAGTTTGCTGGATTATTCATTAAAATGCATAATACAGGCATTTATCGTTCGTTTAGAACTACAATACAGTCAGGTATCTTCATAGGTCCTGGGCACTCAGACCCACATAACAACATATAAAATATATCTCATTAAAATGTCTTTAATGGGGAAATTCCTTTCTTCTTTAGCAAGAATGTATTTAGTTATTCCGATTCACCCTTCGCCCAGTCCTTACAGTCCTAAAATTCCATAGGTGAAAATAATTAGACACAACGGAGACATGGCAAAGTTGTTGAGATCTCTTTGAAACATAGGAGACAAATATAAGACCACCAGAGTCTTAAGTTTAGGAGTAAAATTTGAGCACAGTGTGATGTCGCTGAGGTCTCTTCTAAAACTTTAAAGAAGACCATTGTTAGAGTGTGAGAAACAGATGACTCAATGAAAAGTCTTCATTTGATTTTAAAGTAACCTAATTTCTTTCTAGAAGAAACATTTTAAATGTATTGAGATCTCATTTCTGATTTTTCTTTCCTCTGGGTTAGCTTTTCCTTAGACTCTCTTACCCCTTTCTATGGGGAAAAAAAAAACAATATTTGTGTCTCAAAATGAAGGCTGTACAAATGAAGACCCTTCCTGGACTCTATGGTACCCATATTGTCAAATTACTTACAAAAGTGACAAAAGTGTCAAAAGACAAAAGACAAAAGTGTTTGTATTTTTCTTGAGCAGACGGTTGACCCTCTTTACAGGTTCATCAGATGTTGGTTAGTAGAGAGGACCGACGGTGGCGAATATTCCTTCCTTCCAGAAAAACAGAGAACCACAGAATCGTGTGACTTGACAGTTTTGTCCTTGAACTGTCACACGTGGCAGAACCGGACAACATCATGAACCTGAGCATCCATTCCTGGCCACCAAGAGATAACAAAGGCATTGTTTGGTTCTTACCTCTCCCTGATGTACTTCTTGCACGGTAGAGACCAGCACAGATCGAAGAGAAGCGAGAGAAATGTAGGTGAGTCGACTGTGTGTGTATATATATATATATATATATATATATATATATATATATATATATATATAGGCATCCTCTCATCCTGATAGGATAGATGTGTTAATTGCTAATGCCATTTTTATTGCATAGATCATTTGAACGTGCTTCTCTCGAACTTTGTTAATGAAATATAATTTCTCGAGTTCACACTTACAAATAAGTCAGATGACTGGTATGTAGAACCCAGAGTACTCCCTCCAAAAAGTAGCAAACCAACGCGGGACAGCAGCCAGAAAAGATGTTGATAACCTCCCAAAAATTGTGGAACACAAAGCTGATGGTGTGCCAATCGTTGGATCGGGAGGGATTCTTGCATCATTGGACAGTACTTTGGTGTTTATGGCATCAGATGGGTAGTTGGCTCTGTGGTAGTTGGCTGGCAATGTTAACACGTGGGCGCGCTCCTGCTGAAGCAGAGGTGATAGAAGTTGGACGGAGAACTGAGCCCCTGCAGTAGTGGAAGAGATAACAGTGGAGATAACAGTGGATAACAGTGGAGAAAATTTGGATGGATTAACGGAGCTCCTGCGGTAGTGGAAACAAACTTGTTTTTCAACTTGCTTTCAAACTATCCAAAGAGCAAGTTGGACGTTGAACTGAACACCTGCAGAAGCAGAGGGGACATCATTGATGAGGCAGTGCAGACAATTTTACCAGAGAAACTGAGTTCCTGTGGGAGCGTGAGAAAACATCACTGCTGCAGCAGTGGATAAATTTTAGCCAGAAAACTGAGCTCTTGCAGGTGAATTAGGGAACATCATTGCTGCGGCAGAGGATACATTTTAGTCAGAGAAACTGAGCTCCTGTGGGAGCACGAGGGAACATCACTGCTGTGTCCTTGGATAAATTTTAGCCAGAAAAATTGAGCTCCTTCAGGAGCAGAAGGAACATCACTGCTCCGGCAGTGGATACATTTTGCCAGAGAATCTGAGCTTCTGTGGGAACAGAAGGAACATCACTGCTGTGGCAATGGATACATGTTGCCAGAGAAACTGAGCTCCTGCAGGAGCAGGAGGGAACATCACTGCTGCATCAGTGGATACAATTTAGCCAGAAGAACTGAGCTCCTGCGGGAGCAGAGGGAACATCACTGCTGTGGCAGAGGATACATTTTGCCAGAAAAACTGAGCTCCTGCAGGAGCATGGGAGAACATCACTGCTCCGGTAGTAGAGAAATTGTAGCCAGAGAAACTGAGCTCCTGCAGGAGCAGAGGGCACATCACTGCTGTGGCAGTGGATACATTTTTGCCAGAGAACTGAGCTCTTGCGGGAGCAGAGGGAACATCACTCTGCTCCTGTCATTATGAAGTAAGAGATGGTTTCGTCATCTAGCACTGATAAATCTTAGATTGTGGGTTGCACTTTTGGATTAAAGCTAGATGTGATGGTGAGGTCTGAGCATCTGAGGAACATTGTGTCAAGTGTGTCTCTACCTGTGCGACTCCACCGAACACCATGTAACGGTGGCCTTACCAAACCAGTATGGGTTTTCAATAAGACTAGGTTTGGTTTAAAATCATTCGGGTGCCAGACAAGTTAAACTTGTCAAGAAAACTAAATATATATGCCGGATAGCTCCAACCACTGTTACATACAAAAAATAATAATAAACTGATACCCACAATTAAATTTTCACAGAGTTTGTATTATTTTTGTTCACATGACAAAAACAAAAGAAACAATTTCAAGTTCACATTCAAATATTCACACAAAGAGAAATCACGAGAGTCCTTGGATCATAAGTGTCCATAAGTTTGCTATTTGTTTGAACTCAGTCTTTCATGTTCCACTTCATCAACAAAGAAGACACAATAAACAAAAACAAAGAAAATAAATAATAAACAAATACACATATGTATTTGGTGTATGCGCGTGCGTGTACTGAGCGTGTATGTGTGAGTGCAAGTGTATACTGACCACGTGAAGCAGTCTGTGCAATGGCCGGGAAGAGAGTTTGAAGACTTTTACGTGAGGTTAAAACGTGGGGAAGAGAGTTCGAAGGCTTTGACGTGAGGTTTAAAAGTGATGGACACCAAGATCAGTACCTGACGCAGGCGAACCAAAATGGATAGTGTTGCTCCAGGCAACGCAACGAACCAGGAAGAGCTGTATTTCTCCGTAACTTTGGCCGTCACACCCAGCAACGCATACACAGGATTTCCAGCAGACAATAGCAGCAACGTCCTTCAGGTAACGTGAGTCCCACTTCAATAACCTGAGGCAGGCGAACCAAACTGGATAGTGTTGCTCCAGGCAACGCAACGAACCAGGAAGAGCCGTATTTCTCCGTCACTTTGGCCGTCACACCCAGCAACGCGTACACAGGATTTCCAGCAGACAATAGCAGCAACGTCCTTCAGGTAACTTGTGTCCCACTTCCAATCACTTACACGTGCGCTTCCTCTTTCTCCATTCTTTCACTTCTGTTCTCCTCTTTTTGTTTTCTCACTTCCGCTTCTAGCTCTCTTTTATCTTCCATTTCCCCATTTTCCGCCCATAAGGAAATGTGAAAAAGCCGATATGGATCGTTTTTTTCCGTATCACCACACTCTCCCTCCCTGGAAAAAACAACCAATGGTTGTGGCAATGTAAATCATTTAAAATCCAACGAATTCCTCTTCATCAGAAGATTCATTGAAAAGTTGACTGAGTTTTTCCTTCTCTTGGTAGTCTAGCTCTTCAGCCGTGGGAAAACATGGCTTCAAGTTGCACACATGCACGATGCGAACATCTTCGCCAGTGGACTCTATAGTGCTACCCGGAAGTTCAAAGGACCGACCTGTTTGATGATACGGTAAGGTCCTTTCCACTTTTGAGCCAGTTTCGCCATAAAGTGACGTTGGGCACTAGACTGGGCAAATGTTCTCATCCACACACGATCCTTTTCCTTGTGTGTGACATCGCGCCTGTTTTTATTGTAGTTTCGCAACTGTCTCTTTTGAGCTTTTTTACAGCATTCCATGGCTTTGGACTGAAGCTCAGCTAGGTGGTGGACTGTGTCGTAAGATGTGCAGCCAGGAGTTAGATTCTTACCATGTAACAACTTGTCCATGGGACTTTGCAGTTTTCTCCCCAAATGAAGTTCTGCATGGGTCATCCCTGTCTTCCTGGACAGCTGAATTAATGACAAAATGAAGTTCGGATAGATATTGGTCCCATTTCGTGTGATTGTCGTCCACATAGGCAGAAATCATACATTTGAGCGTACGATTAACTCTCTCTTTTGTTTGTGGATGGTAGTGTTGTGAAGAGGCGGAGTCAGGAGGATCCATTTGCAGCATTTATTAGCAAAATCAAAACAGGCAGGGTCCAACAGTGGCAAACAGAATAGAGAAGGCTAGGCTGAGACAAACCAGGAAAACAGGCAAAGGGTCGAAGCAGGCAGAGAAGAATCAGAGTCCAGTAAACAGTCCGGGGTCAGGGCAGGCAGAGAAGGGTCAGCAACGATAAACAATCCAAGATCAAACACAGGAATCAAACTCAGGGAAATAACGCTCAGAATTGCAACCAACAGTAAAACAAGACTTCGCGGTGAGAGAATGAGTGAACATGGTAGAAATAGACAGACTAACAGGATGACACAGGTGAATGGAATCAGTGAATGAGGTACAGGTGAATGTGATCAGTGATGATGAGTCCGGGCAGTGAGTTATGGGAAATGTAGTTTGTGAGTGAAACATGATCGTCTGGTGTGGAGTGCCCTCTGGTGTCTCTCAAGGGCACTCCAGCTGGTGACCGTTACATAGCCCCCCCCCAAAGAGCGGCTTCCAGACGCTCCAAAAAACTGTCCAGGTGGGAGGTGGAGCGGAGGCGGATCTGGGGGCGGGATGGAGGGCCAGGTCCGTGGAGCAGAAGAGGAACAGGCGACCAGGGCGGATCAGGCTGATCAGGCTGTGCAGGCAACCAGGGTGGCCACGGCGGTGAAGACCCCTCGGGCGGACACGGCGGTGAAGACCCCTCGGGCGGACACGGCGGTGAAGACCCCTCGGGCGGACACGGCGGTGAAGACCCCTCGGGCGGACACGGCGGTGAAGACCCCTCGGGCGGCCACGGCGGTGAAGACCCCTCGGGCGGCCACGGCGGTGAAGACCCCTCGGGCGGCCAGGGCGGAGACGACCCTTCGGGCGACCACGGAACAGGAGCAGGCATCCACCCAGGAACAGACATCGGTTGCTCTGGAACAGACCCCGGCTCAGGATTAGGAACTGACACCTGCTCAGAAACAGAAACAGACACAGGAACAGACACTGGCTCCGGCACAGGAACAGACACTGGCTCCGGCACAGGAACAGACACTGGCTCCGGCACAGGAACAGACACTGGCTCCGGCACAGGAACAGACACTGGCTCCGGCACAGGAACAGACACTGGCTCCGGCACAGGAACAGACACTGGCTCCGGCACAGGAACAGACACTGGCTCCGGCACAGGAACAGACACTGGCTCCGGCACAGGAACAGACACTGGCTCCGGCACAGGAACAGACACTGGCTCCGGCACAGGAACAGACACTGGCTCCGGCACAGGAACAGACACTGGCTCCGGCACAGGAAC
Source organism: Semotilus atromaculatus (assembly GCA_031834385.1). Lineage (NCBI taxonomy): Eukaryota > Metazoa > Chordata > Actinopteri > Cypriniformes > Leuciscidae > Semotilus > Semotilus atromaculatus. The sequence continues at coordinate 5,201,336 of JAULUF010000023.1, read as the reverse complement.
AGGAACAGACTTGGTGACGACGGCCATCTTGTCCGTAGACACTGGCTCGGGGGCGGCCATCTTGTCCATAGACACTGGCTCGGGGGCGGCCATCTTGTCCCTAGACACTGGCTCGGGGGCGGCCATCTTGTCCCTAGACACTGGCTCGGGGGCGGCCATCTTGTCCGTAGACACTGGCTCGGAGGCGGCCATCTTGTCCGTAGACACTGGCTCGGAGGCGGCCATCTTGTCCGTAGACACTGGCTCGGAGGCGGCCATCTTGTCCGTAGACACTGGCTCGGAGGCGGCCATCTTGTCCGTAGACACTGGCTCGGAGGCGGCCATCTTGTCCGTAGACACTGGCTCAGAAAGAGGAAGAGGATCAAGCTCAGGATTAGGCTTAGCAGAAGTGACGTGAAGCGTCTCTGATTCGGCAGAAGTGACGTGAAGCGTCTCTGGCTCGGCAGAAGTGACGTGAAGCGTCTCTGGCTCGGCAGAAGTGACGTGAAGCGTCTCTGGATCGGCAGAAGTGACGTGAAGCGTCTCTGGCTCGGCAGAAGTGACGTGAAGCGTCTCTGGCTCGGCAGAAGTGACGTGAAGCGTCTCTGGCTCGGCAGAAGTGACGTGAAGCGTCTCTGGCTCGGCAGAAGTGACGTGAAGCGTCTCTGGCTCGGCAGAAGTGACGGGAAGCTCAGGCTCGGCAGGGCTGCAGGGAAGCTCAGGCTCGGCAGGGCTGCAGGGAAGCTCAGGCTCGGCAGGGCTGCAGGGAAGCTCAGGCTCGGCAGGGCTGCAGGGAAGCTCTGGCTGGACGTGGCTGACGTGAAGCTCTGGCTGGACGTGGCTGACGTGAAGCTCTGGCTGGACGTGGCTGACGTGAAGCTCTGGCTGGACGTGGCTGACGTGAAGCTCTGGCTGGACGTGGCTGACGTGAAGCTCTGGCTGGACGTGGCTGACGTGAAGCTCTGGCTGGACGTGGCTGACGTGAAGCTCTGGCTGGACGTGGCTGACGTGAAGCTCTGGCTGGACGTGGCTGACGTGAAGCTCTGGCTGGACGTGGCTGACGTGACTGGACAGAACCAGCGGTGCAGGCTCGGCTGGGCTGGGCGGAACCAGCGGGGAAGAAGTCTCTGAGCTGGACGGAACCAGCGGTGAAGGAATCTCTGAGCTGGACGGGACCAGCGGGGAAGAAGTCTCTGGACTGGACGGGACCAGCGGGGAAGAAGTCTCTGGACTGGACGGGACCAGCGGTGAAGGAATCTCTGGCTGGACGGTCTCTGGCTGGACGGTCTCTGGCTGGACGGTCTCTGGCTGGACGGTCTCTGGCTGGACGGTCTCTGGCTGGACGGTCTCTGGCTGGACGGTCTCTGGCTGGACGGTCTCTGGCTGGACGGTCTCTGGCTGGACGGTCTCTGGCTGGACGGTCTCTGGCTGGACGGTCTCTGGCTGGACGGTCTCTGGCTGGACGGTCTCTGGCTGGACGGTCTCTGGCTGGACGGTCTCTGGCTGGACGGTCTCTGGCTGGACGGTCTCTGGCTGGACGGTCTCTGGCGGACGAGACCCTGAAACAATGGCCCTCTTGGCACCACGTGCAGACATCAGCGGGGAATCTGCCACGCTGGAAACCAGTCCTGGGTGGCCATAGACCGATCCGGTGGCAGGCTTCATGGTTGCTGTGACGAGAACTGACTCAGGCTCAGGGGGTACTGTGAGCTTGCAGGGTTCTTCATCCGCCAAGCCCACAGTAAGAGCCGAACCGCTCAAGGAAAGGGCCAGATCAAGATAGTGCTCTAAAGTCCAGTGAGGATCATGTAAGGGCATGAATGAACTGAGCGGTTCAGATAGTCCTCCCCGAAAAAAGATCATTAGGCATTCCGTGCTCATTGAGGTGAGATGTGCCAGTTTGATAAACTCTTCTACATATTTCTCAATCGGCCTATTCTCCTGACGGAGACGCAGGATTTGTACATCTGGATGCATGTTTGGCATGGCTGCTGGATCTCGGTGTGGCGAAGTCTTCTGTTGTGAAGAGGCGGAGTCAGGAGGATCCATTTGCAGCATTTATTAGCAAAATCAAAACAGGCAGGGTCCAACAGTGGCAAACAGAATAGAGAAGGCTAGGCTGAGACAAACCAGGAAAACAGGCAAAGGGTCGAAGCAGGCAGAGAAGAATCAGAGTCCAGTAAACAGTCCGGGGTCAGGGCAGGCAGAGAAGGGTCAGCAACGATAAACAATCCAAGATCAAACACAGGAATCAAACTCAGGGAAATAACGCTCAGAATTGCAACCAACAGTAAAACAAGACTTCGCGGTGAGAGAATGAGTGAACATGGTAGAAATAGACAGACTAACAGGATGACACAGGTGAATGGAATCAGTGAATGAGGTACAGGTGAATGTGATCAGTGATGATGAGTCCGGGCAGTGAGTTATGGGAAATGTAGTTTGTGAGTGAAACATGATCGTCTGGTGTGGAGTGCCCTCTGGTGTCTCTCAAGGGCACTCCAGCTGGTGACCGTTACAGGTAGGCTGTTGTTAGTTTGGGTTTGATACTCCACTTTTGGCAAAGTTCTCTGAACAATGATGACACAAATTGCGTACCTCTATCCGACAGAATGAAGTCCGGCACCCCCCAACGAGTTAGAATTTCTTTCCGGAGAAGTAAGGCAACAGTCTGTGTGTCGGCGTTTCGCATGGGAAAAAATTCCACTCAGCGGGAGTAGTAGTCTACAAAGACTAGGAGGTACACATTTTGCTTAGTGATACGTGGCATTGGTCCCATAATGTCTACTCCAAGCATTTCGTTGCAATGGGTAGTGGTGATTTGTTGAAGTTTTCCAACAGGTTTTCGATTCTCTCCCTTAACCCTCTGGGGTCTAAGGGGTTTTTGAGGTCCTTGAGATGTTTTGACATGCCCTGACATTTGTGCTTTTTCAGTTGCTTATAAACATATTAATGGCAAAGGTGTAATTACACTATATTTAGCACAAATAGGGATACAAATATATGTGAGCAGCATGTATGTACATGTTTGTATTTTTGAGGGAATACTGTTTATGCATGGTTATTCAAAAAACAAAAAATTAAAGTTTCTGAAATAAGGCCACAAAACACATACTTAACATGTGTCCACAAGACTTTTGACTAATGGATGTAGTTGCCTACTGTTTTTGCTTCAAAATGTTTTCTGAAAATGTATATATATAATCCAAATATAAATTAAAGTCAAAAGCACATTTTTAGTACATAGTCATACCTGGAAACAAATCCTGTTCAAATAGGCTATATGGACCGTTCTACAGAATTAGTTAGAGTTAGAAAATTAGAGTTCTCAGAGAGTAAAAAAGGTATTTTTTCACAAGTTTTTTATACATTCAAATTGTATAATTTCCAAGGTAAACATTTCTAGTATGCAGTTAATTCTCATACTGTATTTTCAGAAAGTTTTGGAATATATCCTCTCCTCAAATGTGTCACTAATAAAAAACAATAATATTAAGATTTTTTTTACATCTATCTAGTTTTTCTTTTTTTTTTTAAAGTAGGCCTATAGCCTGGATTTTATCATTCATATTTCAAAGTTAAGGATTCATTAGTTTGATATAGTCTACATTGGAACAAACACTATAATAACATCTTAGATTATGAGCTTATTTTTGACTAAACATTCTAACGTTATATATTTAACATATGAGCAGAAACTGGTTAACTAAAGCTTATTTGATGTCTATTTTAGAGTAAAAAACTTTATAATCTATCCCAAACTAGTCAACTAAATGTTGTCTTTCATATTTCGTCTGTAACAACAACAGTGCGAATTCGTGCCGTTCATTCATCACACAGAGAGAGACACGCGATTCATATTAAAACAGTATTCGCGATTAGAACAAAACACTTAAGAATAAAAAACTTACTATGAAAATCCCCGCTGGATCCATGGCTCCTCGAAGTGAAATTAATCTAGCACTTCTGAGGTAAATTATCCAGAATTATTCCTCACAGCCTCGCAAAACGACATAGACTACCGGTACATTGGTGTTTTATCGAGCTCGTGTGGGTGTAACTGGTGTGAATTAACCTTTGACTTGTTTTTTTTACATTGTATTATTTTCTGCAATTTACTGTTTATACGTTTTTTTTCTATTTTTGTATTTAGAATGGATTAATGAACCTCACGAAATTTTGTTCAGATTATTGTTCATGAGTAAGAGAACATTACGTTAAAATAGCAGAACTTTTCTTTGGGTGTTTGTTTGGGGAGGGAGCGTCATCGGTAGAACACATCTGGGGTTTCTCCTCGTGCGGTCTGTAATAGCCTCAGTCTACCTGTGCGCGAGGCTCATGAGCACACGCAATGTTGCTTCTCTCCGTGGATATTACTATGTGTACACGAGAGAGAGAGAGAGAAGCTAAAGCCCCGTTGATCGATCCACTGATGATCTCTTTGTTTACAGATTAAAAGAAAAAAACATTGGATCTCATCGTTGAGTAGTCGTGTGGTCATTTGTGTTGGAGAGTCCGTTTCAGACATGCTACATGTGCGTTGGCAAGTTTCAGATCATTTGCGTTTGAATAGCGCGCGCTCTCTGTGGGCGTGGTCACATTAAAAGATAATTAGCTGAAATGAGAACGCCTGACATCTCTCTCTTTTTATATAGATTACATAAACACAGAATATTTGTTTTAGTTTTGAATTAGATCATTTAAAAGTACACACTTAAATGATTATAAAGATATATTGATCATGCCTGTGTGACTAGTATTCGCTGAGTTTTGTTTACGTTTAGAGACGTGCTCCAGAAAAAAAGTTCACGGAGACGGAGAGGCAGAAAGCACACCCTGTTTATTTTCTTTATTTTACAAAAGCACAATGTTTTATTTCGATTGTAAGTGGACCCATAAAAAAGTAGACATTTAACAGTTTATTTTTTCATATTTCTTAAGTGTGTATGACCAAAAGTGACGGAGTATTTTAAGTCTATTTTGCTGCCATGTGAAAAAAATCGTGCAAACAGCGCCGGCGCGTTTCTCGACTCCAGAGTGTTAAGGGTCTGCCATTTAATACACTTCTTAACATGATGTTTTATGTCAGTCCACATCCCAGGCCAGAATGCAACATCATGGATCCGCTTGTAGGTCTTATAGATACCTACATGACCGCTCCAGGGGTCAGAGTGGTAGTGATGTAGAATGGATGACACAAGGCTGGTAGGAATTTAGACTCTATAATGAACTTGATTGTTCGGTAAGTGAGTTTTGTGAGAGAGTTTATCCTCCAGTACCTCATATTTATCCTTTAGAGGAGAATCCTTTTCTGTGAGTGCTTGAAGTGTGTTGGTAATTACAGAGTCTTTGTGTTGTTCTTCCCAGATCGTGGCTGGAGACATCGGAAATACAGCATTCTCCTGTTGGCTAGTGTACAGGTAATAGGGATGTGCATCTCCATAGCTGAGACCGATGCGATACACATCTCGATGCACAGCCAACGATTCGATACATTAAAGATACATATAAGCATCTACCGATGCGATGCGATACGATTCACTACTTTAACGATTCGGTGCGATCCGATTTCGATTCGATTCAACGCGATGCGATTCAATGTAATACGATCCAATGGAGAAAAATATGATGCCATGCAATTCAATATTGTATAGATAGTTAACTTTTATTTCTTCTGTTCAGACATACAACAAATCATAAAGTAGCTTAAGTGCCATATATCTGACTTTTAACGCATGGCTCTTTCACAAACACAAGATTAGGCAAAATAAACAGACAATACTTTTCCTGTCCTGTCTCCAGTTACATTTTTTAACAGCTCACACATTAAACAGTGAAACAATCTAAGGATGCTCAGGGATAAACAATAAAGAAATGTTCCTAATGTGATTTTAGCAGGTAGGCTAACAGTGACCAGAAAGCAGGTGCTGTTTTAACATAAACAATAATAAAAATAAAATAAACTTTCACAAACAGGTCTTTCATAACTGTATTCAAAAAAAAAAAAAAAAAAAAAAAAAAATATATATATATATATATATATATATATATTATATATATATATATATATGAAAAACGATTATTTGGAGTCACAGGCTCCTGTAAACCAGATTAACTTAAATGTCCTACTTTAAGGTTTAAATGTATAGGTGATATCAGGACACGCCTCGCACTCGTAGTGTTGTGATACGTCATATTCACGTACAGCAGCGTCAGCAGTGGTGATGAGAGAACGCGCTCGAGCAACAGTTTAGAAAGAAGAAATCAATCTAGTCGAACTGGACGCGCGAATGAGGCGAAATCGCAGGACCTCCAGACCTGCGTCAACGCGTCTTTACATTGACTTAACATGGAAATCTCCCGCTACAGACGCTACATCTGCGTCCGGTGTGAACGCAGCAGTTACATAATGGTCACAAATGATTGGTGACTTTCTAAATAGTAAAAGTATAACGCATCTACTAATAATTATATATGAATAAATATTTTTTTACCGATGCAGATATGTTAGAACCGATGCATCGCGATACAAATGCCAACTTGTATCCGATGCACACTTATTTAAATCGATGCATCGCATCGTTAGCTTTTATACCGATGCACCGATGCGAATCGATGAATCTTACCATCCCTAACAGGTAACAACTGGTGTGAATCCGAGACAGAACATCAGGTGCCATATTCAGTTTTCCTTTGCGATATTCAATGATAAAATCAAACCTCTGAAGTCGCAAGGCCCACCGGATGAGGCGACTTGGGGTTTTTGTGGAAGACATTGCCCATTGTAGTGCAGAGTGGTCCGTGATGACAGTGAACAGTGCTCTAGATAGTGCTGCCATTTTTCCAAGGTCCAAATTACAGCCAAACACTCTTTTTCAGTGGTTTCAGTAGCATAGGCAATAACTTGTTCGAATCCCTTTTTCTTTTGCTTGGTCAGCACAGCTCCCAAACCAGTGTCACTGGCATCTGTATACACAGTAAAAGGAAGTTGAAGGTCAGGATGGCCAAGAATTGGAGGAGAGGTAAGACAGCATTTTAAATATTCAAAGGCTTGCTGACACTGTGGTGACCAGATAAAAGAACGTCCTTTCTTTTTTAGTGCATTTATAGGTTCAGCGATACTGGAGAAGTTTGGTACAAACCGGTGGTACCACCCGGCTGACCCCAGGAAACGCTGGACCTCCTTGACATTGGTAGGCACAGGCTATTCTCGTATAGCCTCCACCTTACTTGGGTCTGCAGTGATGCCTTGGACATTGACGACATGTCCTAGAAAGGTTACTTCCTGAAGGCAGAACGTGCTTTTTTTTAAGTTAATGGTTAGGCCAGCTATTTGCAACTTGTGAAGAACAACCTGGAGGTCGATGAAGTGCTGAGCTACAGATGGTGAATAGATAATTATGTCATCGATGTAAACGAAACAAATGTCTCCACGCAAATCTCCTAGAACATTCTCCATCAGCCTTTGGAAGGTTGCTGGGGCATTTTTTAATCCAAACGGCATAACATTAAACGGGAACAATCCTAATTGAGTTGTGTAAGCAGCAGTGATGAGAATAACGGCGTTATAAATAAACGGCGTTACTAACGGCGTTATTTTTTTCAGTAACGAGTAATCAAACTAATTACTGTTTCCTCCGTTACAACGCCGTTACCGTTACTGACAATAAAATATGCCGTTACTATAATTGAGCTCACTGAAGCGGTTTTTATCCGAGTAGGCTCTCTCTCCGCCATTGGACCTGCAACGTTTTTTCTCTGGTGGTGTGCGTGTGTTTATGAGGCGCCGGACTGGACTAAAGATAGGCGAAAGCCGCGAGCGCGCTTGATAGTGCGCGAGAGAGACCGTGTCCGAGAGCGCGCTCGATAGTGCGCGAGAGAGACCGGGTGTGTCTGAGCTTAATTGTTTATAAATAAAGTAGGCTACACATTTCAGCATTAGAATAATCTCTGTAGCATATTGGTCATCTGGAACGTTTTAATTTGTTTGCATGGTTATAAAATAAAACACAAGAATAACCTGCAGGGAACGCTCCCAGAAAACATCTTTGTTTGACCGGTTGTGAATGTGAACACGTGCGGCAGACACGACTAGAATTTGGCTTAAATAACCTCTGATGATGACGTTCTCTGTAGGTTATAAAAATAAAACCCAAAAATATTATATTTTATTATTATTATTTATGTTGGTACATTGTTCAGTATTAGCCTATATTGAGAGCACTTTTTGTTAAACTCTTTACTTTTGTGAGGAAGAAAATACTTCAATAGGCTATACAGTATGTCCTCCAGTTGTAAAGGTGTGTGAGTTTTATCATTTTAATTTGCACTACAAAGAGTTTATGTGTATGTATATTTTTTATTACTAATTTATTTTTGGTAAATTTCTTAAGAAGCATTTATTTTTAGACTTATTTTTTGGCCAGTTGTGGTTGTTTTTTGTTGTTCCACTATAGTAATGATACTATTTTAATAGTAAAACTAAAACTATTTTAAGTTAATAGGTGTCTCTCACATTGTCCCACAGCAACATTAAAATAGTGTAGATTAGTGTACAATGTTTTATAATATTTTATTATAATATATAAAAATGACGCGCAGGTGACGTACATATCTGCATGAAGTCGCCATTCGGTTCCTGTTCCCAGGTTAAGGGTTGATCAGGAGTGCTGCCAGCTAGTGATGAAGTTACAAACCGCACTTGGGTTCCTGGGAAGTCAGTGGTGGTGGTTTGAGTGGGAGTGAAGTGGAGAGGAGCACGAAGGAGTCCAGGTGAAGAACGTGAAGGACGGAGTGCTGGAAGCCAGACTGGGGTAGCAACGTCTGGTGCCGGTGGTTCCATCTCCACATAAGTGGATGGGGAAAGAGGGGGAGTGGCTGCCATCTTCGTTTGTTAGTGTGTCAGTGTAAAAGAAAAAAATGCAAGTTAACCCTCTGGGGTCTGAAAACGTGCTGGCGCATTTTGCGCGATTTTTTTTCACATAGCAGCAAAATAGACTTAAAATACTCAGTCATTTTTTGTCATACACACATCTTTGTCATACACAAGCATCTTTTGCAGCGATTTTTGTGTGAGCTTATCAGTGAATACCCCAGACCATTTGGTGAGTTTCACGTCTTTGTAAACTAAAGTTTAATGCGTTTTATGAATGAATCTTTCAGTGCACCTATGAAACCATTGTGGAGGTGGGGGGTGCTACCACAAAAACCTAAATTTCTCGGGACAGCAGCATCTGTCCAAATTTCAATCTTAACCATTCTATTTCATCAGAAATTATCTTAAAACAGGGCTTTAATTGTAAAATACCGAATTTGTAATAACAATGCATAAACAATAAAGGTTGGTGGTTCAATCCCCGGTTCCCTGACCAAGTGTCGAGGTGTCCGTGAGCAAGACACCTAACCCCGGCTGCTCCCGACGAGCTGGGTGGCGCCTTACATGGCTGACACCGCCGTCGGTGTGTGAATGAGTGAGTGAATGGGTGAATGTGAGGCAAAATGTAAAGCGCTTTGGTGGCCATTGGGTCTATGAAAGCGCTATATAAATGCAGTCCATCCATCTATGTCAAAATGTCTCAGGGACCCCAAAAAGCCCTTAGACCCCAGAGGGGTTAAGAAAATTTTACATATTCTTAAATGTTTAATCCTACAGTTCAAGTATGCTATACAGGGTTCGGAATGAGGGGGGTCTGGGGGGGTCCCGGACCCCCCATAATTCATTAGGGACCCCCCATAATAATTTATTTTTGGATTTTAGGGGGTCCCTGACAAATATATTTTAACATAAAAAATGATTGTGAAAATTATAGGTATTTAGTGACGTTTTATATTTATAACAGTAATGAATTTATTTCCGAGCGCAAGGCAGCAATCAGGGCAGCTATTAGCCGAGAGAGTTCCTAGGTACCTAAACAGAGTCACAGATTGTTGTTGTGGTGCTCCCGCTAATGTACGGACGGTAACAAAGTTGTGCTTTTGAGGCTTGCGCAGTTATTTATAACATTAATTTATAGTTAAGAAAAAATATATAGGCTACACACGACCAGAGTGCTGTTTTCCTGAATGCCATCACAATTGAAACCGAGAAATTTATATCATAAGTTCAATAGACAAATAGTTCCAATTAAGTTACTTACATTTTTAGACGCAATGACTGTTTTTGTTCTGTTTCAGCAGCAAAAATAGTTCCAAACAACAGAACCATAGTGCATCTCAGAGCAACACTCATACTGATTCATTACTGAATGATTCAGCGTTTTGAACTAATCGCTCAGTCAAAGATTCAATTACCCATTATTAAACCACCTCATTCTGAATAAATCAGCCATTTGAACGAATCGTTTAAATTAATGACTCAATGATTCGCTCATTAAGACGACCGCCTGCGCCTCCTACTGGCGGGTTAGTTTCAAATTATCATTCTTTTCAAAATTCCTTATTTGTATTCAAAAAATATTTAAAATAATCTCATTTAATACAGTTATAATTTTTCAAAGTAAATTATTTAATTTGATTGGTAACAGCCTAGTGTCTTGTTATTTTAATTGAATGTATTAATAAAAAGTTAGAATTTGAAATGAAATTTAGAGCATACAAATAAAATTAGGGGAAAAATGCCCTTTATAAAAGGTACAAAAAATTATTCCGATAAGAGTGTTTTCAAAAATGAAAGATTGACAATTTAAGTTTAAAGGGAGTAAAGCCTCTGTTTGGGCTGTAAAGGAAATGTAATTTTGCCAAAAGAAGAACTTTTAATTTAAATAAATGTTCATTTTAAATCAGCCTACTTCAGTGTAATATGTTACCATTTTATCATGCTTAATTGAATAATTGTAATGTGATGATCAGATGCAGATATCTAAATCAAAGAATATGGGTGGTTGGCGGGTGGATTATTATTTATTTTTAACAACAGATTTGAGTGTCTCAAAATGCACCAGATTAATGAATTTATCTTTAAAATGTAACAAATTTTCTCCCGGGGGGGGGGGGGGGGGGGGGGGGGGGGCATGCCCCCGGACCCCCCTAGTATTATGATTTTACCACCTCCGCCTCATTTGCAGGAAAAACCCTGACATTGGTCCATATAATTTTTCCTACCGTATTGTAGCGACAATGACCTTTTGTTTTGGGGAAATTGTTAACTCAAATGGGGAATACTATTCATGAGATAATGAATGTATTATCGCATACACGAATTTGATTATCCCAAATAGGGACGAGGCTAAACCTCACCGTATATGAATAATTAACACGATTGCTCGTAGTAATTATTCCTACAGGTAAGATTCGGTCAATTATCAGAGTAAATTTTGATGTGATTAAAATCTATCAAGCAATCTGTCCGTCCGGCGGACTGGAGCGAGACTTAATTCCTTATCACAATTTATTGGCCTGTAAACAGCGATTATATCATTTCTGTGGCCACAAAGAATGATATTTCGTGTAAGGCACTTTTAAATATTTCAATAGTTAAATCAGGTAGAGCAGGTAACTTATATCGACATTTTCAGAGGCTTCAAAGTATGGAACCATGAGACAGACTTGATTCAAATGATTATGAAATTTAATAAACACAACTAAAGATTACATAAACTATTAAATCACGCAGGAGTAAATATGCATAGCAAAACAAACAATTAACAAAAATGATTGCAATACGAAATATTGGAGAGAGAAAGTTAGAGTGTGTGAGAGAGAGAGAGAGAGAGAGAGTGTGAGTGAGTGTGTGTGAGAGAGAGAAAGAGAGAGAGAGTATGAATGAGTGTGTGTGTGAGAGAGAGAGAGTATGAATGAGTGTGAGAGAGAGAGAGAGAGGGTGTGAGAGAGAAAACAGTTAAACACAATTCAACACGAGACCCAAAGGCTTCCCAAGTAATATCTAAACAACCTTAAAACAGCAATGAATTTAGCTTGTACGTTACGTGCGTTTTAGGCCCCTTTTTGTGCAGTTGCGTTCATAAAGGCAGCTTGGTCGGAGTGTCTGGAGCGTCTTCCGATAGGAGGCAGATGTTTGCGATTGCTTCAGCTGCGGCCCGTAAGAGAGATGATTAATCTCAAACTCGTTTCGTTCGTGAATACACTGAACGAAGGAAAATTATCAAACTGAGGTAGATCAAAAGAAAGAAACTTAGATTAAAACAAAGTAGAAAAACGACGAATAAGGAGAAGAAGAAGAACTCCAGCGGGAGTTCTCAGGAAAGTTGGGACTCTCTCTGGCGTAGAAAACTTGCCCAGAAGAGCGTGGCGCTTCAACTTTTGAAGGAGCTAACGACGCGCCTTCTTACGTGTCTAATCCAATCGTTTGGGAGGAGGCGTGGCGGCAAACTTCTGTGTTTGCAAAATACGCGTCCTCCGGGCAATGTGCGGAGAAGATAAAACTGAGTCAAAATACACTTCTAAGCTGGTATTTAATAAAAGAATGCCTCATGTGGCACTTTGGATTAAAGATTCGAAACCCTTGGATTTCTCTGATCACAATCGTACCAAGCGCGGCGTTCCTGCGAGCTAATAAAATAACGATACCTGATTCTTTGTGATTAAACAAATATCAAATCGATTACATATCATAAAAGCTTACAGTTATACCTATTTGGTCACAGGGGATTATGAAACACAACAAGAAAACATTTTATACATTTAAAACACGAACAATAGTCACAAATGATTGTCTCTGTGTGTGTGTGTGTGGTTGTGTATGCAGAGTTCGTTGAGCGTTCAACAGTGTAATTAACTCGTGCTCAATCAGTGTGGTAGGCTCGTATTGTGTTGAATTGATTAGTTTATCATGGAATACAATGTTGGTTTTGTCCTTGTAAGATATAATTTCAGACAGGAAACTCTTCGGGGGGGGGGTTCCCCGAAGATCTCGACAAACGGGCCTTGTGGTCCCATGATAATAATAATAATAATAATAATAATTCGTTACATTTATATAGCGCTTTATCTGGGACCTCAAAGCGCTTTACAAGGAAGGGGGGAATCTCCTCAACCACCACCAATGTGCAGCATCCACCTGGATGATGCGACGGCAGCCATATTGCGCCAGTACGCCCACCACACACCAGCTTACTGGTGGAGAGGAGACAGAGTGATGAAGCCAATCAGTATACAGGGATGATTAGGAGGCCATGATGGAAAGAGGCCAATGGACAGATTTGGCCAGGATGCCGGGGTTACACCCCTACTCTTTCGAAAGACATCCTGGGATTTTTAATGACCACAGAGAGTCAGGACCTCGGTTTAACGTCTCATCCGAAGGACGGTGCTCTTTCACAGTATAGTGTCCCCATCACTATACTGGGGTGTTAGGACCCACACAGACCACAGGGAGAGTGCCCCCTGCTGGCCTCATAACACCTCTTCCAGCAGCAACCTGGTTTTTCTCATGAGGTCTCCCATCCAGGTACTAACCAGGCTCAGCCCTGCTTAGCTTCAGTGGGCAACCAGTCTTGGGCTACAGGGTGATATGGCTGCTGTCATTTCGAACCCTGATGCTATATGTCATGTCTTGTAAGATATGCTTATTTTGCACTATGGTGCTAACGGAGACACTGTGTTTCGTTTCTCCAGCTGCAGGGAAAGAAATGTCTATAAAAAAACTTGAACTTGTTGTAGGGAAATGTTCGCTGATGAACATCCAACCACCAGAATGTGGGCTTTTGAATACATCACAAGCCTGGCAATGGGTTGCAACAGCACAACATTACTGAAATGGCATGCATAAGTGTTGTACGGCAGGATAAGGAAGACCAACTGTTAACCACGAATCCCACCACACAAGTCTGTGAGTCAGAAGTAGATATGGTTACTGTGCTTGTAATGCTGGGAGTACGAGTACACTACAGTACTGTAACTTTTGGAAATTCATAAGTTCATATAGAAAAAGCATGCATATTTGGCATGCTGTCCGAGGGTAGGGCTCAAAGCTCGAGTATTCTCCAAAAGCGGCAAAAAAGCTAGGGACAGCCACCAGAAGATGGATTGACTAGAAGATACCCCAAAAACGTGTCGAACGGGTGGGCCCTATAGGCCGACAAATGAGGTGCACGTGATTTGAACCGCCCAAACGTGTGGGCCCACACAGCATCGGAAGGGAGCTCACTGCTCACGGCATTGGATGAGCCGGCCTGACTGGTGACTGTGAAACTGTGAACGAGGGACGTATGAGATTTCCATAGCCTGACCAGGAGGGTCATGTTGTATCCGACGGGGGCTGAAACTCACAGCATCGGATGGTAAGCCCTACCAGCAGTCGCACGGGACACCCATTTGAGTAGGTGTTTTACAGGATTGGGTCTTGCCGTTTGACCTGGAGGGTTCTCGCAGCATCCAATGGGAGCTTAGTGTGCTCACTCCATTGGACGGGTTAGCCCCAACTGCAGTCGAACGGGGGAGCCCATTGCATTCGATCGGGAGTAGGGTTGGGATCTCTGTTCTCTTATCCAGAACCGGTAGTGTTTTTGAAAAAATACCGGAACCATGCGAAATTCCTAAGTTTCAGTTCCGAAAACAGTTCTGGTGCGATATGTGGGCGAAGTGCTGGGAGTAGATTATCCTTTAATGGCGTCTCACCTCAAGGCGCAGCGAGAGAGAGAGAGAGAGAGAGAGAGAGAGAGAGAGAGAGAGAGAGAGAGAGAAGAGCTGCACGATTAATCTTTAAAAGATTTCGATTCAAACACCCACACGATCTTATTCCTAAATAACAAAAACTTCACCCCTGAACATTCAAATCTGTTTGCGCTGAGAGAGAGCAGTTGTCCATACGAAACAGCTTTACAATCACACAGTATCTATATTTCTGTTACAAATATTCAAATGATTAACTTTACAGAAGTACTGAGATAAAAGTTTATAGTTTGAGTAAACATTGACGGTATTAATCAAAACAGATGCAGTCCGTAACTTTTTTGTGTTTAGAATTTCCAAAATGTGTACAATGAGCGAGTACATCATGATTCATGAATGCCTTTTTTTCAAACCGTGTTTTTGTCTTATCCTGAATCACTACGTTAAGCCTGTAATAAGCGTTAATACTCAGACTTCTTGTTTAGACTGGCCGGCGGATCGCAGCCGCTACGGTAGCCCAATGCGTGCGTGACTCGTCATGGATATAAACAGAGAGAAGTGTTTCCGGCAACAATGTTCTTCCGCATGACACATGCAGTTCTGTTTATTAACTGCTAGAGCGCTGATTTATCCAGTAATGAAACAAGTGAAGTCTTTATGAATCAATCATTCAAACCGATTTTAAAAATAAGCTGTTCAACACACATCTTACATGTGTGTTCAAGCACATTCTAGCCCTTCTGAGAGGGCATTCTCCACTGTTGGAGATACAATAAGTAAAAAGAGGTCCCAAATTATTTTAGAGAATGCAGATTTTTTTTTTTGCCTTCAGATTTTTTTTTTTTTTTGTTGTTGCAAAAATTGCTTAATAATATGTTGAATTTGTTTACATTACCAGTCTGTTAAACTCATTTGACAAGTACAATAAGAAATAAACACAAAAAGATTGTTGATTTTTCCCTTACTAATATTTTTTATTGAATGGGAACCGGAACCATTTGGCAGGAACCGGAATCGGAACCAGAACCGGAAAATTTCTTACGATTCCCAACCCTAGTCGGGAGGGTTCGACAAGAATTTGAAGGGGCAGGGCAAAACTTTAATGAATTAACCCCATCACTGCCTCAGAGCAGGGAGCCCACACTGAAACGCGAAAAGGGATGAGCTCTCATTGCAATCAAACAAGCTTTGTGGGTGTAATTAAGGGAACCTGTGAACAGGAAGTCCCCACAATAATTGATTTGAGGTATTTTTTGAACGCAAAACGTGTAACAAGGTGATCTATGAAGAGAGGATTGGATGGAGATTTAGCCTGAGAGTTTCTGAATTGAAGGTAAGATAGAATGGAATGATACGGCTGCATAGGTCACAGGAGGTTGAAGATGTACATTTGTGGAGGTGGTCCTTTTTAGCTTTGTTTGATAAAAATAGGAAATGGATTCGCTGTCAAGCACTGATAAATCTGTGATGGGAGGGGGGATTTAAGGGTTGAAGTTGGAAGCAAGGCAGACTTCTGAGCATCCGAGAAAGCCCAAAAAGCTCAAATAAACATAGTGTCATGAGTACTGGTGGAATTGATGAGTCTTGATGGAATGGTATTATTATCAGTTAGGATAAATTGGACACACGCTGATATCCAGATAAGACGTCGTAAGAATGGCTTCAGAGCGGAGTGTGAACGGCCTTCATAAATGCACGGAACGGTTGCTTCATTGTCATAATGAACTAGAATACTGTTGGCCGTCCATTTTTTCCCCCACAAAAAGGCTGCAACAACAAGAGGGTAAAGTTTGAACAGCGCTGAGGACTTTGGTGTGTCTAAAAAGCTGGGAGGGCCATGAAGACATGAACCAGTGACCTTGATAGGATCCTTGATAGACACCAGCAGAGGGGGCTTTGTCCATGAACAGTTGAATGTCGACTGGGAGGTAAAAGAAGTTGTTGTAGTAAAAGGACAGACGATCCTCTAATTTGGGAAGGTAATCCATAAACCAAGCTCCTCTCGGCATGCCTGAGTTGGGGGGATTATGTCCTCTAACTGGACAGGAGACACAATAAAAAAAGGACGGCCTTGCGGCCTTATGTGCATCGCAAATTTAAGTGTCAGAGCAGGGATAAGAGTTTGTTTAGAACAATCTTGGCTTTCTATGAGAGTAGATGCAATGAGAATTATTCTATTTATTTTTTCCTTGGGAAGAGAGGCCTGGAAATGAAAGCTTTAGCATAGGTTCTGCCAGGAAGACTTAATTACTACGTCACTTATTACCTTCACATCTATCCAATCATGTCCTTACACTCGCTGTATAAAAGATTGCTACTTACACATGTTTGAATTCGCCAATTCATTGAATTCGTCGGCTGCGCCCCTGCCTTCGTATTCATGCAGGAAATGCAGATCCGCTACCCTCGGATTATGAACTACGGACAGGGCCTACGCCAAAGAACTTTATAAATAATTGTTTGCTGGGCTGTCAATAAAATAATGCTTTGTTACATCATTCGATCTCTCGAGTCTTTCTGGTAGAAATGTACGGAATCTAAATTAACCCCTTAATGCACACCCCACATTTTGGCAAGTGGGGCATAAATGACATACCTAAAACACTGGGGGTGACTCCGTGCCAAGTGGGACAGGAAGCAGTATTGTGGTGAAAAGAGTGTACTGATTAAAAAGGAGAAGATAGTTAGGAGAGGAGATGGGGCTGTGACTGTTTGCGGAGGAAGCCTTAAGCCTGTTTTATGCTTCTGCGTCGAATCGACGGCGTACCCCCGCAGAGCCCTCTGCGTCGCCCCAAACCCCTCTCCGACCCCTACGCCGTAGCTCGACGTGCACCTCCAAAAAATTTTAACTACGCGTCGAGGCGACGCAGACCGCAAGGGCTGTGATTGGTCAGATTCAACGCGATGCAACGCAACCTGACGCAGAACCATAAAACGGCCACGACGCCGTAGGAGTGACGGCGTAGCTACGCCGTGGAGTTGACGCAGAAGCATAATGAGGCCTTTACACTTGGATTGGGCCCTGGGGCTTGGGGAGGAACATAAAGAGTGGCGCAAGAGGTAAATGGAGAATACAAATTAAACATATAAGCCTGTGTCATTAGCGGAGGCAGCCTAAGCTGTAGGCCATGGGAAAGTGTAGGGGTAAGAGACAGTTGAGGGAAAATGCTGAAATACCTGAGCCTGCACCTCCAGCAGGAGGAAAAATTTGGGATGCTAAGGTGAGGCCGGCAGGGATTGCTACATACGACACCACGACAGGAAGAGCCACGATTAATGACTGAGGAGAAGAGGGAGACGAGTGAGGTTTTTCAGCAGTGGAATGTGGGGTGTGGCCCAGGCTTTCTGAAGACCTGCCTCTGTGGCCCAGCGCTCAAGGAGGGCTGGATCTTGTGCCGATGAGGCTGGCTGATTGCAATGAGACGTACAATTCATAAAGATGGGCTTGATTCTTAATTCTCTGTGAAAACTGCACATCTGAGTTGATTAGTGTTTGCCTCAATCCTGAAACTGTCCACTTTTCAATTGGAGGTATTGTTGGAATGGCCGAAGTATATTTTTTTTTATTTTTTTTATTTAACCTTTATTTAACCAGAAAAGCTCTCTTGAGATGAAAAATCTCTTTCACAGGAGTGTCCTGGCCAAAAATGTGCAGCAGTACAATCAGTTCCGTCACAGATAAACATCACACAGACAGATTAAAAACACTTAAAAGCAATTGCATATTGTCAGATCAGCTTCCATTCGCCGGATAACTGATTTAAAACGGTCTAGAGTCAGCAAATGTTCTAATTTCCAATCAAACGGCGCTGCGTACATAAAAGACTTCTTACCTAACTCAGATCGCGCAAAAGGGACAGAGAGAGTATTTCTGCTGCATTAAAACAACAGAGATAAGAAGGCAACAACCCCAAGATAGCTTTGTAGATAATTAAGTACCAGTGCATTTTTCTTCTGGTAGACAGAGAAGACCAACCTACTCTATGGTACAAGGTGCAATGATGGGTTGAGGATTTACAATTTGATATAAACCTTAAAGCACCATGATAAACGGCGCTTGAGAAAAGATGAGAAGGTGCAAACTGATGTACAACATCACCATAATCAAGGACAGGGAGAAAAGTAGCGGAGACTAATTTCTTTTTTACATTAAAAGAAAAGCAAAACTTGTTCCTGTAATAAAACCCAAGCTTGATTTTAAGTTTATTCTTCAGTTGAGTGATATGAGAACTAAAAGATAAGGCATCATCAACTATGATGCCTAGATATTTGTACTCTTTTACTAATTCAATCACTGTACCTTGAAAGGTCTGAAGAGATACTGAATTATTTTCTATTTTTTTTTTTTTTTGAAAATAACATACTTGGTTTTATCAGTATTCAGAACAAGTTTTAAAAAATGAAGCCTTAACTGAATAATATTAAAAGCTGACTGAAGCTTAGACAAGGCTTGCTGTCCAGAGTAGAGCTGTAATCGGGCCTTAAAAGTTAGGCCCGACAAGGCCCGAGCCAGGGAGAATTCGGCCCGAGCCCGACAAGTACATTTTGATAGACAGCTTTTTAAAAGCCCGAACCCGTTTACAGCCCGACATTATTCAAATGTACGCACGCACACAGCTCTTTTGCCTTTTGTCAAGAATGAGTCATTTATACATTTTTTAACATAATTTATTCATGGCTAACGTAGGCTAGGCCACTTGGAATAAAAAGGAGTCTAACAAATTAAATTAAGATAAATTCTAAATTAAGATGGGTTATTTGGCAATAACGAAATTAAGATAAAAGCTCCACAGGATTTGCTTCGCCACTTCCCTCCACAATCCGGCCTCAAAGTGACGGTGAACACAGCAGCTGAAATTTAATAGAAGAATAATGCCAAAATTAGTCTATACTCCGTCTATATTATGCATGTAGATTTCCACACCTCAGACTTTGTTTTCTTTGCCGGTGCAACCAAAATGTAATCACCAGAGGCCACAACAGAAGCGACAACAGAAGACACCTGTTTCTCTAGAGTTATTCGACTGTCCAGGAAAACTCCTAGGTTACGTACGCAGCTTGTATTAAATATAGATAAATTACCTAAAGTGGTGTTGTCAAACTCAAATTTGTCAGATGGGGCAAAAACTATAACCTCAGTCTTTGAATCGTTTAAAGTTAGAAAGTTACTTGCCAGCCAAAGCTTTACCTCATCGAGACAGTACATTAGAGATTTAAATTACAAAATCGTTGTAATCCATGCAGAGGTCAAATATCCAGAGAAGCAATCCAAAAACAAGAACGGGTACAATCATACAAGAAGTATGGTGACACAAAACAACGACTCCGTGACACATAAAGACACAGACAGGGAATATATACACAATCTAACAAGAAATAGCTGGTGACAATGAAACGGGGAACAGGTGAGTGCAATAACAGTGATGGGTACAGACTAGGATTGTGGGGAATGTAGTTCATCAAGGGATGACACCGTGGGGAAGAGGACCTCTAGAGGATACCCGGGGAAACACACCCAGACACTGTGACATAACCCCCCCTCTACGGAGCGGCTACCAGACGCTCCAAGATCTACAAACAAACAAGACAAGAATCCAGGAGGGAGGTGGAGCTGTGGGGAATCAGGGGGAGGGACGGAGGGCCAGGACCATGGGAGGGAATGGGACTAGGGCATGATAGTTCATCAGGCGGCCTGGGGGAGACAACCCTTCAGGTGGCCGGGGCGAAGCAGATAGTCCATCGGGCGGTCTGGGCGGAGATGGCCCTTCAGGTGGCCAAGGCGGAGCAGGTAGTCCATTAGGCGGCCAGGGCGGAGACGACCCTTCAGGTGGCCAGGGCGGAGCAGGTAGTCCATCGGGCGGCCAGGGCAGAGACGACCCTTCAAGTGGCCAGGGCGGAGCAGACGACAGTACTTCGGGCGGCCAGTGCGGTGAAGACCCCTCGGGCGGCCTGGGCGGTGAAGACTCCTCGGGCGGCCAGGGCGGTGAAGACCCCTCAGGCGGCCAGGCCGGTGAAGACCCCTCGGGCCGCCAGGGCGGTGGCTCTGGAACAGACACTGGTACTGGCACTGGCTCTGGAACAGACACTGGCACTGGCTCCGGCTCTGGAACAGACACTGGCACTGGCTCTGGAACAGACACTGGCACTGGCTCCGGCTCTGGAACAGACACTGGCACTGGCACTGGCTCCGGCTCTGGAACAGACACTGGCTCCGGCTCATTAACAGCAGACACCGGCTCGGGAACAGCAGACGCCGGCTCGGGAACAGCAGACGCCGGCTCGGGAACAGCAGACGCCGGCTCGGGAACAGCAGACGCCGGCTCGGGAACAGCAGAAGCCGGCTCGGGAACAGCAGAAGCCGGCTCGGGAACAGCCACTAGAACAGTAATGGCCACAAGGACAGACACAAACACAGAAGCAGACGCTGGCTCCGGCTCAGGCACTGGCTTCGGCTCCGGCTCTGGAACAGGCACTGGAACAGGCATTGGCTCCGGCTCCGGAACAGGCTCCGGCTCTGGAACAGGCACTGGCTCCGGAACAGGCTCCGGCTCTGGAACAGGCTCCGGCTCTGGAACCAGGGACACAAAAGGTCTGAAGGGTCTTTCCAGGATCCGTGCCAGACGCTCCCGATAGTTGTTCGGTATTCCCCCGGCTGCGAGAATGGGTATCTCCTGATCTGTCTCTGACTCTGGAACAGACACTGGCTCCGGATCTGGAACAGCAGGCACCGGCTCCGGCCCAGGACCAGCGGACACCATCTCAGGTTCAGGAACAGCGGACACCGGCTCAGGAACAGCGGACACTGGCTCAGGCTCAGGAACAGCGGACACTGGCTCAGGCTCAGGAACAACGAGCACAGGCATGTCCAGGATCCGAATCAGATGCTCCAAATAGTCCATCCGTGCCCTCGCGGCCACGCGAATGGGCATCTCCTGATCCGTCTCTGACCAGGTAGACGTGGCGTGAACAGTCTCTGGCTGAGCAGACGGGACGTGAACAGTCTCTGACTGGGCAGACGGGACGTGAACATTCTCTGGCTGGGCAGACGGGACGTGAACAGTCTCTGACTGGGCAGACGGGACGTGAACAGTCTCTGGCTGGGCAGACGGGACGTGAACAGTCTCTGGCTGGGCAGACGGGACGTGAACAGTCTCTGGCTGGGCAGACGGGACGTGAACAGTCTCTGGCTGGGCAGACGGGACGTGAACAGTCTCTGGCTGGGCAGACGGGACATGAACAGTCTCTGGCTGGGCAGACGGGACATGAACAGCCTCTGACTGGGCAGACGCAGGTCTCCTCCTCCTCCTCCGTCCTTTCTGACGGATGTGTGCCGACTCTGAACTGGACGAAACTATCGGCGAAGTCCCAGCGCTCGATGAGACCCGTGGTGAAGCTTCAGCTGTCCTGATTTCCTCATGCCTTTGTGCACATCTAGAAAAATACTCTAGTAAAGAGATCCCATTCTCTCTCTCTGTGGGAGAAAGTGCGCTACGTGGAATCCACATAGTGACTGGGGACGAGATCTTACAAAAAAAAACAAAAAAAAATTACCGCTGGATTTATGTGGACAGAGTCGTTCTGTCACGAACACACACAGGACGAGAGAAAATCCAAGTGCAGTAATTTATTTAGAGGGCAATCCAAAATCGTTGTAATCCATGTAGAGGTCAAATATCCAGAGAAGCAATTCAAAAACAAGAACGGGTATAAACAGACAAGAAGTATGGTGACACAAAACAACGACTCCGTGACACATAAAGACACAGACAGGGAATATATACACAATCTAACAAGAAACAGCTGGTGACAATGAAACGGGGAACAGGTGAGTGCAATAACAGTGATGGGTACAGACTAGGATTGTGGGGAATGTAGTTCATCAAGGGATGACACCGTGGGGATGAGGACCTCTAGAGGATACCCGGGGAAACACACCCAGACACTGTGACACCTTCAGTCTGTGCAGCAAGATACCATGATCCACTGTATCAAAAGCCTTAGATAAATCGATTAAAAGCGAGGCACAAGATTCACCATTATCCATTGACCCTACAATATGATTTAAAACTTTCAAACTAGCCGTTATAGTACTGTGTTTTTTGCAAAACCCAGATTGATTGATAGACAACACCCCATTTGCATTCAAATGGCATGTCAACTGTTCACCAATGAGGCTTTCCTTAGATAAAACGCAGAGCTTTGAGATAGGTCTGTAATTATTCATTATAGTGGGATCCCCCCCTTTTAATAAAGGAACAACAAGTGCTGATTTCCAAATTTCTGGAATAACACCAGTATTTAAAGAAAGATTAAAAATATAAAGCAGATGTAATATAGTCTGCTGCTAGTTTCAAATACACAGGCTCCACACAATCAGGACCTGGAGATTTGTTTATGTCAAGCAGACAGAGTGCTTTATATATTAAGGCTCCCAGCCAAATGCTAAAAAACGGTATCGGGATAGAGGCAGGTTGTATATATACCTCCTCTTGTTATGTTGATTATCTGAACATGCTCCTCCCAAACTTTGTTAATAAAACATCATTTAAATTTCACGGACCTCATGCTGATCGGCACAGTTTAGCATAATGTCCATCTTTTACACTTCCTGTAAAAGTCCTGCAGCCAGGCAGTTTGCAGCATTAGCTAAGTGTGCTGTCAGTCGACAGCGAAAGCATGACTTCCTCTTTCCCAAGTGAGCAGAATTAAGAGGTGCATGTGACGGTTCCTCCTTCATCCTGTGTTTTACTGTGTGCTGAACCGCTTTTACAGGGGAGGCAGCTTGGCAAGATTTTGTAATGGATTTAGCCTGATTGGCAGCAAATTAAATTTGGATCAGTTTCTAGTAAAAGTATGTCATGTTTTTGTGGACTAAGCACATGTAGCGTCTGTACGGTCACTCAGTCGTTGTAAAACCCAAAACCTTTTAGTCTTTGACTCTTGTTCTATAACTCGCCAGTACGGCACCAAAGAGTCTGATTCAAATTGCCCATTGACACCTTTATGGCATGTCAAATGTGTACACGAATCGTGATAAGCGAGCCTCAAGGAGATCGTTATCACCTCACCACCCCTTTCTCCAGAGAAAGGAATTCCAGATGTCAAGATGCAACCTCACACACACACACACACACCTAAGAACCTTTCGGACGATTTCCTAATTTAAAGGCTTTACTGAGATATATTTTGATATGCTTGTATGTGTGTCTGTTGCCCATCTTATCTCGGGGTTAGGGGTGTGCCAGTTATGATATAACCGTGAGACCGACGGTTATAGTTGAACACGTCATTAGAACTCTATAACCGCCAAAACCGTGTTATTGAAATATTTTGCAGATAAGGTTATTATATACAAAAAGTGTTGGGGAGTAACAGAATACATGTACCGGCGTTACGTGGGCTATTCAGAATACAAATTGTGAGTAGGCTAACTGTAGTCTCCACAGAATATAAAATAGGCAATTTATTGTATTTTATTTTTCAAGTCAAGTCAAGTCAAGTCACCTTTATTTATATAGCGCTTTTTACAATACAAATTGTTTCAAATTGTACAGAGATAACAGGAAAACAATGTTGTAATAGTATTGTTAAATTCAAAATTAAATGTTAAATGTCCCCAACTAAGCAAGCCAAAAGCCAATGGCGACAAAGGCGAAGAGAGGCGAAAAAGGCAACAGTGGCAAGGAACCAAAACTCCATCAGGTGACAGAATGGAGAAAAAAACCTTGGGAGAATGAAGGCTCAGTCAGGGGGCCAGTCCTCCTTTGGCCAACGAACGAACAGTGTATGATTATGAGTTAGGCAGCATAATGTCAGGAGTCAGATGTGATCAGAACTTTCACGATATTTATCCAGTTCATCTGGTTGGAGGTTGGGTCATCCGGCCGGTGAGAAGATGAGTGTGTTGAGGTGTCCATGGGCCTTCACAGTGTTGATGGGGCTGGCTCATCAGGGATGCGTTGTCGTCGTGTCCATGTGATGGTCCTTCCTCAGATCTGGATATGGCCTGAATCCGGCTGTTTGCGGTAAACCTCGGGATAAACAGAGAGACTAATATTAGCGTAGACGCCATCCTTCTTATGATGTACAAAGTACATCAGGAATTATGGGAAGTGTTCCCGGTTCCGGCTGATCTAAACTATGCAGCCTAACATTGAATTATAGAAATCTATAATGTGTTATGTGTATGCTAAGCCAAAGAGATGTGTTTTTAGTCTAGATTTAAACTGACAGACTGTATCTGCTTCCCGGACTGTGTTAGGAAGATTGTTCCAAAGTTTTGGTGCTAAATAGGAAAAGGATTTACCGCCACCAGTCGATTTTGATATTCTAGGTATTATCAACTGGCCAGAATTTTGAGATCGCAATAGACGTGAAGGACTATAATGCGTTAAGAGCTCACTCAAGTACTGGGGAGCTAAACCATTTAGTGCTTTGTAAATAATCAGCAATATTTTAAAATTTATACGATGTTTAATAGGCAGCCAATGCAGTGTTGACAGAACCGGGCTAATATGGTCATACTACCTGGTTCTGGTAAGAACTCTAGTGGCTGCGTTTTGAACTAGCTGTAGTTTGTTTATTAAGCGTGCAGGGCAACCACCCAGTAGAGCATTACAATAATCTAGCCTTGATGTTATAAATGCATGAACTAATTGTTCCGCATTTGTCAGTGAGAGCATATGACGTCATTTAGATATATTTTTAAGATGGAAAAATGCGGTTTTACAGATACTAGACACGTGACTTTCAAATGAAAGATTGGTATCAAAGAGCACACCCAGGTTCCTAACTGACGACGAAGACTTAACAGAGCAGCCATCAATTGTTAGACAGTATTCTGGGTTATTACGTGTGGCAGTTTTTTGTCCAATGATTATAATCTCTGTTTTTTCAGAATTTAGTACCGTAAAACTTCAAATAATAGCCCGAACTTTTATTTTCCCAAATCGCTGAACTGCACCGGCTTGTATTTGAGACAGGCGTCTATATGAGACAGGCCTTTATAATTTAGTGTTGAGATGTTGTTCATTGAGATGTTGTTCCTAGAGTCTCTAATCTCTAAAAATCTCCAAATGCTCCACGTGAAACTGCGGTCTTCCGACCTTTTACTATCGTGTCAATAGATTTTGATTAATATGCCCGAGGGAGAGAGATCAAGACAGCGCTCGTGTTGTTTGAAGACGTGAGAGGGCGCGTGCGCGGCCGGGGCGCGCTCTCTCTCTCGCGCGCGCTCTCTCTGCTCGTTTGCGCCCTGTCAAGAGCAGCAGTTATTCTATTCTACATCATTCACCGATCAAAAAAGGCTTTGGCGGCCGCCAAAAAGCAGACGATGCGACGGGTTTTAGAGGATTAAATACAACTCGAAACTAAAAAACAGACCCGGCCTCTATTTGAGACCGGCCTTTATTTACCCAAACCTGTCGCCACACCAGGCGTGTAAAAGAGACAGGCGTCTATTTGGGACTCGGCTATTATTTGAAGTTTTACGGTAATAGGAAATTACTGGTCATCCAATTTTTTATATCAGCTATGCATTCCGTTAATTTTGAGAATTGGTAAGTTTTGTTAGGTTTTGAAGAAATATAAAGCTGAGTATCATCAGCATAACAGTGAAAGCTAATTCCATATTTCCTAATGATATATCCTAATGGTAGCATGTACAGAGTGAACAGCAGCAGTCCCAGTACTGAGCCTTGTGGTACGCCATACTGAACTTGTGATCGATAAGACATCTCTTCATTTACTGCTACAAAATGAAAACGGTCAGATAAGTATGATTTAAACCATGCTAGTGCAATTCCACTAATGCCAACATAGTTTTCTAGTCTATTTAAAAGAATGTTGTGGTCGATAGTATCAAATGCAGCACTAAGATCAAGTAACACTAATAGAGAGATACAACCACGATCGGATGATAAGAGCAAATAATTTGTGACTTTAATGAGAGCAGTCTCAGTACTATGGTACAGTCTAAATCCGGACTGAAAATCCTCGCAGATATTATTTCTTTCTAAAAAGGAACACAGTTGTGATGATACTGCTTTTTCTAGTATCTTTGACAGAAAAGGCAGATTCGAGATTGGCCTGTAATTGACTAATTCTGTAGGATCAAGTTGCGTTTTTTTAACAAGCGGTTTAATCATAGCCAACTTAAAGGTTTTTTGTACGTATCCTAGAGACAAAGATGAATTAATGATATTTAGAAGAGGATCTATGACCTCTGGAAGCATCTCTTTCAGTAGCTTAGTCGGTATAGGGTCTAGCATACAAGTTGTCGATTTAGATGAATTAACAAGTTTGCAAAATTCTTCCTCTCCTATAGCAACAAATGAATCAAAATGTTCCTCACGGAGACTACAATGCACTCCCTGATGCGCTACTGTAGTAGACGGTTGCATAGTTATAATTTTGTCCCTGATATTATAGATCTTATAAGTGAAGAAGTTCATAAAGTCATTACTGCTGTGTTTCTTGGAAACTTCTGGGCTTGAAGCTTTCTTTTTCGTTAGTTTAGCCACTTGTTCAAATAAATACCTAGGATTATGTTTATTTTCTTCTAATAGGGTTGAAAAATAATCCGTTCTAGCATCTTTTAATGCCTCTCTGTAAGCAATCGAGCTCTCCTTCCATGAAATCCGAAATACCTCTAGTTTTGTTTTCTTCCAGTTTCACTCCATTTTTCTGGCTGCTCTCTTAAGGGCCCGGGTGTGCTCGTTGTACCACGGCGTTGGACTATTTTCTTTAATCTTCTTTAAGCGCAACGGAGCAACTATGTCTAAAGTGCTGGAAAAGAGAGATTTAAACGTTTCTGTTGCAATATCAAGTTCTTCTAAGCTATCCGGGATGCTGAGATGATGAAACTGATTAGGAAGATTATTAATAAAGCCATCTTTAGTGGCAGAAGTGATAGGTCTAACATATTTATAACACGGAGTCGGCTTTGCAGCCTTGGCTAAATGTAATTTACACAAGACTAGATAATGATCTGAGATGTCGTCGCTCTGCTGCAGAATTTCAACGGCATCAACATCTATTCCATGAGATAATATTAGATCTAGAGTATGGTTATGACAATGAGTAGGTTCTGACACGTGTTGTCTCACTCCAATTGAGTTTATAATGTCTTTAAATGCCAATCCCAATGCATCTTTTTCATTATCTACATGTATATTAAAATCACCAACAATTAGGACTTTTTCGGCAGCCAATACTAATTCTGATAGAAAGTCAGCAAATTCTTTGATAAAATCTTTATGGTGCCCTGGTGGCCTGTATACAGTAGCCAGCAGAATTCTCAAACGTGATTTATTGTTTACACTATATATTTTTACATTAAGCACCAACACATCAAAATAAATATATTTAAAACTAGATTTCTTAGTGGTTTTGAAAATATTACTATAAATTACAGCAACACCTCCCCCTTTGCCTTTCGGACGAGGCTCATGTTTATAACAGTAATCTTGCAGAGTGGACTCATTTAAAGTAATGTAATCGTTTGGTTTTAGTCAGGTTTCTGTCAAACACAGCACATCTAGGTTATAGTCTGTAATCTTATCATTAACTATGAGCGCTTTTGAATGAAGGGATCGAATATTCAACAACCCAAGCTTTATCGTTTGCTCATCTGTATTATATCTGTTTTTTATTTGCTTAACATCAATTACATTTTTAACATTAGAAAGGTTTGGCAGTTTTTTGGATTTCCAAATTCGGGGAACAGACACAGTCTCTATATGATGATATCTAGGTGAAAGAGCCTCTATGTGATGGGATTTATCTGACCTTGGTGACGCGAGGCCGCTAGCAGACGGTCGGTTTAGCCAGTCTGTCTGCTTCCTGACCTGAGCCCCAGGTTGTCATGTTTTATCTCTAAGACTATGAGCCAAATTACTAGAGAGAAGAGCAGCACCATCCCAGGAGGGATGAATACCATCTCTTTTCAACAGGTCAGGTTTGCCCCAAAAACTTTTCCAATTGTCTATGAATTCTATATTATTTTGCGGACACCACTTAGACAACCAGCCATCAAGTGAACACAATCTACTAACTATCTCATCACTCCTTCGAACAGGAAGGGGGCCAGAACAAATTACAGTGCCTGACATCGTACTTGCGAGTTCAAACACCTCTTTAACCCTCTGGGGTCTGAAAACGCGCCGGCGCGTTTTGCCGTTTTTTTTTTCACATAGCAGCAACATAGACTTAAAATAGCCTACTCAGTCATTTATGGTCATACAGAAAAAAATAATCTGTAAGATGTCTACTTTTGTATGTATCCACTTACAATAAAAACAAAACATTGTGCTTTTGTAAAATAAAGAAAATATACAGGGTATGCGTTCTGTCTCTCCATCTCTGTGAACTTTTTTTTCTTGAGCACGTCTATAAACTGAAACAAAACTCAGCGAATACTTGTCTCACATTTATGAGCCATATATCTTTATAAACATGTAAGTGTGTACTTTTAAATTATCTGATTAAAAACAAAAACAAATATTCTCTATTTAAGTAATTTGTATAAAACCAACAAGATTTCCAGTTTCTCAAACCCTTGCTAATTATTTTTAATGAGCCACGCCCACGCGAGCAAAAGAGATTGATATGCAAATATCTGTGAAGGAACGCGAACGCCCACACATTACCTCAAAAACAAAGCAGCAAACTTCATCAGTCCAATGCTTTTCGCCGAGGTTGGAAAACACGCTGTGATCTTACATTGGATTTAACTTACCTCAGAAGAAGAAGAAGATCGCGATTTGAAGACAAGAAAGATGTAAGGTAAAAAATGTATTATGAATTATATTATTAGTTATTGTTGAATTGCAATTAAGCTGTTGCTAGACTAAAATGTATGAAATCGACAGAAACATGTTGAAATATGAACTACAGACAGGCAGGCATACATTTCAATGCGAAATTTATATTCATGTAGCCTACACAAGGTTGTTCTTATGTTTGATAATAAAAGCATGATATAGTAGGCTAGGAACGTTAGCCTAGTGTTTACCGGTACTCTACTATGGTGAATATTATAATGTTTAGATCCGGGTTTACTGTTAAATACGGTGTTTGTGGATATCTGCTCAAACGTAACGTTAGATATGTATAATATGTTAACAATGTTTCATAGTTGCTCGATCCAGTAAATTTTCTCTGCGCGCGCTCTGAGTTTGAAAAGCCAAACGCACCAAACATTAGGTTTCATGGTTTACGTCAGAACGTCATAACGATTGTAAACATTTGAAGTAACATATCAATAAATAAGCCATACACGTTGGCTATATGCATTGCACAACAAACCTGGTGTTCATTTGAAATATATAGGCTATATACAGTATGTAGGCTATGTGTGTGTGTGTGTATTTTATAAATAGTAAAAAGCTATTTTAACCAGAAAAATCTCAAATGTATTCCCAAAATTGTGCAGCCTTTCTCTGGATATCAGCATTCACAGTTGTTGTTTTTTTTTTTGTTTTGTTTTTTTACAGGGACCACTGAGCCACTGAGTCCTGCTGACTTAAACATTCACATGAGTCTCTGTACATGAACATGGTAAATGGAACATGGACAGGTATGTACTATGTTTCAGGAATGGCACAAAGGTCTCTGTTGAACAGAGTGTGTGTGATCTAAAGATCAGTGTGTTCAATAATGTGCTTTTTTTGTCATTTGTTGTGTATCTTTGGATTATTTTGTAAATAAATCCAAACAATCAAAAAGCCATTCTTTTTTAACCCTCTGGGGTCCGAGGTGTTTTCTGGGTCCTGGAGGTGTTCTGACATGCTCTGACATTTGTGCTTATTTCTGATACTTGTGACATTTTCATGGCTAAAGTCTGATTACACTGTATTCAGCACAAACTCTGCTACAGTAATATGTCAGCAGCATGTATGTAAACATTTTTAGTTTTGAGATAATGACGTTTATGCGTGGTTTGTGAAAAAACTAAAAAACATTGTCCCTGAAATAAGGTAATAAAACCCATACTAATTATTTATTCACAAGACTTTTGAAAATTGTATCACGTGGCCTAGAATATTTGTTTCAAAACTATGTGAAAATCATCCTGACTACTCATTTAGATAAGACAATATATTGATTTAAAATTTGTAAGACGTGTTTTGTGTTAGAAAGCTTTATGCGAGGAGGCGTGAACCATGAACCATCAACCCATGAATATTTAGTGTTTCACACCTGAGAAAGACAAAGACCCTCCCCTAATGGCCCTATAAGGTGCTATCAGCTGTCATTATCAGGAACCTTGCACAAAGAGTGAGGAGAGACTTAAAAAATAATGGCTTTTAGATGTTTGGATTTATTTACAACACAACACTATCCAAAGATACACAACAAGTGACAAAAAAGCACATTAGTAAACACTGATCTAAAGACAGAGACTTGGACAGTCCCACAGCTTTCTGCCATTCCTAAAACATAGTAGGCTACATACCTGTCATCTCTGTCAAGTGTTTGATTTTTTACCATGTTCATCTAGAGAGACTCATGTGAATGTCAGCAGGACTCATCAGTGTCTTCTGGTCCCTGTAAAAGAAAACATTTAGGAAAAAAAAACACCTGTGAACATGCTGATATCAGGAGAAACTATTTTAGAATTTTCTGGTTAAAATTATGAAATTTACTAAATACATACATACACTATATATATGAACTCCCAAGTGTGTTGTGCCTTGTAGGCATATGTAGGGCTGCATGAAATAATAACAATAGCCTGTAGAAGGCAGCCTATAAATCGTTAAAAAGTTCAGTGACACTACACTAGAGAAAACTATATGGATTATCATGTTACTTCGTTTCCATTCGTTACGACGTTATGAAATGTTGGAGTAAAAACATGAAGCCTATAATGTTTTATTTGTTCTGCTTTTCAAACCCACAGCGCGTGACTCTAATTCAGCACGTGCAAACATTTACTGAATGCGATGTCATTGTGTCATAGGCTACATGTATATACATTTAGCATTAGACCTCATGTTTTTAACTCCAATCACATTTTATAACGTACATTTTAGTCTGGCACCAGTTTAACTAGTAGCTACAATGTAAAGTTTATGCAACATTAACATGCTGCTATAACAATAACATGTTTTACCTTAAAAATCTCATAATCAAATCTTGTTCTTCTAACTCTTCTGAGGTAAATCCAAGGGCACAGCACAAACACAGCATTCCCCACTCAAGAAAAGCAGAGTTGGACTGAAGACGCTGAATCTGATTCTTTGTGTTGAGAGAGTTGATCGTGTTCCTCCACGTGGCTCATTAGTATGCGAACAGCTGTTTCGCGTGGGCGTGGTCACATTATCGCTAATGAGGCCCGTTTGAGAAACTGTATATGTCGCTGCTTTCATACGGATTACTTAAACATAGAATATTTGTTTTTGATATAATTTACATCATTTAAAAATAGAGACTCCAAGCGTTGTAAAGACATAGGTTTCAAGTTTGTGTGACAAACATTAGCTAAATTACAGATCATGTTCTGTCGCGTTTCAGAATGAGCTTCACATTCAGAGAGACGACAGAACGCGCATCATGTTTATTTTATTTATTTTACGAAAAACACAACATTTTGTTTTTATTATGTGTGTACACAAATAAAAGAAGACATTTAACAGTTTTGAATGATGTATAACACTTAAATGTAAGATCAAAATCAACAGAGTATTTTGAGTCTCTTTTGCACTGATAAGAAAAAAAGCGAGCAAATCACGCCGGCGTGATTTCAGACCCCAGAGGGTTAACCACTGTGAATCTCTCATTAATATGTATGCTTTTCACACCTGAGGAAGACAAAGACCCCTCCCATAATGGCCATATAAGGTGCTATCAGGCCCTATCATTAGGAGCCTTGCACAAAGAATGAGAGCCTTAAAGGTCAAATAGTTAACAATTTAATTGATGGGGTCTTAATTACAACAATAAACGTTAGCATGTTATTTCAGCCATACTGATGTCTAGAGAGATGGCCACTTTAGCTGGAATAAAGTCCTGTCACAACGGCGCTGGAAAATAGTCAAGGATTCAGATGCGAGTGCAAAAAGTATTTATTTGTCAAGAGACTCAATATGACAGGCAGCATCCACCGGGATCGCTCAGTGAACGAGTAGTGAACAGTTCTCAGATAAACTCGAAGTAGAAGTGACAGATAATCCTCAGGCAGACTCGAAGTAGAAGTAACAGATAATCCTCAGGCAGATGCGGAGAAGACTCGGGTAGACCTGGTAACGCAGGGACTCAGTGGGCGGAATGCAGAAACTGCGACGAACAAAAGATCCTCGGGAAAGCGTCGAAGAAGCAGGACTGGAACCGGAGACAAGGCTAGATCCAGGAGAACCTCCACAACCATCTGACAGAGACAAGACGAGTGAACAAACAATATATAGGACATCCTCATTCAGAACAGCTGGCGCTGATCGGCTCATCAGTCTAACGAGCCCGCTGATGAGCCGCGCCCATACACTCGACACGCACACACATAACGAGAGAGAGTCAATGAATCCATGAACAGTGACAGTACCCCCCCTTCTAGAAATGCCGCCTGGCAGTTCCCAGACACCCTTACCTGTCGATTGTAATCATTGATAAGGGAGTGATCCAGAATGTCTCTGGCAGGAACCCAACTTCTCTCCTCCGGATCGTAACCCTCCCAGTCCACCAAGTACTGGAATCCGCGTCCCCTCCGTCTCGAGTCCAGGATATGGTTAACCGAATAAGTAGGCTCCCCATCTACGAGTCGCGGCGGGGGGGGAACCGGAGCAGGCGGATTAAGATGCGATCGAAAAACAGGTTTAATTTTGGAGACATGAAATGCGGGATGAATTCTCTTGTACGCTAGAGGTAGTTTGAGGCGGACTGTCACCGGACTAATAATCTTGGTGATAGTGAACGGGCCAATAAATTTAGGAGCTAACTTATTAGAGACGGAACGCAGAGGAATGTTCTTAGTAGAAAGCCAAACCTTTTGACCAGCGACGTATACGGGTGGCCTCGACCGGTGGCGATCGGCCTTAGCCTTGGTGCGCTCTCCCACTTGGAGCAGAGTCTCACGGGCTCTGGTCCATGTGCAGTGACACCTCTGGACGAACGCGTGAGCGGAGGGGACCGCGACTTCGGATTCCAGACTGGGAAAAATTGGTGGCTGGTAACCTAAACTACACTCGAACGGAGATAGGCCCGTGGATGACACTGGTAATGTTGTTGTGGGTGTACTCCACCATAGAGATATGTTGGCTCCAAGAGGAAGGATTCCTGGCGGCCAAACAACGCAACACTCTCCAAATCCTGGTTGGCTCTCTCGGTCTGGCCATTGCTCTGGGGATGAAACCCTGAGGACAGACTAACGGTCGCTCCCAGTGATTTACAAAACTCTCGCCAAAATTTGGACACAAATTGGGGTCCTCTGTCGGAAACCACGTCAATCGGGAGGCCATGTAAACGAAAGACGTGATCTACAACGATCACCGCTGTCTCCTTGGCTGAAGGTAATTTGGGCAAGGGAATAAAATGAGCCGCCTTCGAGAATCGGTCCACCACGGTCAAAACTACCGTGTACCCTTGAGAGGGTGGGAGGGCGGTGATAAAATCTAGCGCAATGTGGGACCAGGGTCTCGAAGGGACAGGCAGCGGTTGGAGTAACCCATCTGGGGGTCGATTGGAAGTCTTACCAGTGGCACATACAGAGCAAGCCAAAACAAAACTGTGAATGTCGCGTGCCATAAGTGGCCACCAAAATCGTTGATTGACCATGAAACTGGTGCGATTAACTCCTGGATGGCAAGCTACGTTGGAACAATGCCCCCACTGAATGCCGTCTGACCGTAATCCCTCCGGCACAAATAAACGATTCGGTGGGCAACCGGGCGGAGGCGTTACCCCTTCTAAGGCCGTCTTGACCTTCGATTCGACCTCCCATGTGAGTGTGGAGACAAATAGGGTCTCGGGTAAAATGCACTCGGGAGTAGACGGGAGTTCGGAACGGTCAAAAATACGCGATAAAGAATCGGGTTTGATGTTCTTGGAACCCGGGCGGTACGAGAGGGAAAAATCAAAACGTCCGAAAAAAAGTGCCCACCGAGCCTGCCTGGAGTTCAGTCTTTTGGCGGTTCTGATATATTCCAGGTTCTTGTGATCGGTCCAGACGATAAAAGGTACCCCCGACCCTTCTAACCAATGACGCCATTCCTCCAACGCTAACTTAACTGCCAACAACTCTCTGTTACCAATGTCATAGTTGCGTTCGGCAGGCGATAAACGACGAGACAAAAACGCGCAGGGATGTATCTTGCCGTCCGTGAGAGAACGCTGGGAAAGCACTGCTCCTACCCCCACCTCTGATGCGTCGACCTCCACCACAAACTGACGTGAAGAATCAGGGGCTATCAAGATGGGAGCTGAAACAAAACAGCCTTTCAGTTTAGCAAACACAGCCTCAGCTGTGTCTGACCACCTGAACGCAGTTCGGGGGGAGGTCAAGGCAGTCAGCGGCGCGGCTAGTTGGCTGAAATTGCGAATGAAACGGCGGTAGAAGTTGGCGAACCCCAGAAACCTCTGTAGGGCCTTACGGGAATTTGGACTTGGCCACTCCACCACAGCCTTAACCTTCTCAGGATCCATGCGTACTCCCTCAGACGAAATGATGTACCCTAGGAAAGGAACAGACTGTGCATGAAAAGCGCATTTCTCCGCCTTGACAAAAAGCCCATTCTCTAGTAACCTCTGAAGCACTCGTCTGATGTGTTGAACGTGCTCCTGGAGAGACGAAGAAAAAATAAATATGTCATCCAGGTAAACATATAGAAATTGATCAACCATGTCTCTCAACACATCATTGACGAGTGCCTGGAAGACCGCTGGGGAGTTCGATAACCCGAAAGGCATCACCGAATATTCAAAGTGTCCCCTGGGAGTATTGAAAGCGGTCTTCCACTCATTCCCCTTCCTGATGCGAACCAAATGATATGCATTACGTAAATCCAACTTTGTGAAGATAGACGCTCCCTGCAACCTCTCGAAGGCCGAAGACATCAACGGCAAAGGATACGTATTCTTAACCGTGATGTTGTTCAACCCCCGGTAATCAATACAAGGTCGCAGAGAACCATCCTTCTTCCCCACAAAAAAGAACCCCGCCCCCGCTGGAGAAGAGGAAGGGCGGATGAACCCGGTAGCCAGAGAATCAGAAATATATTTCTCCATAGCCTCCCTTTCCGGAGCAGAAAGTGAATATAACTTGCCCTTAGGCGGAGGCGTACCTGGCAGTAAGTCTATGGCACAGTCATAGGGACGATGAGGAGGAAGAGAAGCAGCTCGAGACTTACTGAACACCTCCTTCAGGTCGCGGTACTCCGGTGGCACGTTAGACAGATTCACCGACTCTTCCCAGATAGCAACACTGTTTCGGCCCAGATCCGGCCCACATCTGGCACTTGTGGAATGCGGATCTGGCCCACATGCAGCGTGGAATGACGGCCCTTGGGTGGCCCACTCCTGTTTGCCAGATCTGAGCCACAAGCAGGCCATAACAATGCCACATGTCAGCCAAGAGCAAAGAAATAAACCAGAACTGGAACTTATCAGAGCCACAAAATTTGTGTATATTAAACATCCTTAATAAACCTGTTAACAAGCAGAATCACTGAAGGAAAGAAGAGAACAGAAAAAGAGACGAGCAGAAACACAAGAACTACAACTGACTTCAGACACAGCCTTAGATGAAATCAATTGAAGAGAAAAGAAGACGTTAAATCTGTGAAGATCTCAGCAGAGGAGGATTAAACAACTCCACAAACAGCATTACCAGCTTCACGTATTACTAAACAGACTGACTTTATTTCTGTCAGACGTCTACAGAAGTTTTTATTGATAATTAACAGAGGTTTAAATGTTTCATTTGAAGTCACCATAGCAGTGATTAGTGTTTCCATTAGTTGGCCTCTTAACTTTTAATACATCTTTTGTCTTTATTTGGCTGCTTTGACAGTGTGTTTCTCAGACACATTTGCAGCAGCAATAAAAGCTAATGTGAAATGAGATCAGGTGACGATGGTTACCTGGTGATGGTTTTATAATCATCGTGAAACAGCCTGATTTACTGATGTCTTTGAGATTTATCAATTGTGTTGACCCATTATTATTTTAACATTACAAACCCTGTGTTATGGCAGCATGAAGTCTAGCAATATTATAACAGTCAGTTTAAATCTTTAATAAACATGAAATCAAAAAAATAGTTTATGCTGACACACACAGATATCAACGATCAGCGTATGAATCTCAACAATGGTGACAATTAAGCTGCATGATTTATTCATGTTGCAATGCATGCTGGGAGTTTTGTACTATGCTGGTACCCAGCATGCATTGCAGCCAGGTGCTTTTGATTGTCACCATTGTTGAGATTCATACGCTGATTGTTGATGTCTGTGTGTGTCATGTTAAACTGTCTTTTTCGTGCTCATATTTGTTAACATCTTTCTGATTGTTATAATATTGCTGAATCTAATGCTACAGCAACACATGGTTTGTGATGTCAAAACATTAATGGAACAACATAACTGTTAGATTCCTAAGACATAAGTCTATTTCATGATGATTACAAAACCATCACCAGGTAACCATCATCACCTAATCTCATTTCACTTTAGCTTTCTCTGCTGCGGCAAATGTGTTTTGACAAACACTGTCACAGCAGCCAACTAAAGACAAAAGATATAATAAGAGTTAAGCGCCCAACTAATGGAAACACTAATCACTGTTATGGTGACTTCAAATGAAAGTCAAACCTCTGTTAATTCTAAATAAAACTTTTGTAGAGGTCTGACAGAAATAAAGTCAGTCTGGTTAGTAATACGTGAAGCTGGTAATGCTGTTTGTGGAGTTGTTTAATGCTCCTCTGCTGAGATCTTCACAGCTTTAATGTCTTTTCTTTTCAATTGATTTCATCTAAGGCAGTGTCTGAAGTCAGATGTAGTTCTTGTGTTTCTGCTCGTCTCTTTTTCTGTTCTCTTCTTTCCTTCAGTGATTCTGCTTGTCAACAGGTCTATTAAGGATGAGATGACTCCATATTTAATATACACAAATTGTGTGGCTCAGATAAGTTCCAGTTCTGGTTTATTTCTTTGCTCTTGGCTGACATGTGGCATTGTTATGGCCTACTTGTGGCTCAGATCTGGCAAACAGGAGTGGGCCACCCAAGGGCCGTCATTCCATGCTGCATGTGGGCCAGATCCGCATTCCACAAGTGCCAGATGTGGGCCGGATCTGGGCCGAAACAATGTTGCTATCTGGGTTCCTGCTAGGGATGCATCGATCCGATACTCAGTATCGGTATCGGCTCCGATACTGCCATTTTTGCCGGATCGGGTATCGGTCAGAAGAGGCCGATCCAAATCCGATATTGTGCGTATACTATTGTGTTATTGTTAAGCCCCACAAAAGGCACAAAAACATTATAAAGCACCATAAAGTTTTCGTCCACTATCTTATAAGTGTTCTGAAGACATTATATAGTATAATGTGAGATATAAATTAATATTTAAGTCATTAAATTCAAGATCACGTAAACTTTTTTCCTCCACTGCGGCTCTGTCATTCTCCATTCAGCTTTCAAACAGCACGTCGCGTTCAGTTACGACAGTCAGCACGATGAAACACTCTCTAAGATGATTCAATGTTACTATTATTATACTTGATCTGTAGATAAAGGTCTATGGTTTCGGATAAAACAACTTTATATTGCTGGACTTTATTGCTGTAATTGCTAAATCAGGGTGTCTGTTAGATCACAGCACTAGAGTAGAGTCAGAGCATTATAATTGTTCTTCACACGCATAGTGACTGAAATTTAAAACTGTTCAACGAAAAAGCTGAATAAACTATTGCATAGATAGATACTGTATAATACACTACGCATCAATATGTATTTCCTTTGTGCTTTGAACTTTTCAATCCGGATTGCGGACTCGAAGAGCTGCGCGCTGTGACTCCGTGTTGCTTCAAGCGCATCATTCTGCGCTCGGGATGCGCATAAGCACTGTTTGCAGCACTGTATTGAGCCTTTCATATAATACTTTTGCGCAATGAAAGATTATTAATAGCCTTTCTTGTTCTGTCCTATCTATCATATGTTGCTGACTCGTTAAACAGCTGTGCTATGCATTTAAAACATGTCTCAATTTTATAGTAGCCTAGGCTATTTTTAATAATTAATCTTTTAGATTTTTGTTGTCTTGTTTTTCATTAATGTATTTTACAACAATACAAAGAGCAATGTGTAATGTTTTACGAGATTTAGTGTTACACTTATTGTCTCTTATTTGTTACCCACTAAATGTTTTTTTTCACTAAATGTTCAGATTTTATACAATAATTGTGCACTTGTGATTTTTCTAGACTAAATTTTACTGCTGAATTATCCACTAATCTAGTAATCTAGGTTATAATAGCATTTTTGTCATAGATTATGATCATATATTTTTGGGATTTGTTGTTTTTCTCTATAATGAAGTTGTCTGTATTAAGTAGATTGTGTTTAACACACAAAAGAGTGATTATCAGTTCAACACACAGAGTTATAGAAATTATACTTGATTTAAAAAAAAACTGCACTGGTATCGGATTGGTATCGGTATCGGCCGATACTCAGAATTTTTGTATCGGATCGGATCGGTTTTGAAAAAGCGGTATCGTTGCATCCCTACTTCCTGCAACACAGAACGAGAAACAGACGGGACGGCAGACAAAAGACATGAGGCATAACAATCATTACTCCAAGTAGAAACAGAGTTTTGGCCCCACTCTATCCTCGGTCTGTGCTTAACCAGCCACGGGTGACCCAGGACAATAGGAGCGTGGGGTGACTGAGTGAGGTAGAGTGAAGTCCTTTCAGTATGGTTACCAGAGGTAATGAGTGTAATAAGTCCAGTGGAGTGAGTGAAACCCGGGAGTTCTTGCCCACTGAGTGCGTTGATAGTGATCGTGTTCTCTAATGCAGTGATGGGGAGGTGAAGTTTACGTGCCAGTGAGAAGTCTATTAGGTTTCCCTCAGCTCCCGAATCCACCAACGCATGACAGCTGAAGGAGTGTTCCGCCCACTGGAGTCTAACTGGGAGGAGAGTGGCGCTCGAGGGTCCGATCATGGAGAGCCCGCCCGACAGTAGCCGCCCTCCTACCGCCGGGCTTGGCCTTTTAAAGGACAGGTGTTGATGAAATGGCCGGCCTCCCCGCAGTAAAGACATAGACCCCTCGAGCGGCGGTGTTCTCTCTCCTCCCGGGAAAGCCGAGCTCGACCTACCTGCATGGGCTCAGGATCGTTAAGGGGGCTGACCGCGTTCATACTCCGGGCACTGGAACTCATGGTGAAATCGGTCGTAGGCATCCGGTACGGTCGGCTCTCTCTCTGTTGAAGACGAACATCGACCCGTAATGCTAGCTCGATCAGTCCATCCAGTGTCTTGGGCAGCTCCAGGGTATAAATCTCCCTTTGAACGCGGTCAGCCAGCCCATGCAGGAACATGTCCCA
Source organism: Semotilus atromaculatus (assembly GCA_031834385.1). Taxonomy (NCBI): domain Eukaryota; kingdom Metazoa; phylum Chordata; class Actinopteri; order Cypriniformes; family Leuciscidae; genus Semotilus; species Semotilus atromaculatus. The sequence continues at coordinate 5,161,246 of JAULUF010000023.1, read as the reverse complement.
CTGCGCCTCCTCGTTCCATTTGCACTCGGCCGCCAATGTCCGGAACTCTATGGAATAGTCAGAGACTGACTGTTGGTCCTGGCGAAGGTCTGCGAGTTGGCGGGCCGCCTCGCGTCCAGCGACGGCACGGTCGAACACTCGTGTCATCTCTAGCTCGAGTGCCTGGAACGAGGAGCAGCATTGATGTTTGTTCTGCCACACCGCTGTTCCCCACTGAGCCACGCGCCCAGAAAGTAGTGTCATCACCAGGGCTACCTTCGATTCCTCAGAAGCAAATGTCACTGGTTGAAGCGTGAAATAAATAGAGCACTTAGTTAGGAACGTTCTGCAAAGATTGGGCTCGCCCGAATACCTCTCAGGTGCTGGGATGCACGGTTCTGGTGCGAGGGCACGCGGCTCTGGTTGATGGAAAATCCCTTGGGGAACAGGCGGGGGCGTTGCTGGTGCAGTGGGAGCTCTCAGGCGTTGGAATTGAGAGGTGAGCTCGGACACCTGCGTTACCAGAGCCTGTATTGCCCTTCCCGAAGCTCCGATCTGCTCATCCTGGCGATCCATCCGAGCCTGGTTTCCGGCGAACATCTGCTCAAATCCGGGATCACTCGCTGAATCCATGAGAAGGTGGTCAGATGGTTCTGTCACAACGGCGCTGGAAAATAGTCAAGGATTCAGATGCGAGTGCAAAAAGTATTTATTTCTCAAGAGACTCAATATAGAAGTGACAGATAATCCTCAGGCAGACTCGAAGTAGAAGTAACAGATAATCCTCAGGCAGACGCGGAGAAGACTCGGGTAGACCTGGTAACGCAGGGACTCGGTGGGCGGAATGCAGAAACTGCGACGAACAAAAGATCCTCGGGAAAGCGTCGAAGAAGCAGGACTGGAACCGGAGACAAGGCTAGATCCAGGAGAACCTCCACAACCATCTGACAGAGACAAGACGAGTGAACAAACAATATATAGGACATTCTCATTCAGAACAGCTGGCGCTGATCGGCTCATCAGTCTAACGAGCCCGCTGATGAGCCGCGCCCATACACTCGACACGCACACACATAGCGAGAGAGAGTCAATGAATCCATAAACCGTGACAAGTCCTGCTCAGATGTATTACAGTAGCTGCTTTCTGTCTAAACAAAAGAAAGATTAAAGTAACAATTTCTGCAATAATATGTTTAATTACCCACCAAATTGGTAACGAAAATTAAGATTCTGCACTGGACAAAATATTTAGACCTACCTTGCTTTAGACCTACGTTGCTTAATTTGAAATGTCCTAGCACTTCCAAAGTGCTAGCACTTCCAAAATACATGGAAGTGCTAAAAAATATTAAATAAATGTCATAGAAAGGATACAATTTTACTTTCTAACACATGTTGAGACATTGTTACAACATTAATTTTATATTTAATGTTCAAATAATGTTTTGGCAGATAGAACCTTATAATTCTAAGCGAAAAGTGTTTTTTTTAGAATTAGAAGGTTCTATCTGCATTTGACCCATTCCAAAAAAAAAACATTTACAAATTTGAGAGGATTTTGATATTGTATATTTAGAATACATTTAGGGTCCCTGTTATTTTCATGTTTGAAAGAAACTTGTTCCCCATATAAATTTTCCTATATGCAAAAACGTTGAAGCTCAATATCTCAAAACTGCTCAGAACGCAGATAGAACCTTATAATTCCAAGGGGACGAAATGCACCATCCCTGGGGTGACCATGCCTGGGGAGACACAAGGTTCAGGCCCAGCATACCACTGCAAAAGTGAGGAATATATTTCTACTTTTTATTGCTCAATGGAATAGGTGTTCGCATAAATTACATTTATTGCTTGATTTTACAACATAAAATAGCTATTTATGAAATAAATAGTGGAACATGGAACATACTAATATATTATATGTTTTGGTTTCAATATCATCTACTGTGAATAACAGAAGAAATTCTATGAACAGTAGCTTTTTACACAAAAAACAGAGAGAACCCTAAGCATGATCACAGTCTGTATATTTTTGTATTCATTTATTTATGCAAGAGGATTAACATACTGCTTCAAATCAAGGTGTGTGAATGGGTTGTAACGAAACTCAAAGCTCAATAATGGGGAATAATATGCTCAATAATCATACGGGTTATGAGTTATCACTTACAGAAATAAAATTCCCCGAAAGGAAATCGTTGCCACTATCTCTATGGGCAACCAAACACAACGGATTGTATTTAGCTGTACATACAGGCAGGCAAAATTAGAGCAGTTGTGTACATTCACATTCAGTCATAACGCATTATAATTAAATATCAATATATCAACTGTTTAGAATCATTCGATTCTCATGATAATTCCCAAGGGGATTAATTTGTCATCCAATAGCCTGCTCGCCAGCGAACTGAACGTAAAATCTTTATTAACCCCTAAGAAATTATCTGTATAACTTAGAAAGGCAGACTATTTCTCTGGCCAAGAAAAACAGTTTCCCTGTTCTATAAACAGATACTATTTGAAGTATCTACAATTTGTAAAGCTTGTAGCTAGATCGAACATATCAGTGACTTGTAACATGACCAGATATACAGTTTCAATGTATGAATATAATGAATTTAATACAGGGAAAACTACTTATATATTGTGACTGCAGTTACATGGAATACATGTATTTACAACAGAATAAGACATCGACGAACGAGAAATGCATAGAGAAAGAGATAGAGAGAGGGAGTGAGGAAAACAGTTATGCAGATCCGAAAGGATCAATAGAATAGCAAAATCACAGACAACGGAACCTAGAGACAACAAGGAATCACAAATCACCCCTTTTGGGGTGAACAACCTTATACAGCATAAGAATCTCGATAAGAAATCAATTACTTGCAATGGCTCTTGTGTGCTGAGAAAGAACGTGGGTGTGTCCTGTGCAGCGCGTGCTCTTTCGGTGCGCGTGTGCCCTTTCATCTCTTGGAGTTCAGTGGCAAGTTTAAAAGTCCCTTGTCTATGAATTTGCTGAAGAGATCATTCAGGCTAAGTTCTTTTCACTCGTCGGTGGAAATAAACACGGAGAATTATCTAAGACTGAAAACAAGAACTAACTAAAACAAACAAAAGAAAAACGAAAGATCGCCCGAAGGCGAGACGTTACATGATGAAGAGTAAGAGAGCGATAAACTCGAATTCGATTGAAGCCCGGGGAAGGCCCGGCTCGTGTTGTCTGTTAACGCTCGAGGTGTCATAAAAGTTGTCAATTGAGCGATTCGAATCAAACTCTTTGGTGCCAGGCTAGTGAGTTGTGGCACAAGAGTCAAAGGACAGAAGCTCTGGATTTAAAGAGGAATGTGCATTTATTAGTGCTCAGGGGAAAAGTGCACTATCTGTGTTTTGAGGGGTGACTCATGATTTACCCAGCTACGCTATAGGGTTCAGGAACAGAGGAGGATAAGAGCTCTCTCTGGCCCCTGTTTACACCTGGTATTAGATGCGTTTTGGTCGATCAGATCCAATCCGATCGACCAAAACGCATCTTAAATATTCTGTATGAAAGCAACAAGATGTACAGTTTCTCAAACGCGTCCTCATTAGCTCTAATGTGACCACACCGAAGCACGCAAGAGCAATTGACATTCAAATTGTCCATGTGAAAGAACGCAGACCTGTAAACGCCCTCATCACCTCAAAACAAAGAATCAGAGACTTCAGTACTCCTCTACTTTTCATTGAGTTTTGAAGACGCGTTGTGTTTGTGCTGTGCTGTTTAGCTTGGATTTACCTCAGAAGAATTAGAAGAACATGATTTGAAGATAAGATTTTTAAGGTAAGACATTTCCACTCATAATAGTAAGCATGTTATTGTTGCTTATACTACAGGGCTGTTGAATGCTTGATTCTGATTAGTTGAGAACGTTCTAAGGTGTGCAATTATTTTCAGAGAAACGCACGGCTAAAGTAGTTCCAGGCAGGTCTTGACTGCAGTACCGTTCCATATCACTTCGCGTAGTAAACCGTAATAACGGAAAATAGGATACAATTCATAACAAGAAAAAACATGCAGCCCATGCGCTTGATCTGCCATTTTCGATGTATAACTTCACAATCATTGGAAACATTTTAATAAATTAAAGTATATAGTCCTATCTATAGAAAATTAAACTGAATATATAAATAAATTAATAGTCCTGCTGCACAGGTTTTCGTAATTATTGCAGATAATAATATATTGATAGGCCTACTTGTTAAAAGGGATTTGTGTTTCATTTATTAGGCTAGTCTACTGTCAATAAGAGAAAAAAAATGAATGAACGAATTAAATAAAACGAATTGAATTAATAAACAAATAATAATATTGACGCACATGCTTTTCTGTTTCATTATTGCAACATCTCTCTCTCTCTCTCTCTCTCTAATAACTGCATAAAGCTGGGGGCACACTTACTGTAAGGCCACACTTACTGTAATGCATAAAAAAATGAATGTAATTTGGTAGCCTATATTTATGACTGATCATGCCCAAACGCGTGTTCTGCGCATTCAGTCGGTGTTTAAAATCTGCTGCAGTCGTTGGAAACATGACACAATGTGTCAAATAGTCGTTTAGTGTGTCCCCAGCATTAATCTGCTATCAGTGGCTCAAACCTCCGTTACTAACTCTAAAATTACGTTTTGGAATTAGCAACAGAGGCATGGGATTAGATGCGTAAGAAATTTGTTGAGTTTGCCATCATAACATAAAGGGTAGAAAACCGGCTAAAACATGACGGAGGAATAAGCTCACGTAGCTATCGGGTTTCGTTTGACTGTCGTGCACACACACACAGGAGCATGCAGTCGTTTATTAAATTGCAACACCTGAAAAACATAATGAACGAACCACACCCCTTAGACTCACACCCCCTTAGTCAACAGTCATAATAAGAGCACATTCAAGGTCACCAATGTTCAACACCCCCACTTGCTCTTAGGCTGAATAACATAGTTATTCATGTACAGTTACATCACACCAAAAATAAAACACACAAATCTATCAAGCATGGCTTTGGTTACAGGTTTGGTCAGAATATCTGCAACCATGGCTGCTGTAGGACAATATTCAATAGTTATCTTTCCGTCTTCAAGTGCAGATCGAACAAAATGATACTTAATGTCAACATGTTTACACCTTTGACGGCATATAGGGTTCTTTGACAAAGCAATTGCCCCTTGATTGTCCTCATAAATTGTCACTGGTGTGTAAATACATTCATTGTCCATTTTGTTTAATAACTGGACAAGATATAGGCTTTCCTGTGCAGTAGCTGCCAAAGCCATATACTCCGCCTCACATGTGGAAAGAGCAACTGTGGATTGTTTCTTAGATCTCCAAGAAATAACAGGACCAGTGGCAGACAAACTAAAGCAGTAACCAGTTGTACTTCTTCTGTAATTCTGGTCTAGTACAAGTCATTAGATAGATAGATCAAGCTACCAACCACTTCTCGATACCGCTTTGGATCAACACGTTCACCTTCATTATCAAATTGCATTCTGTTTTCGCATGGAGTTGACCTTGGTTTACAATTAATCATATCAAACCTCTCCAAAATCTTAATAATTAACCTTTTCTGGTTCATTTTTATCTCACCATCTCCTTGTGCAAAATCAATACCCAGGAAATGTGTAAGTTTACCAAGATCTTTCATTTTAAATCTTTCCTCCAACATTCTTTTCACATTTCTGAGTATCTGACTATCACTTGCTGCAATAAGAAGGTCATCAACCCAGACTATCAGTATGATTCTCTCACCTCCAATTTGTTTATTGTAAACACAATGGTCAGCAGGATTTTGAATAAAATCATTTTGAATCAGAAAATCATCTAGCATTTTATTCCAATTCCGGCCTGACTGTTTCAAACCATAGAGTGATTTGTTAAGTCTACAGACAAGCCTCTAACTTGTTTCTGACTTGACCTCAAATCCTTCTGGCTGGTCCATATATAATTCAGTATCAATAGGGGTGTGCAAATATGCAGTCTTTACATCCATTTGATGCAGTTCTAAACCATATTGAGCTGCAATTTGCATTAAACTACATATTAATGTCATGTCAGCAGTTGGAGAAAAGGTTTCATTATAATCAATGCCTGCAACTTGACTATACCCCTTCGCCACATACCGAGCTTTGTATGTTGTCCCAACTGGGTTTTCCTTCAATGTGTAGACCCATCTGCTCCCCCACTATATTTTTACCTTCAGGTAGTGTTGTAAGGGTAAACGTATCATTCTCCTTAAGAGAGTTCATCTCCTCCTGCATGGCCTTACTCCACAATTCTGACTCTGGTGAACTTATAGCCTCCTTTAGAGTGTGGGGTACATCACATGCAACTCTATAACAATAATCAATACTGGCTAGTGCATGGTCATCATCACATTTTATTCCACACTCATAATCCCTCAAATACTGTGGAGGCCTCTTCTCTCTCTGTGGATAACGCCTGCTCTCAACACTTTCCCTTTCACCTGTGTTGGGGCTTGGGTCACACGTTTCAGATCTTATGTCCTGGGGATTTATTAATTCTATTTTCTCAGGTTTTGGTAGGTACGTTTCGGCGCTCTCCCTACGCACATCTTCACACGTTAACTGATCTGTCTGGGGCATTCTGTCCCACTCTTTGTGATAAACTCCACCAACCTACTTTTGTTCACTTTTCCTGAGTCTGGATAGAAAAATAGATATGCAGGGCTATTCTTGTCATAACCAATGAAAATCCCTTTTTCACATCGAGAGTCTAACTTTTTCTTGTTCTGTTTGTATGCATAGCACTCTGACCCAAATATTCTCATTCTTGAAAGATCAGGCTTCTTTCCAGTCAGCATATAGTATGGGGTCTGTTCTACAAGTCTGTTATAACATCTGTTGCGAATAACAGCTGCAGTCTGGATTGCATACGTCCATAACATTTTTGGTAAGCTACTCTCGATTAACATACACCTTGCCATGTCAAGCAAAGTTCTCCAGCTCCTCTCAGCTGTCCCATTCTGATGGGGTGAATAGGGAGCTGAGGTTTTGTGTCTATTTGCATTTTTACTGAGCAGGGACTGAAATTCCCTGGATGTAAACTCGGTGCCATTATCAGATCTCATACATTTAATTTTACCATAAGGTGAAACATCAGCAATGAACTTCTCTGTTCCTTTGACTGTATCACTCTTTGCTCTCAAAAAATATGTAAAGATTGCACCTGAATAGTCATCAGTAAATGCCAAGATATATCTGAAACCATCTTTTGCTTCCGGCTCCATAGGTCCAGCTAAGTCTGTGTGCACAAGTCCAAGTGGATCTTTTGCTTTTTCATCTGCCTCCCTGTTCCTGCTCTGAACAAATTGCACACTTCACATTTTAAATTAGACATTTCAGTTCTATCTTTAATTTTCATCCCCTTTGTAACATTTTCCAGCTTCAACACATCCTCATAATTACAGTGACCATTGTTGTCTCTCAGGTGAACTTTGGCCGTATCTGTAATAGTGGTCTCTGCGTGAATGACATAATCTGTGACGCTCTCATTGACAGCTTTCTGAAGAGACGTAAGCTCTGTGTATAAGCTGATCACTCGTGGTTTCCCTTTACCAGCATAGTGTGCTCTCAGAATCTTTAGCGCCTTTCTTCCATCATCCGCTGCATCTCTCATCACAAGGGAAAGTCTTTTATCATCCAACAGCTGAATCAGTTCTGCATATGGGTCCTCATTTTTCTCCGCGTCTTCTTCTACACCATCATCATTAGGTGGTTCGCTCAGTATGGTGCTCTTCAAACTGAGCAGACGCAGGTGCGCCAGAAACTTAGTTTCCCACAGTTCATAATTGTTCTCATCCCCGTCAAAACATAAACGGTTCCACTGGCTTCCAAACTCTTTCCTGGGCCCATAACCTGTTGAGTTTGCCATCATAACATAAAGGGTAAACTCACGTAGCCATCGGGTTTCGTTTGACTGTCGTGCACACACACACACAGGAGCATGCAGTCGTTTATTAAATTGCAACACCTGAAAAACATAATGAACGAACCACACCCCTTAGACTCACACCCCCTTAGTCAACAGTCATAATAAGAGCACATTCAAGGTCACCAATGTTCAACAAAATTAGTCCAACATACAAGAGCGTTTTAATGACAAAAACTTGACAAACGTCTTGAAATGCATCATCTGAACAATGTTTGGAGGTGTGGTAACTGTAGTATAAGCGGAATAATTGACTTCAGGCCGTTGAATTATTAGTCCGCTACTACTCTGAGAGTGTATGTTGCTGCTATTGCCGCTCATAGAGAGTCAGATGAGATCCCCCTAGGTAAATTGAGGTTAGTCTCAGCATTTATGTGTGGGGTTAGGCGCCTGAAACCAGTACGCTCCCCTGGAATTCCTTCTTGGGACCTGTCGGTCATCCTGGAGGGCTTAACGGAAGCTCCCTTTGAGCCCTTAGAGTCAGCTCCAGAGTGGATTCTGACTCTCAAGGTGACTCTTTTGTTGGCCTTGGCTTCTTTGAAGCGGGTGGGGGATTTGCAAGCTCTTTCTGTTAGCGAGACATGTGTAGATTTCGCTCCTGGTCTTGTCAGGGTGACTTTGAGACCAAAACCGGGATGTGTGCCCAAAGTGTTGTCCACAGCATTCGGTCTCAGGTTATTAACCTTCACTCTTTCCATCCTCCTCCTTTTGTCTCCGAGGAGGACAAGAAGCTTAATTTGCTCTGCCCTGTCCGAGCATTGAAGTTATAGGGTGATCGCTCTGGCGGTTGGAGAAAATTCAACCAGCTCTTGGTATGTTTTGGTGCTGGCCGCCGAGGGCTTGCAGAGAATTTCCCACTGGGTTACAGAGGCTATTTCACTGGCATATGAGGTGCGCGGTCTGCCTTCACCTCTTAGCATCAGGGCACATTCCACCAGAGGCGTGGCTTCCTCTCAATCACTTTTTAGAGGTGCCCTCCTGGAAGACATTTGTGTGGCGGCAGGCTGGTCCTCTCCGCACACTTTTGTCAGATTCTACAGTTTGGATCTTGACATGACTCCAGGTTCCCAAGTTTTATCTGCTTGAACCAGTCGTGTGAGCTATCTGGTCTTTGTACTAGATACGGCAGCGCTTAGCTTGGCGAGTTTGGTATTTCGTTCCCACTGCGTCTTAAGCTACGCAGCGTTGAGTGAACCTATGAAAGAGAACGTCTCTGGTTACTGATGTAACCTATGTTCTCTGAATAGGGAACGAGACGCTGCGTTCGCTGCCAAGCTCCTTGCGCTGCCGACAAGCTTCCTTTTTCGGCAGAGAAATCTGAGGAGCAGATGGCGCGCGCACTAATATAGTATGACGACGCAAGAGCGTCGGGGCGGCGCCCGCGCCATCAGCCAATGAATTGCCGTGATTCTATAAGGGCTTCAGACAATCGGCACACCCAGAGGGCGTTCCTACTGCGTTCCTTAAGTTACGCAGCGTCTCGTTCCCTATTCAGAGAACATAGGTTACATCAGTAACCAGAGACGTTTTCCATATTAAATTATTGTAGCGACAACGAGAATGGACCCAAACACAATTGAAGCTTTTGGGTGATTTTGTTCATACTTCATACATAATCCCACAAAGAGTCTTCACATTCCAGATTCAAATCCCCAGACCCAGAGAGTCTACAACCAAAAAGACCTTTTATTGTTTAACTAAAGGAATAATGTTGTCTACATTTGGTAATTGTGAAAGACAGATCTGTTCAGAAATGGTACTGCTCAGGGCCCTAGCAGGGGTCACCTGCGACTAACAGACCCCTTCTTTCTTAAGGACCAAGAGATGTCACGGGATAGGACCTACTAAATTAACGCCACGAGGTCAGGAGATCCCATGACAGAGATGTAAAACAGACTTCCCCCTTCTTGAAGACCGTTGAATGACCTCAGTGTTGAGATCCATTAAAACCCACAGAGACACGAGACTTTACATATCAAAATCCATAAAACTCATCCCAAAACAATTCTTGATGGACTTGATATAATCAAATATAATCGTTCAACCATATTTCTATGTGTTTCTACAATATATGACCCCTATGTGTCTATTATGCTTAGATCACATATAAATCATGTAATTGTGTTATAACCGTGTGTATGAATGAAAGAGTACCGTGCTTCCAATCAAAAGAATCGTATGCCCTTAATTCAAAAGATGGCTTGATTGAAATCTGTGTAAAATGTTTATGGTCTTAAAATGGAAATTATGTCTAAACTAAAGCCTCTGCTCAGCTGCAGAGTAAAGCAAACCACAGATACCACATGATTTACGATGCGAGGGGGATGATGGAAAATACCCCCTTCTCAAACAACCTTACAAGTATCTTATTGTCCAAATTCCTCCAGGAGGCGGGACAAACATTTGAGTTTAAAATCTTAGACCCGAACACAGAAGTGGGGCGGGCTCTCTCTCTCGAAAAGGTCTCGGCAGAACAACAAGTCGGGTGGAGACAGCAGACGATGGTTGTGGTAGCCTAACCATGTAGACGCATAGAGACAAAGAACCCAAATTAAGATCAGAAGAACGGGTTCAACAGCTTCATTTCAAGCCATCTAACTCGTCTCACTTTCTTTCTTTCCTAAGTTTTCCTTTATTTTCCGTTGTGAGTCTCGGTTCTAAGTTAAGTTTTGCTGCAAAGTTTCGTTTTAACGTTTCAACTGCAAAGCCTGCTTCAACTTCAAAGACTTCATTCATCCGCGCCAACACGCCACGTGATTGGCCGCCCCAAGACGTCTCCAGGCACAGCCAGCCAAGCCACGGCCGGGAAACCCCTTTGACGAAGCACCGCAAACAGGGAATTCCCTAAGCCACGCAAGGACATGCAAGTAACACTCCAGACTCTTAACTGAACTGGTGCATTAATGTAATATCTAATAACCTGCCTGAGAAACGATAGAAGGGTTAAATTAATGATTAATGGTTCGTTCAGGTCATGTCTTATAAGTGCATATAGAAACTTGGGATTTCACTATCTCACTCTTAAAACTCATTCTTTCCTCACTCTCTTTCTTTCTGCAACTTGTATGAATGCGTGTGCGTGTGTTTGTGTTAGATATTAGTTTATGTTTTAGGATAATCAATAAAGTCTTGTTTATATTTTGGAAAGATATTTGCCTTGTGTTGTGCTTACACATTTAATGTCTTGTACTGTCGATCTAAAGTTACCTTGCTAATACATAGTGTTTCACTATAGATTGGATATTTATATCTGTGCCAAGGTTATAATTACGGCCCGTTCAAATGAACTCTAAACGAGTCATTTGCTCGGTTCCATAGTGATTCGGTCAAGATTCATTGCAAATCGATGAATCATTCCTTTTGAGCTAAATTGGCCTTCCGGCCCCCCTTAAATACATTTTATGTATATTATTATTGATGTACATTCGTTACATTTGGTGGAGAATGCGGGCAGTTCAACCTAAATTGTAAGCATATATCAAGATTTATCTTTTCATTTTGTTTCGGATGCAAGATCCGAACCTCTGAAAGTCTGTATGTGACGTATGGAGAGCGCGCAGCGCGCGCCCTGTTTGAATGAAGTGGATGCTGCGGCTTGAGTGAATGCATCCAGAGCAAAGCTGTTACTTTAGTCTAGTCTGCCTCCTTATTTGTTTTTATTATTATTTTTACCTGCAGTAAATTGAGTTAAGATATAAAACCTCACACTATAAGGTAAGAATTGAGCGTGTTCCTCATTTCCTGAAATACCTTGATTATAGCTTAACTGACGTCTGCGTGTCCCAGAGTCTTTCAAATAGCTTTAACATTATGTGTGTGTGTTTATATCAGTCAGAGAGCTGAACGAAATTAAACTGCAGTAATTTAAGTTAACGTTATCTGTAAGGACGAATATTCTCCTCACAGAGGGATGAGCGTGTTCCTCATCTAACGTTAGTCATAAAAGGCTTATATTTATTTATCTGATTGTCAGTGCGTGTTCCACTGCGATCCCTGTAATAAATATACGTTTATCTGTTTATGTCTGTTCAATGAATTCTCGTGTAACACTGCGCATGTCCGAGTGTAATTTGAATAGTAACTTAAAGTCGTGATAACTGAACCAACAGTAAAAAAAACCCTGTTGTTGTTGTTTTTCTTGTGTGCCCAGATAAACTTGCACAGACGCGATCCGCCGAGATCGTTATTGTTTCATTTATTATAACGCAAAGCTGTCGCTTGCTTAAAGTTAATATCACTCTTAACGAACTGAGTGAAGCCCCACGTCGTAAAACCAGCTAAAGCTACGAGTGGTGTATCTTATTTGTACAGTGTTGAAATGCGCCGACATTTCCCGTAATATGATCGACTGTACGTGCATATTCTTCGAACAGTGTTGAAATGCGCTCAGATTTCATGTAACACATGCGTAACTGCTTACAAACTATTTGCATTGCATTTCACGTGTTCGCCCACTAGCGTTCGTTTGGTCGCTATAGTTACGATCGTGACACGGAAGTCTTTTCCAACGCTTCCGGGTGAACTCTGACCCGTGCAATCGCCAGAGTGTAAACAACCCTTTCGGTGGCTAGGCTAACCTAAGCAGTTGTTTACATTGAGGCCTATATGCTAACGCCTTACGCATTATGTACTGTTATCATTAGTAATTAACATCAGTGGTTAAATGCAGTGTCTGTTTGAACAAAGTTAAAGTGATTTAACCATTTAAACACCTCGACTTTTACACCTGTTGGTCTTTTCTTCCTTTTTCTTTTACCTCTCACATTTTACTTTACCTATATTTTACTTGAAAAGGAAATATTGGTTTACAATTATTAATTACTTTACCTGCATTTTACTTGAAAAAGAAAATACTGGTTTACTATTACTAATTGTCAAATTTGAATTTGATTTTAAAGAAAAGGAAATATTAAAATAAAATTGAAATTCTATTTTTCTAGACAGATCATTTCTAATGATTTATGTTTAATAAATTCTAGTTTCATAATTTTTAAATTTCTCGTTGAGATCTAATCACTTTAGGTGAATAGGTATTGAACTTGGAAAGTTAAAATTTGAAAGTTGTTATTACTATTACAAAAATAGTGTTAGACTCAGACTTGCTCATTATTGTCATTGCGTTTTATCCTTTCGTCCTGTTGGTTATAAACTTAACCACTATATTTGAGTAATTCATTTTCGGGACGCTTCAATAGGGGACATTACCATCTCCATACGAGTTTCAAATAAACCAGAGACAATCGTCTTTTACAAAAGTTTATTTGTGTGTTTAGTTGTTCCTCAACTATCAATTCTATACTCGTGGTAGACCTAAAGGTAGCGGGATCCAACCTCCTTGCTTCATTTCTTCATCACGTCTTTCCTGTTCTGTCCTGCTTTATTCCATCTTATTCTTCACATTTATAGGGAACAAACCTGGAAGAACCATCAATCGACTCTAAAAAGAGACAAAGATAATCTTTCCCAACAAACAGATTATTAGGTATTTGATTTTTAATCAACAATCCTGTGTTCTTTATACTCTCCCTGCATTTGTAAACGAAAATTTAAACTTTGACATCTTATCCAAGATCAAGTAACAGAGACAAGTGCTGAGCAAACTCCGCCTTCAAAGCATCCCTGCTGTAAACTCTGCTGTAAGCGGTCCAACTGAAGGTGTGTGTGTCAATCCTGTCAAACTCAGAAGAGAGGTATCAGCATTATTATTGTATTATTTTTTCTCGTAAACATAAACAATAATATTGTTTACCTTTCTGGAAACAGATTTTCATTAATAGGAAGCATTTATGAGAAAATAATATTTCTCCTAATTAAGAATTTTCTTTCTTGTTTTTTTTTCTCATTGAAATTGGTTGCTAACTTTTTCTCTCTCTTTCCCTTACTCAGTTGAGTGACGAAGTCCTCACATCACGAGTTGAAACCAGCTTTTCATTGATAGAAAATATTTATAAAAAAATATTTCTCCCATTGAAAAAAAAAGTTTCTTTCCATTGAGATTTGTTTTAACCTTTTTCTCTCTCTTTCCTTTAAGCAGTTGAGTGAGGAAATCTTTACATCTCTAGCCTACCTGGCTACACTCAGACCAACACTTAGTCATTACGACACTTCACTATTGGTGTACAATTATTGAAACGACACTTAGCTGTTCAACCACATATAGGCTTATACCCCACACAGATCTGTGTCAGTCTCTTCACCCCAGTGTGTCAACATGTCGTGGACGACAAACCCCACTGCCCAAAGGGAAGATGTGGACGCCTGGCTCAGAGGCATTACAGACTGCCTCACACCAAAGACAATTGAACTGTTATTATTTTTAATAATAATCATAATTCTGAGAAGATTCCTGACACACGATTCAAGCCAAAACCAAAACCACTTGGAACTAACCAAGATCACCTGTTCCCTAAGTAATGCCTTCACAGCCCAGCTGAAACTAAGCGACAAGCACATCACCCACCTCCAGGAGGAGCTGACACGTGCCCAGAGCCGCATAGACAAGCTGGAAGTGAAAGTCCAGGACGACTTCAAGCGTCAGACCACCGAGTTCCTGAGAGAGCTGATGCACACTCAACACTGCAAAGACCAGCTCAAAGGTGAAGCTCAAGACAAACTCAAAGTGTCCGACGAAGCAGAGCAAGAAACAAAGACACAAGTTGACAAGCTCCAAGAAGCCCTTGCAGTCACTGAACGTGACAAACAAGAATTAAAGACTGTCCAGAAACACCTGGTAAACCAACTCCAGTCTGCTGAACATCAGCTAGAGAAAGCCAAAGCTGACATTGAAAGTAAGAACTCTAAAATCACTGCTCTGGAAGACCACCTGGAAAGGTGCAGCGCTGACATCGACCATCTGACCCAACAGCGAGATGACGTCCACGACGAGCTCTACGCGGTCAGAGATGAACTCCAGCACATTTTCCAACAGAAACCAGAGCCAAGAAGGGAGAGACCTCCCTCAGCATCACCCCTGCTGAGCAGAACAGAGTCCTCCATCCAAGAACTGGCATACAGTGAAATAAGTGAATGGCCACAACCCAAAACGTCACCGGCCTTCACCACAGAACTCTTCCCTGCCAACAACGGAAGCGAGATCATCCAGGCAGACTCCAAAGCTGCACATGGGATGACATTTAAAGATCTCAACCAGCTGGTTAAGAATATCACTCAGTTCAACCCGAACTCCACAGAGGGTCCCGACATCCAGGCCTACCTCCGAGATATCGACTTCCACCTAGAGGTGAGACCCCATATGACTGACAGAGACAGGTTATACCTCATCAGATCCACATCCAGTCCAGAGGTACGAAGCTTCCTAGACCGACAACCTGCTAATGTCATGTCAAACTACCAGCTACTACGTGAGACACTGATTAAAGAATTTACAGGTCCAGAGTCAGAACACGATGTGTTAATCGCCTTGGAAACCAAACAAGGTCGACAAGAGACTCCCCAAGCCTACTTCCACCGTTTTCGACAAGCTTACTTAGGTGCACATAGCAAACCTGAACTTGAAGAGGATGTGAACTTCAAAACCCTCTTCCTGAGAAACCTGCACCCCGGATTGAGTCATCATCTTGGTATCATGGCGTGCCCAGGCACGATGACCATTCAACAGCTACGTGACCTGACACATAAGGCCTACGTCAAACAAAAGATGACCTCAAAGAAAGGTTTGAAAACATCCACAGTTTCAAACTCCTTCAGCCAAGAAACAAGCCTTGCACTGGAAGACACCCAGTGGCATGACAACACCACCATCCTTCGTAAGGAGCACAGAGAATGTGACTCCCATGCCGATGACACCTACCACGCCAACCGCATGGAAAAGTCATGGGACCAGCCACACTTCTCAAGAAACCCACAAGGAAACAACTGGAATCAACAAATGCATCCAAAAGCATTATATGTGGGTAATCGACAACGAAACCCACCTCTGCACCACTCAGCTAAACACCGCACTGAGTGTGCCCAAGAACAAGACAGTTTACCCTCAGAAGACATGGAGCGACTAATGAGGCAACTGCAAGTGTTCATCGAAAACAAGCTGAACACAGAGGACCAATGATCATCTGGTACACCTTCCTAAGGAAGATGACGACCACCTGTTCTACAACAACACAGAACAAAGTGGTTTCTCACAGTCAACCACTGACAAACGCCCAGAGGTACCAGGAAACACCATCCTGGTGAAGGAAAACTAATTTATTAAAGGTTTAATTTAGATTTCCAATACTGTAGAACATAAACTGAGGAAGTTTATTAGTGTGAATTTTGTAAACTCAGAAACCCTGACGGGTCCCTGTTCCTGCTAGACATGCTGAGCAGGTGTGAATGTTCCTGAGCTGATAGCATCACGGAGACCATCACCTGTTGTTTTATAATTTACATGCTTTAGTGTCTCAGCATGTGAAGTGACCTGCTGAGAGGGTCTGAAAGGCGAGGGCCTTTTGTCAGTGCGGGAAGGTCTCCTCCATCCTGCTCTCCTGGCTCAGCTAATTTACATGCTTTGTTTTAATGTATCCCCCCTCAAGGAAACTCCACCCCTTTGAAATGAATATAAGCTAAACATGTATCATGTTTTAGTTAGACTTGGGATGACGCTTGGAAGAGACTACAGCAAATCCAGCTCATCTGCAATAAAGAACCTGCAAAAGATACATCCAAGTCTCCTGGTTTTCGCTTCTGAATCTTCTATACTTTAGAAGAAATAAGTTCACTACAGATGGTGCCGTGACCCGGATAGAATTAACTTCACCTAAATCAAGAAATGAATTTCCACAAAGATCTCAACAAAGACTGAGTTCCAGAACTGAAATCTCCACTCAACAAGGACTGAGTTCCTGAATCCTGAAACTTCAAAGCTCAACAAAGAACAAACTTTTCTGACTGAGTTCCAGACGGAATCTTTTCATACAAACAACGATTTGGTGAGTTTCACTCTATTCAAAGAACCGTTGAAGACCAGTACAAATCTCTGCGCCGTCAGAAGAACAGTTATCAGACAGCTGTAGTGTTTGGTTAACGAAATTACCCTTTAAAAGTTTTCTTTTAGAGATGAAAATGATCCTCTGTTTTTAGGCAGGGAAGTTTTTAGATATCCTCTACGTTGCTAGAGAAGGTTTATCCTCTAAAGTTATAGGGAAGTTAAACATTACGTGTTAATATTGTTGTATCCTCTGTTTCACAGAGAAGAATTTTAGCATTACGTGCTAGTTATTTTGTTTGTTTATCCCCTAAAAGTTGAAAAAGGTGAAATATCCATTTTCTTTTGTAGGGAAGATTAGCGTAGCATGCTAATAGTTTTTAGTGTTTGTGTGATAACAAAGAACATCACAAAATGGTTAGAAGGAATGCTAGGTTGGTTCCAACAAATGAAAAAAGTGGACTAGCTACTCCTTTATGGACAGACAGTGAGTTCAAGTCATTGTTAGGAGAGCACATGGACTCCATAGTGACGGAGTCAGTTAGATTGGATTTGACAAAGAAATTTGGTATTGATCCAGACAAAGTTTGGTCTATTGAAGAATGCAAGAAGGTGTTAGGTGCATGTATCAGAAAGAAAAACATGAAAGGCATAATCTGTTGCCATAGAGAATATAGCTTATCCATTGCACAACAACAAACTAGGTGTATTGATAACTTAAATGAACAAAACAAACAATTGCAGACTCAAGTGTCTTGTTTCAAGACAAAGGTGGGCATTAACAAGGCCTCAACCAAATGTGATTTTGAAGACCAACAGTCAGATGAAAGCTATCCTGATTTACAGTCTTTCTGTAGACTAGAAAACACTAGAAATTCTGGTTTGATAGATAAAGATGTAAATGCAGTCGAAGTGTGTGGAGCAAGACAAAAGGCTCAGAATACAAAAGGGGTTGATACAGGTCCATCTGTAACCCCCATACTGCAGCTACAAGCAGTCAAATTATCTTTAAGTCCTAAAGATATTGAGAGAATTGTTGAAAGTTTGCCATCAGTGCAAAGAAATTTTTCTGAGTTTAGGAGAGAATTGTCCAAAAAGATGCGGCTATACGATATGTCTCTAGCTGAAGTCACCCAGCTAATATCACAGATCTTGACTGAGTCAGAATTCAATGAGTTTGAAAATGCTGTTATTTCTGAACTACAACATGCAAGTAAAGATGAATTGAGAGAGGGAGTTTTGAAAATCCTAAAGAACATTGTTGGACCTAAAGTGGACTGGTCAAAGATAACACATTGTGTACAGAAGAAGAATGAAACTGTTTGTGAGTACACAGAGAGATTTTGTCAGTCAGCTGCAGCTTACAGTGGAATATCAGACACATCAGAGAAGGTGTTAGAAGATAATGGCCCTTTGGCTCGCGCATGGTTTCATGGTCTTTTGACAGAGCATAGAAATGCATTGCCTTTTTTAGACGTCACATGGTCCACTAGAACCCTGCAAAGTAACCTAGACAGATTAGCTACTTGGGAAAGAGACTCGGATGTCAGGGCAAGAGTAAAAATTGCAGCAGCCTCCTTTAAGGTCAACACAGATAACCAACCGAAACGTAAATGTCCTAAGAAAGAGGGAAATTGTTATTACTGTGGTAAACCTGGACATTGGAGAAAGGAATGTAGAAAAAACAAAAAGAATGTTAGAGAAGTGAACAATATTACTCAGCTTCTGCTCAATCTGCTTGAGGCCCTGAAGCAGCCCCTCCCATCATCAGTAACCACGTTAGGCAGCTGTTTTAGGTGTTAACGATTCAGGCTGTGAGTGCTTAATTTCCCCAGTAACTTACAACAAAGATGAAAGACTTATGTTTGTTTTAATAGAACAAAAGGAAATTGACTGTCTCAGTTTTCCTTTGGGGGACACTGGTTAAGTAAACTCACAGCCTTAAATGCTATTTTACAGCACAGGCCTTTCATCAGTAATAGTGTTAGGTCAGACTGTAAATGTAAAATGCCCTCATGCAGTGTCCACACTAATGCCGAACATTGTTTCATCCTCATGTATGATGTCTGCAAATGACTAAAGTTTTGTTGGAGGATGAAGGAGAAATGAATCACGATTGTGTTACGCTTCCGTACACACCAACAGGGATAGGGTAGGACACACGAATCAGTGAAGAACCCAGGGAAGAACCGAAAATGCAATAGGCAATCGGGGGCAAAACCCTGGGCGAAGACTCCCTCATAGGCCTTCCCATTCATTTAGTCAATCCTCACTTCACTGTTTCTTTATAGGTGTCAAAATAATTAAGAAATAGGGAAAGGAACAACCAGAGCAATAGACTCGGAAAAGTTTACAACCCTAGTGTTTGAACAAATACTGCTCCTGTCTTTTGTTTTCTGTCTTCCTTTGTGCAGATACCTCTTGATGGCTAACCCAAGATAATATGCACCGACCTCCTCACCGCCCCTCTAGAAAACAACGAGACCCACTGCAAAGCCAACTATCCCAAAAGGATAAAGAAAAGAAAAAAATACACAACGCAGAGACTCACAAAAAGAACCTTCAGTTATCCATCAACATGATCAAGATTGTCGTACTACTAACCATCGCACAAAATGTAGACTCCAGAATCCTTGTTTGCTGGAAAGAACATTGCAGGCCACACCCGAAGATGGCTGCATTCCAGGACTCACTTGTGCACAAAGACAGTCTTGATCTTTCAGCAAGACCCCAGATGACTGAAGTTAATTCTTCTGTAAGAATTTCACGGACCCTAATTGCATGTTCTGTTTTCTGTGTCAACATGCAATTGCAGAAACATCAACACAGAGCAAGCTATGTGCCTGTAACTTACACAAGTTACAAGAATGAACTTTTAAGTGTTTAAATTTGTATACAATGTGGGAGTTTTTCTTTTTAACTCCCAAAGGGGGAACTGAAGGAAAACTAATTTATTAAAGGTTTAATTTAGATTTCCAATACTGTAGAACATAAACTGAGGAAGTTTATTAGTGTGAATTTTGTAAACTCAGAAACCCTGACGGGTCCCTGTTCCTGCTAGACATGCTGAGCAGGTGTGAATGTTCCTGAGCTGATAGCATCACGGAGACCATCACCTGTTGTTTTATAATTTACATGCTTTAGTGTCTCAGCATGTGAAGTGACCTGCTGAGAGGGTCTGAAAGGCGAGGGCCTTTTGTCAGTGCGGGAAGGTCTCCTCCATCCTGCTCTCCTGGCTCAGCTAATTTACATGCTTTGTTTTAATGTATCCCCCCTCAAGGAAACTCCACCCCTTTGAAATGAATATAAGCTAAACATGTATCATGTTTTAGTCAGACTTGAGACGAGCGAGCTTTGAAGACTACAGCAACGAACAAGCTTTTTGCTCAATAAAGAACCCTCAAAAGATACAATCAAGTCTCCTGGTTTTCGCTTCTAAGTTTTCAACACTTGAGAAGAAATAAGTTCACTACACTGGCTACCCATCACTCATAAAGAAACCACCAAACGAGCTCCAAACTCAAGAACCATGTGAGTGCTACAGCAACAACAGTAAGCACAGAAGGTCAGAAAGTCTGTCACAACCAGAAGGCATCACAAGAGGAAGGCAACAAAGGAGACCACGTTTTGCACTACAGCTTCACGCATCCATGCCAAACCACCTCCCAATGTCTGCCAGAGAACTTCCTGCCTTACTGGACTGACCCCCAGCAGATCATAGAAGATCCCTTTCCAAGGCAAAGATGCAACAAGCCCATCAAAGCTAAGCCATCAAGCAAAGGGGGGAGCAAGACAGACTGAAACAGATCTGACCATACATGCATGCATACATGCACTACACAACACCCCTAACATACTCACTATTATACAGAAGTTAACCACCTCTACCGTGCAAAACATCCAACAAATATGTTTTCCCCCACAGGTAGAAACTATCTTCAGAAACTAGCTTAACAACTTAGCTACACTTACCGTAGGAAACATGGTAACTACCCATCCAACAAGTACACCTGAGAACACCTCTCATTACATCATGATACCTGACAACTTAGCTGTGCAACCGTAGTTATAAGTCCTATCAGGAACACTCAACTGCTTTGTTTTGTTTTACTTCTTCCTTCCTTTCCTTCTTTTATTAGGTAAAATGCCTGTCCACCCCATAAGGGTCAAGGTTACCATATAAGGATTGACGCACCACGCCTGATGTTTGCAAGTCACCTTAAAACGAATGTTAGCTTAGAGAACTCCCTGCATCATTCGAATCAAATTTGAAAGGTAAATTGGTCTAAACCTAGAACAATCTAGAAGAGAATAAAACAAACAAAATCAAATTTAGTCACAAAGTTGATCAATCACCGTTTTAAAACAAACTAGAATAACGGTCCTAAAATTGAACTAAACTTTTTCCACATGATTGACTATATTGAGAGAGTGAACCTGTTTAGGCCTAGATAATCTAATGCCCTGCACCAGTAAAGTGACCAGTCATGGAGGTGTTGTCTTGTTGTTTGCTGTGTGTGTTTGCTTCCTCTACCCGTTTCTCCAGCGTTCACCGATGTCTTCTTCTCAACACATCGTCGAACGAAGGGGGGATATGTAGCGACAACGAGAATGGACCCAAACACAATTGAAGCTTTTGGGTGATTTTGTTCATACTTCATACATAATCCCACAAAGAGTCTTCACATTCCAGATTCAAATCCCCAGACCCAGAGAGTCTACAACCAAAAAGACCTTTTATTGTTTAACTAAAGGAATAATGTTGTCTACATTTGGTAATTGTGAAAGACAGATCTGTTCAGAAATGGTACTGCTCAGGGCCCTAGCAGGGGTCACCTGCGACTAACAGACCCCTTCTTTCTTAAGGACCAAGAGATGTCACGGGATAGGACCTACTAAATTAACGCCACGAGGTCAGGAGATCCCATGACAGAGATGTAAAACAGACTTCCCCCTTCTTGAAGACCGTTGAATGACCTCAGTGTTGAGATCCATTAAAACTCACAGAGACACAAGACTTTACATATCAAAATCCATAAAACTCATCCCAAAACAATTCTTGATGGACTTGATATAATCAAATATAATCGTTCAACCATATTTCTATGTGTTTCTACAATATATGACCCCTATGTGTCTATTATGCTTAGATCACATATAAATCATGTAATTGTGTTATAACCGTGTGTATGAATGAAAGAGTACCGTGCTTCCAATCAAAAGAATCGTATGCCCTTAATTCAAAAGATGGCTTGATTGAAATCTGTGTAAAATGTTTATGGTCTTAAAATGGAAATTATGTCTAAACTAAAGCCTCTGCTCAGCTGCAGAGTAAAGCAAACCACAGATACCACATGATTTACGATGCGAGGGGGATGATGGAAAATACCCCCTTCTCAAACAACCTTACAAGTATCTTATTGTCCAAATTCCTCCAGGAGGCGGGACAAACATTTGAGTTTAAAATCTTAGACCCGAACACAGAAGTGGGGCGGGCTCTCTCTCTCGAAAAGGTCTCGGCAGAACAACAAGTCGGGTGGAGACAGCAGACGATGGTTGTGGTAGCCTAACCATGTAGACGCATAGAGACAAAGAACCCAAATTAAGATCAGAAGAACGGGTTCAACAGCTTCATTTCAAGCCATCTAACTCGTCTCACTTTCTTTCTTTCCTAAGTTTTCCTTTATTTTCCGTTGTGAGTCTCGGTTCTAAGTTAAGTTTTGCTGCAAAGTTTCGTTTTAACGTTTCAACTGCAAAGCCTGCTTCAACTTCAAAGACTTCATTCATCCGCGCCAACACGCCACGTGATTGGCCGCCCCAAGACGTCTCCAGGCACAGCCAGCCAAGCCACGGCCGGGAAACCCCTTTGACGAAGCACCGCAAACAGGGAATTCCCTAAGCCACGCAAGGACATGCAAGTAACACTCCAGACTCTTAACTGAACTGGTGCATTAATGTAATATCTAATAACCTGCCTGAGAAACGATAGAAGGGTTAAATTAATGATTAATGGTTCGTTCAGGTCATGTCTTATAAGTGCATATAGAAACTTGGGATTTCACTATCTCACTCTTAAAACTCATTCTTTCCTCACTCTCTTTCTTTCTGCAACTTGTATGAATGCGTGTGCGTGTGTTTGTGTTAGATATTAGTTTATGTTTTAGGATAATCAATAAAGTCTTGTTTATATTTTGGAAAGATATTTGCCTTGTGTTGTGCTTGCACATTTAATGTCTTGTACTGTCGATCTAAAGTTACCTTGCTAATACATAGTGTTTCACTATAGATTGGATATTTATATCTGTGCCAAGGACTCTAAACGAGTCATTTGCTCGGTTCCATAGTGATTCGGTCAAGATTCATTGCAAATCGATGAATCATTCCTTTTGAGCTAAATTGGCCTTCCGGCCCCCCTTAAATACATTTTATGTATATTATTATTGATGTACATTCGTTACATTATGTTCGATAATAAAACACAGCATTATATAAAAGTGGGCTAGTATGAGTGTTTACTCTAATATGGTGAATATTAGAATGTTTAGACCAGTGTTTACTGTTAAATACTGTGTTTGTCGATATCTGCTCAAACGTAGATATGTATAATGTGGTAACAATAATGTTTCAAAGATTGGAGCGGCATGATCGCTTCAGTAAATGTTCTCTGCAGGCGCTGCGAGTTTGAGTCACTCGCGCTGTGTGTTTGAAAAGCCCAACGCGCCAGACATTAGGCTTCATGGTTTTCATGTGCTACTGAAGTGTTCCTTTTAAACGATTTATAGGCTGCCTGCTATAGGCTATTATTATTATTTTATGCAGCCCTACAAGTATATGCCTACAAGGCACAACAAACCTGGTGCTCATTATATATAATATATACATATATGTTATTTATTTAATTTTTTTGGTAAATTTTAAATTGCAATTTTAACCAGGAAAATCTAAAATGTATTCCCAAACTCATGCAACCCATGCAGTTCTCTTGATATGCTGAATGTGCAATTTTTTTATTTTATTTTTTACAGGGACCAGATGCCACTGACTTCAACATTCACATGAGACTCAGTACATGAACATGGTTAAATGAAAAATCAAACACCTTGGAAATGACAGGTATGTACTATGTTTCAGGAATGGCAAAAAGGTGTGTGGCTGTTCAAGTCTCTGTCTTTAGATCAGTGTGTTGAATAATGTGCTTTTTTGTCCTTTGTTGTGTATCTTTGGATTATGTTGTGTTGTAAATAAATCCAAACAATCAAAAAGCCATTCTTTTTTAAATCTCTCCTCATTCATTGTGCAAGGTTCCTCATAATGATAGGGCCTGATAGGGCCATCATCGGAGGGTCTTTGTCTTTCTCAGGTGTGAAACACTTCAATATTCATGATGATTCATGCCTCCTTGTAGCCTGGTTGACACCAGATCCTTCTCAGTTGTAACTAAGAGTGGGTCTGGGGAAGGTTCATTCACAGCCCATTTCCAAAGGGGCGTCGCTCAAATGCCTCTGGGAGCAATTGGATAGACCTAAAACCAATCAGATCAATCGTCATTGTGTAAAGATTGTTTGTGATAGGTGCCTCGATTTGGAAAGATTGGAAATGGGCTTGAATGGGCTCTTGGCCAGACTGACTTGCAGAGCAAATATAAATTTGCCGGAAGTTCGTCTGGGTTTCCCAGGCTAGCCTCCTCGCATATTAGCTTTCTTTCACAAAACATCTATTACAAATTTTAAATCAATATTGTTTTATCTGAATGAGTACGCAGGATGATTTTCACATCGTTTTGAAACAAATATTCTAAGATACGGGATTCTATTTTCAAAAGTCTTGTGAAGAAATAATTAGTATGGGTTTCATGACCTTATTTCAGTGACAATTTATTTTGTATTTTTTCATAAAATAAAAATCATCACGCATAAACGTCATTATCTCAAAACTACAAACTTTTACATGCATGCTGTTGACATTATTGTAGCAGAGTTTGTGATGAATACAGTGTAATCAGACTCTAGCCATGAAAATGTCACAAGAAACAGAAATAAATAAGCACAAATGTCAGAGCATGTCAGAACACCTCCAGGGCCCAGAAAACACCTCAGACCCCAGAGGGTTAATAACAGACATAAACAGGGCCTCTGGGGGCTATTCCATAAAGCAGGTTATGTGACATACCTGGGTATGTTGAAGGGTAAGTAAGCCGATAAGCGGGTTAGTTTACTTCAGAGGTGCCCTATTGATGAAGCTCCAGTGGACGTGACAGATTGCGCACAGTATTATATAGTTATAGCGGTGTATAAAGCTAGAGGCTAGATGTGTTCATTTTATTATAATAAATAGCTAAATTATATAATCTCACACATTGTTGATCTGCATTCAGATTGCATTCTGCAATTTTTTTGCAACAGGAGAATATTTATTATTCACTGTGATTAAAGATTATTAAATGAAAAGATTGAAAAATGATTGCAAAACCACCAAATAGGGGGTGAAATGCACTAAGTATGCCCCCTCCAGCACCCAGGCAGCCGGCAGCGAGCTCGACCGTCCCCACCGCAACTCACTCCAGCACACCGTCTCGATCATCCATGGCGACGGACTCTGTACAGCCATGCTCGATGGCACCGCGGATTCCCCACAGTGGTGAGGGCTCTTTGACCGCGCATTCCTCCTTTTTCCCAAGTTTTGGCACCAGTGTTAAGTTAGATGTTATGGGAAGTAGGGGGCGGGAACCAGTGAACAATCAACACTTTTAATAATAAAAAAACAAATACAAAAACAAAAGTAATCTCCCTCACGGTCGACTGCCCGCCACACATAATAAAACAAAACATCAAATAAAATCCAGGCCTGGCCTCTCTCAATCTCCAGTGTCGTCGCTCCTCCTTTTATGCTTCTGCTCCTCCTTTTATGCTTCCGCTCCTCCGTGAGAGATACGAGACCGGTGCATCACGTAGGTGTTGCTCATCAGCAATCACGCCACCGGCCTCACACCATTCTCTCATGGCCCTCGCCCTCATCCTGCTCGCCACATATGTAAATCAGCATTTAACAAAAGTAGAAGAAAGAAGTAGTATGGTGTGTTTTTTCTCAGCGTCCATTTCCATGATGACTCATCGATCCGTTGCTCTGTTGAGAATGTATTGTGGGTTAACCATGAACACACTTTTTAGTTGGATGAACTTTCTCCCTGACTTGTTTTTGGAACCAGCATAGCTCGAGTAAGCAAGATTTGGTTTAATCAACCAAGAGTTCAGGGTATGTTTGATGGTAAGTTAACCTTCTGGAATACACCGCTGATGTTCTTGTTCTTGATGGCCCTTATCACCTTGTGATCACTAACTGAAGGGATTTGGCATAGATGAAGCTCCACCTGCACTGCCAGCTGTTCAAATGCTTCATATTTTCTGAACAACATTGAAGGCATTTTTTTCTGAAAGAGGTGCTAAACTTACAGAGAATGTTGATTGTCAACCTCGGGAGGTAAAAACAATATATTACAAGAACATAACCTTTTCTGTTCACTTATACGCAAGAAAGTTACTAAACTTTGAGACAAAAACGTTGTGTTTTTTCTTGGAAATAATAAACTGACAGCAACCAAATCTGTTGTTGATAACAGGCTTAGTGTAAACTAAGTAAAAAAAATAAATTTAAAAAAAGAGCATAATTATAAATGCCCACTTCCAAGGACAGGGACTGTGAGTGCAAAGACAACAGTTCCCTTTCAAGGGAACTCGAGCTGCGTAGAAACGCTGTGGGAACACCACTGCGTGATTGCATCATGAAGCACGTATGAAACCAGTCCAATGGTGTGATGGAAAGACATGTGACATCATCGACCAGGATGTGTATAAAAAAAACACAGCTTTAGCTCCGCCCCTGTTGAGTCTTAACTGGCTCGGATCTCGCGCTTGCTGATGCAGCGCATAGATTATGTAATCAGAGATGCAATCAGAGATGGGCACAAATACATCAAAAAGTATTTAATACTGTGTGCTTACACACACTTCACCACGTCAGCACATTACTGCTGTGCTTTATAATTTGCATTGGCTACCTGTCCAGTCACGTATTGCTTTTAAAACTCTCACACTAACATACAAAGCTATGCACGAAATAGCTCCGTCTTATATCTGTGACTTAGTCAGCCTGTACGCGCCTTCTCGTTCCCTTCGGTCTGCTGACTCTCTTACTCTTCAGCAGCCTCCCTGTAGATTAAAATCTATGCGAGAGTTTTCTCTGTCGCGGCACCCAGGTTATGGAATGCACTTCCTCTTACTGTTAGAGATGCTCCTACATTATCCAGTTTCAAGAAGTTCTTGAAAACACATCTTTTTAAAATTGCTTACATAGACTGTTATGATTAGTATTCTACTGCGTTGTACTGTAATGATTATTTTGTATTACTCTTCTACTTATGTATTTTACTTGTTGTATTGTCTGTAGCGCTTTGGGTTTTAGAAAAGCGCATTATAAATAAAATGTATTATTATTATTATTATTAATTACAAAATTACAAATACTTACTCATCAAATGTATTTAAATAAAATACAAAATACTGCTGTGAAAAAGGTATTTACTTAAAATAAAAGTAATTTGTACAAAATACAAAAATACAAAAAAAGATGCGCTTTTAAAAGGGATTATTGGTGAGACAGCAAGAATGAACTTCACTAACACGTGAGAGTGAACGGTCATAATGAAAGATCATTTACGCCTGCCACTAGGTGGCGAATTCATTCAGTCTGTCTGTATATTTTATGCGGTGGAAAAGTGGCTTTACATTAATTTAAGACACGACCGGAAAATGTCTAATAAGGGGATAACTCCCACTCTCAGTAAACTTCCGGATTCTGAACTGGTTGCAGTTCCACTCTGGTTCCATATGAGGCCCCTCAAGTCAAGTCAAGTCAATTATATTTATATAGCGCTTTTCACAATACAGATTGTATCAAAGCAGCTTCACAGTATCAATCAAAACAACATAACAATGTTCGACCTCCACGTTTGGTAGGGCTGATCAATGGTATTAATGATTGGTTAATTAATTTGAATATCCACAACTGAGCAAGCCAAAGGCAACAGTGGCAAGGAACCGAAAAACTCCATCAGGTGACCCAATGGAGAAAAAAAAAAAACCTTGGGAGAACCCAGGCTCAGTCGGGGGCCAATTCTCCTCTGGCGTTTATGAACTAGAGGCCGGATTTACAGTAACTGCAAGTTTAAAAAATGTATATGAATGCCTGGCTGAAGAGATGCATCTTTAGTCTAGTTTTAAACTGGGAGAGCCAGTCTGAGCAACGAACAATATCAGGAAGGCTATTCCATAGCTTCGGAGCTAAATTTGAAAATGCTCTCCCTCCTTTGGTGGATCTGGATATCCTAGGTATGACCAGAGGCCTTGAATTTAGTGATCTTAAAGAGCGCGATGGATTATAGGGCGATAGAAGATCCGTCAAATAGACTGGAGCTAAACCATTTAGGGCTTTATAAGTCAGTAGCAATACCTTGTAATTAATACGGAACTTTATAGGTAACCAATGTAGTTAACATTGCAAACTACTTGTCTTGCCTATAAATTTGATACAGAATTTTGTTTTATTTGATCACTTTGGGGTAGGTACGCGAAACGAAATTCACAACGCTTTATCTGTAGAGTGGGAAAGGGATCCTCCATAGGGAGAGGCTAGTTGGCACTTCAGCACTGCATTGTCATCGGGTCCAGGCGAAGCTCCGTCAGATCTGGATACGGCCTGGATCCGGCAGGCTGCGGGAAAACCTCTGGATAAACAAAGACACAAAAATTAGCGTAGATGCCATTCTTCTTATGATGTAACGAGTACATCATGATTTAAGGGAAGTGTTCTCAGTTCCGGCTGACCTAATCTATGCAGCCTAACATTGAATTATAGAAGTCTATAATGTATTATGTGTATTCTAGGGCAAAGAGATGTGTCTTTAATTGAGCTTTGAACTGACAGAGTGTGTCACCAAAATACACATGAGAAAAAGAGTTCCTCATATTATTGTTTATTGTTTTTTTTTAATGATTATTAATTTTTTTATTCTGTATTTTTTTTAATTTGAAAATAAATAATCTGGATTGAATTGACGGATGGGGGAAAACTCGCTTCTAATCAAATAAATAATTAAACGCTTAGATTTCGGGAAAAAATACAATCCTTTTTTAACCTTTTGGCTTCCCGTACATTCAGTTGTGCTTCTTGCTTGTATTCAGTTCTGATGGTACGTATGGTAACTCGGCAACTACGCATGATTTGTATTATGATTGTGTAAAGGGAACACGAATTCGGGTAGGGAACAGGATCGACTGCTTCACCGGTCGCGTGCAGCGCTGCAGCCACGGAAACAGAGTTTTGCCCTTAACCCACTGACTTTCACTTTCGGTGCCCGAATGGAAGTGAATGAGGCTTTGCGATTTTTGTGTTTTTTGTTTTGATCTTTTATCTAAGCCTACTGAAATTCTGCATCTATTGGACTATTTATTTATTTTCCCCCTCGGAAGGGCAACGTGAGTCGAGAAGGGCAATGGGCAGTTGCCCGGGCAACCTGAGCAACCCCCCTGTGCACGTCCCTGGTAGGAAGACTATTCCAAAGTTTTGGTGCTAAATAGGAAATGGATCTACCGCCAGCAGTCGATTTTGATATTCTAGGTATTATTAACTGGCCGGAATATTGTGATCGCAATAGACGTGAAGGACTATAATGCGTTAAGAGCTCGCTCAAGTACTGCGGAGCTAAACCATTTAGTGCTTTGTAAGTAATCAACAATATTTAAAAAATGTATACGATGTTTAATAGGCAGCCAATGCAGTGTTGACAGAACCGGGCTAATATGGTCATACTTCATGGTTCTGGTAAGAACTCGAGCTGCTGCGTTTTGAACTAGCTGTCGTTTGTTTATTAAGCGTGCAGGGCAACCACCCAGTAGAGCATTACAATAATCTAGTCTTGGTTTCATGAACGCATGAACTAATTGTTCCGCATTTGTCAATGAGAGCATATGACGTAATTTAGATATATGTTTAACCCTCTGGAGTCGAGAAACGCGCCGGCGCGTTTTGCGCGATTTTTTTCACATAGCAGCAAAATAGACTTAAAATACTCAGTCACCTTTGGTCATACACACTTAAGAAATATGAAAAAATAAACTATTAAATGTCTACTTTTTTATGGGTCCACTTACAATCGAAATAAAATATTGTGCTTTTGTAAAATAAAGAAAATAAACAGGGTGTGCCTTCTGCCTCTCCGTCTCCGTGAACTTTTTTTCTAGAGCACGTCACTAAACATAAACAAAACTCCGCAAATACTAGTCACACAGGCATGATCAATATATCTGTATAATCATTTAAGTGTGTACTTTTAAATTATCTAATTCAAAACTAAAACAAATATTCTGTGTTTATGTAATCTATATAAAAAGAGAGAGATGCCAGGCGTTCTCATTTCAGCTAATTATCTTTTAATGTGACCACGCCCACAGAGAGCGCGCGCTATAGAGACGCAAATGATCTGAAACTTGCCAACGCCCACACGAGCTCGATAAAACACCAAGTTCAGATTAATGTACCGGTAGTCTGTGTCGTTTTTCGAGGCTTTGAGGAATAATTCTGGATAATTTACCTCAGTGCTGGATTAATTTCACTTCGAGGAGCCATGGATCCAGGATCATAGTAAGTTTATTCTTTGTTCTAATCGCGAATACTGTTTTAAAATGAATCGCGTGTCTTTCTCTGTGTGATGAATGAACGGAATTCGCACTGTTGTTGTTACAGACGAAATATGAAAGACAACATTTAGTTGACTAGTTTGGGATAGATTATAAAGATTTTTACTCTAAAATAGACATCAAATAAGCTTTAGTTAACCAGTTTCTGCTCATATGTTAAATATATAACGTTAGAATGTTTTGTCAAAAATAAGCTCATAATCTAAGATGTTATTATAGTGTTTGTTCCAATGTAGACTATATCAAACTAATGAATCCTTAACTTTGAAATATGAATGATAAAATCCAGGCTATAGGCCTACTTAAAAAAAAAAAAAAATGACAAGATAGATGTAAAAAAAAAATCTTAATATTATTGTTTTTTATTAGTGACACATTTGAGGAGATTCCAAAACTTTCTGAAAATACAGTATGAGAATTAACTGCATACTAGAAATGTTTACCTTGGAAATTATACAATTTGAATGTATAAAAAATTTGTGAAAAAATACCTTTTTTTCCTCTCTGAGAACTCTAACTTTCTAACTCTAACTAATTCTGTAGGATGGTCCATATAGCCTATTTGAACAGGATTTGTTTCCAGGTATGACTATGTACTAAAAATGTGCTTTTGACTTTCATTTATATTTGTATTTTATATATATATATATATATATATATATATAATTTATTTATTTATTTTTGTCCTCGCATTCTTTCTTGTGTGACACACCTGAATGAATGGCTCATTAGTATGCAGGCTCATTAGTATGCAGGCTCATTACTATGCAGGGTCTTTGTCTTCTCAGGTGTGAATCACAGCAAGTCACGCCCCTGCGCATATTGCCTTTGGAAGCAAAAACTGTTTTAAAAAATTTAAATCAATGTATTGTTTTATGTGAATGATTAGGCAGGGTGATTTTCAGATAATTTTGAAGCAAAAACACTAGGCAACTACATCCATTAGTCAAAAGTCTTGTGGACACATATTAAGTATGTGTTTTGTGGCCTTTTTTCAGAAACTTTAATTTTTAGTTTTTTGAATAACCATGCATAAACATTATTCCCTCAAAAATACAAATATGTAAATAGATGTTGCTCGCATATTATGGTACCCCTATTTGTGCTAAATAGAGTGTAATTACACCTTTGCCATTAATATGTTTATAAGCAACTGGAAAAAGCACAAATGTCAGGGCATGTCAAAACATCTCACAGACCTCAAAAACCCCTTAGACTCCAGAGGGTTAAGATGGAAAAATGCGGTTTTACAGATACTAGACACGTGACTTTCAAATGAAAGATTGGCATCAAAGAGCACACCCAGGTTCCTAACCGACGACGAAGACTTAACAGAGCAGCCATCAAGTGTTAGACAGTATTCTAGGTTATTACGTGTGGACGTTTTTTGTCCAATAATCAGAATCTCTGTTTTTTTCAGAATTTAGTAGTAGGATATTACTAGTCATCCAATTTTTTTATATCAGCTATGCATTCCGTTAATTTTGTGAATTGGTAAGTTTCGTTAGGTTTTGAAGAAATACAGAGCTGAGTATCATCGGCATAACAGTGAAAGCTAATCCCATGTTTTCTAATGATATCTCCTATGGCAGCATGTACAGAGTGAACAGCAGCGGTCCTAGTACTGAGCCTTGCGGTACGCCAAACTGAACTTGTGATCGATAAGACATCTCTTCATTTACTGCTACAAACTGATAACGGTCAGATAAGTATGATTTAAACCATGCTAGTGCAATTCCACTAATGCCAACATAGTTTTCTAGTCTATTTAAAAGAATATTGTGGTCAAGTGTGTCAAATGCAGCACTAAGATCAAGTAACACTAATAGGGAGATACAACCATGATCGGATGATAAAAGCAAATCATTTGAGACTCTAACGAGAGCTGTCTCTGTACTATGGTACGGTCTAAATCCGGACTGAAAATCCTCGCAGATATAATTTCTTTCAAGAAAGGAACACAGTTCTGAGGATACTGCTTTTTCTAATATCTTTGACAGAAAAGGTAGATTCGAGATCGGTCTGTTATTGACTAAGTTTGTATGATCAAGTATGTATGCTAAGTTTGTATGCTCACAGGACAAGTGCAGAATGAAAGGAGGTCTATGGAGCTATACCCCTCAAAATCCACTTTTCTCAGGATATAATTTTTTGTCTAGTAATTTGAATGTTGTATTCGAAAGGAGATGCAAATAAATTACACATTGTTGGGTGTTATATTTTTAGAGTCACTTATTTGCTTTAAAAAGTATTTTAAAATGTCAATGACATCATACACATCGTACGACCAGAGATACTGCTTTGCGGCAATCCTTCACTTTGGTGCTTTCGCGCTCTGCACTTCTTTTCTCTCGAGGCATTGACAACACAGCTGTCACAGGTAAATACACGTGCTAGAAGAGTTTTTGTTAATTTGTTAAACTAAAGTTCTTAACATTCTGGTCCCGCTTCGTATGCCCTGATGCCATCAAGCGGTATCTCTGGTCGTAATCAGTCCTTCACTGACCAATCAGCATCATAAGCAGAATGCTAGCGTGTTATGGGCAACAACAACTCAACCTGTAAGAAATCGAAAGGACATAAGTACTCGATTCGACTTTCGACCTATAACCTATGTTGAACTTGCAAAACCTACAAACAAATCTGAGATTTCTCAACGGCAATCAGTTGAAAGAGACAAATGTAGCCGTCTAGCTCCATAGACTCCCATTCATTTTGCACTCGGGCGATCGCCCCCAGTGGAACTCTGGTGGAACTACAACCAAAATTCGGTACAATAGGACTTAATAGGGAGTGGCCAGGCTCTCCATAGACAGGCTTTGAAACGAGCGACTGTGTTTACATGAATATTCTCAAAGGCGGGAAATTTTGACCCAATTTTGAGTTTCTGGCAGTTCCCCAAACAGCAGTTCATCAACACGCCGCATAGCCTACATGTAACATTAGGTCTACACGTTGTTTTAATATTGCCATCATTAATGATTTATCCCATCCACCCGAATGTTTTTTTTATTAGGCCTAACGTGCAGTTGTGCCGAATTTCGACCCCCGCCAAATTATTACCCCCCTAGCATTGGTAGGTTTAGGATTAGTTGTGGGGGAGGAGTTAGGATTAGGGGTGGGGTTGCAATCAGGTACTGACTTCAACAAGAGGAGTAATAATTTGGCAGGGGGTCGAAATTCGGCACAACATCGTTAACCTTAGCCCAACCACCCGCGGATTATCCACAGCGCCCGCGCCCATGGATATAACTGCGATCTGCACATTACTAGACAGTGCACGTCACTCTTTAGCAAGTAAGTCAATTCACAAGTTATTTACACTAATCTTCTGTAGTAATCTTCCTATAATGACATTCAGTGAATAATATCTGATAGTATATTTTACTAGATACTTTACTTTAAAGCAGTTTAATGAGCACAAAAACAGCTTCTTTATTCTGATCTTGGTCGTGCGATGGAATGGATCCAAAAGGAACATGTCACGTGATTTACTTGCATCTTGCCCAAAAATTTTGATAGGCTATTTGTGTAACGAAGAGGCAGAGTCGTGCGGATCCATTCGCAGTAACTTTATTGACAGACAGCAAACAGAGAGGAAACAGTGATTAGCAGTAGTGAAGGGCAAATCCAAACTCAGAGACGATACCAGGCTGGGGTCGGGGCAGGCAGCAGACAATAACTCAGAGACCAGGAGAGCAGGCAAGAATCAGAAAACCAGGATAGACAATGTAACGTAGAATGCTCAGTAGTGTAGGCCGTAGCTGATACAAGACGTCGCACTGGACTAGTGAGTGGAAGTGGTTTATATGTGTGTGTGAATGAGATGCAGGTGTGTGGTGTAATCAGTCCAGGGAGATGTATGATGGGAAATGTTGTTCAGTACTCGGGAGACTGAGATCTTTGATGACTAGGGAGAGGCGTCGAAGAGCGATCTATGACAGAGCCCCCCTCCTGCGAGCGGCTCCCGAAGCGAGGACGGGTGCGCCGACGAGGTCTCCCACGGGGTCTAGGAGCAGGTTTCTCTGGGTGGTTCTGGTGGAAAGTGGTGGTGAGAGCTGGATCCAGAATGTCTTGAGAAGTTTCCCAGGATCTCTCCTCAGGACCAAACCCCTCCCAGTCAATGAGATACTGCAAAACCCTGCCTCTGCGTCTGGAATCGAGTATCTCCTTCACCTGGTAGGCCCCCTCGTCCTCGATGATGGGAGGAGAGTTCTCTGCTGTGGTCTCCTCCTGGTTCCCCTCTCTCCTCGGAGCAGCTGCAGGTTTAAGCAAAGACATGTGAAAGGTAGGGGAGATGCGGTAAGGCTAATCGAAATGATACCGGAGTGATCTGTCTGAGGATCCTGAAGGGACCCACGAATTTGGGGCTTAACTTCTTACTGGGGAGTCGGAGGCGTAGATCTCTTGTGGAAAGCCAAACCCACTGACCGGGCGCATACCTGGGACCCCCTCTCCTATGACGATCTGCCTGTTCTCTGACTCTGCGCACGGCTTGTTGTAGGTGGACATGAGTGTTGTTCCAAGTCTCCTTACTCCGCCTGGTTACAGAGTCGACAGTGGGGAGGTCAGTGGGCTCACCTGACCAAGGAAATAGTGGGGGCTGGAAACCTAATACACACTGGGAAGGCGTAAGACCAGTCGAGGGTTTGCGCAGGGAATTCTGAGCGTACTCAGCCCAGATGAGGAAGCGACTCCAATCCTGCTGGTTTTGGTGGCAGTAGGTGCGTAGAAAGCGCGTGAGCTCCTGATTCAACCTCTCCACCTGTCCATTAGCCTGTGGATGATAGCCAGAAGTCAAACTGACGTTGATGTTGAGTTGCCCACATAATGACCGCCAGACCAGGGAGGTGAATTGGGGACCTCTGTCAGAGATGATGTCCTCCGGTAAACCGTACAAGCGAAAGACATGTTGTAATAGGACCTCCTCCGTCTGTAACGCTGTGGGTAACCCGACTAAGGGAATAAATCTGCAGGCCTTAGAAAAACAGTCAACCACTGAGAGGATAGTCGTGTAACCTTGAGAGGGAGGTAGATCAGTAACAAAGTCGACCGCAATGTGGGACCATGGCCGCTGTGGTATGGGTAGGGGTTGTAGCAGACCAGCTGGCTTGAGATGGGAGGACTTGACCATATTACATGTGGTACACTGCCGAACGAAGGAGATACGTCAGCTTGGAGCAAAGGCCACCAGAAGCGGCTGGAAACCAGATGTGTGGTCGCAGAAATCCCGGGATGTCCAGCACTGGGAGTGTTATGTATCCATTGTAGGAGTCGGGTGCGGAGGCATTGAGGCACAAAGGTGAGGTTGGGAGGACACTTCGAAGGCGGCGGATTCTCCCTCAGAGCAGAAGAGATTTCGGTCATTATGTCCCACTGGACAGGAGCAACTATGAGAGACGAGGGTAGGATGGGTTTGGATGTTGGTGGAACAGTGGAGCTGTCAAACTGGCGGGATAGGGCGTCCGCTTTACCATTCTTGGAGCCAGGACGGTAGGTTATCTTGAAGTCGAATCTGGAGAAGAAAAGGGACCATCTGGCCTGTCTGGGATTTAAGCAGTTGGCGGACCTGATGTACTCCAGATTACGATGATCCGTTGGAACAGTGAAAGGCTGACTCCAGCCAGTGTCACCACTCTTCTAGTGCCGCTTTCATAGCTAAGAGTTCCCTGTCGCCCACGTCGTAATTTCGCTCAGCTGAAGAGAGCTTGCGGGAATAGTAAGCACAGGGAAACATTTTTGCTGGGTCTCCATGCCGTTGAGACAGAATAGCACCGATGCCCGTGCTGGAAGCGTCAACTTCTACAAAGAATTCACGCTCGGGATCAGGATGAAGGATGGGAGCGGTGGTGAATCTCTCCTTTAATTGGTTGAAGGCAGATGAACTCTCAGGCGACCACCTTAATTGATGTCCCCCTCCCCGTAGAAGGGATGTGAGTGGAGCTGCTGTGATGCTGACGTTTCGGATGAACCGTCTGTAAAAATTAACAAAGCCCAGGAAACGTTGCAGCTCTTAACGGTGGTGGGTTGTGGCCAGTTAACGACGGATCGAACCTTGCTGTCATCCATGGTAACTCCCTCTGCACTGATGATGTATCTCAGAAAGGAGATCTGAGTTTGATGAAACTCGCATTTCTGCACTTTGGCATACAGGTTGTTCTTGATGAGGCGTTGAAGTACAGCTCGCACATCCTGAACATGAGATTCCAGTGTGTCAGAGAAGATCAGGATGTCGTCAATGTATACTATTACCTTCTGGTTGAGCATGTCGCGAAAAATCTCGTTTACAAAGGCTTGGAACACTGACGGACTGTTGGAGAGGCCGAAAGGCATGACCCGATACTCTTAGTGCCCTGTTGTTGTTGAGAAGGCGGTCTTCCACTCATCACCTCTTCTAACACGGACCAGGTTGTAAGCATTGTGCAGATCCAGCTTAGTGAAATATTTGGGGGTGCGGAGTTGTTCCAGGGCGGCCGGGACCAGGGGTAAAGGATAGCGAAACTTGACCGTGATCTCGTTGAGGCTGCGATAATCAATGCAGGGTCGAAGTCCGCCGTCCTTCTTTACGAAAAAGAAACTGGCTGAAGCAGGAGAAGTGGAAGTGGTGATAAAGCCCTTGGCGAGTTGCTCATCAATATAAGCTTTCATAGCATCGGTCTCTGGTTAAGATAATGAGTATACTCTACCCCGCGGGAGGGTGGCACCGGGGATTAAATAAATGGCACAGTCGCTGGATCTGTGTGGAGGAAGTTGAGAAGCTCTGTTCTCGCTGAAAGCCAGGAAGAGATCATGATATACAGCGGGTACACCTTGGAGATCAGGATTTTCAGAACAGTGGTTTAGCAGAGTGTTACTGGTGGAAGTATGTAAACACTTCTTCTGACAGGCATCGGACCACTGAATTATTTGCTTGTCGGACCACAAGATGGAAGGGTTGTGTTGTTCTAACCAGGGAAGACCCAGCATGAGGGGGTGATGAGGTAAGTCGATGGTGAAAAACTTGATTTCAGTGTGCTGAGTGTCCGTGATTAACGTGATTTCTTGAGTGGTGAACTGAACTTTTCCAGAGCCTAGGGGGCGTCCGTCTATCGCTGCCACTGCCACCCGGGAGTCACATGGAATGAGAGAGAAATTGTTAGATTTAGCAAAACTCAAATCAATAAAATTCTCTGCAGCTCCTGAATCAAAGCACACGCTTTAATGACCCTCTCGTCAAAGTGAAGAGTTACGTTCAAAACAAGAAATTTAGAGATATGATAACTGTAACTCACCGCAGCGGGGTCTTGGGAAGTGGGTCTGTTGGGACAGGTCACCCTCTTGCGCATTCTCTCTCTCTCTCTCTCTCTCTCTCTCTCTTCGGGGGGGGAGACGAGTGAAACCGATCTGCATGGGTTCAGATTCCTGACTCGCGGAGGGAGATTCGACGACTCTGTGCCTAAGGGGTGCTCGTCGAGCTCGCATCAAGTTGTCCAGATGAATGGTTAACTCCATCAACTGACTGACGGTTCTGCCCTCATCCCGGCATGCCAGTTCCCCCTGAAGATCAGGGTTGAGACCCTTGCGGTACAGTAATTTCAGTGGATCGTCACTGCAGCCTGTTTGTGCAGCGAGAGTGCGGAAGGTTAGGGTGTAATCTGCCGCAGAAGATCCTCCCTGACGTAACGATAGTAGCAGCTCACCCGGCTCCTTTCCGCTGGCCAGGTGCTCAAAAACCTCTCTAAATTGGAAGAGAAAATCATTATAGGAGGGAAAAGTGAGGTTACCTCTTGACCAGAGCGTGGTTGCCCACTCCAGAGCTCTTCCAGTTAGAAGTGAACAGATGAAAGACACGCGGCCATCATCATTAGGGAAAAGGTTGGGTTGTTGGTTAATGTACAGAGTGCATTGAAGCAGAAATCCTTTACATATTGCAGCGGAACCATCGTACTTCTCAGGAAGAGACAGACGAGGATTATTAGGCGGTGTACTCACACTACTCACACTAGGAGGTGTCTGAACTGGAGATGCAGCGGGTTGAACAGGAGCGGGGACTGGTGTCGTGAGAGACCGCATGGACCTCACTAACTCCTCAGTGAGTAAAGTTAGTTTCTCAAGCTGTTGTTGATGTACAATCAGAACTGAGGCTTGATTGGAGACTTCAGAGCTTAGTTGTTGCAGGGCTGCTGGATCCTGAGGCGGCGAAGTCTTCTGTAACGAAGAGGCAGAGTCGTGCGGATCCATTCGCAGTAACCTTATTGACAGACAGCAAAAAGAGAGCAAACAGTGATTAGCAGTAGTGAAGGGCAAATCCAAACTCAGAGACGATACCAGGCTGGGGTCGGGGCAGGCAGCAGACAATAACTCAGAGACCAGGAGAGCAGGCAAGAATCAGAAAACCAGGATAGACAATGTAACGTAGAATGCTCAGTAGTGTAGGCCGTAGCTGATACAAGACTTCACACTGGACTAGTGAGTGGAAGTGGTTTATATGTGTGTGTGAATGAGATGCAGGTGTGTGTGTAATCAGCACAGTGCAGGTGTATGGTGTAATCAGTCCAGGGAGATGTATGATGGGAAATGTTGTTCAGTACTCGGGAGACTGAGATCTTTGATGACTAGGGAGAGGCGTCGAAGAGCGATCTATGACAATTTGGTAGTCCTATTAAGCCTGGTGATTAAAGTTATTGTATACAAAAATAAGATGACATAGACCTATTTAAATAAGTATTTAAGTATTTGAAATACAAAATACAGTATCTGAAAGTATTTAACTACAAATTACATTAGATTTATTTATTTTTGTTAGGGAAAATACAAATTACAAAATACTCAAAAGTAATTAAATACGTATTTCAAATACATGTAATTAAAATACTGCTCATCTCTGTCTGCAATATATTTATAATGAGGAGGAAAGTAGTTCCCCTTTCTCTCTTTTTTCTATTATCACAACGAAAATATTTTTTTCAAATATGAATATTCAGCCTGTAATTCAGACTATGAAATACTTGTCTGATTGTTATTGCTGCATTTAATTTTGAGAAATTAAATGAAATATCCTTCTGGCTTTTTAGCTGCATAAAATACTATGCACTTTCTAAATCCATGTTTATGGTAAGGCCACGCGCAGAGTGCTTATGGTACTTATGGTAAAACGGTTCTGAGGACTGTTATTATCTCTAAGTAGGCCAAGAAGCCATGATGCCAGTGGTGTCCGGTTTTTGAGGGTACACCCCTCCGCGGGGAAGACAGTTTCCACCTCATTATACAGTGCCCGTCTCACCTCGGTACCCTCAGGGGGCCAACTTCGACTATCCAATTTAAGGTCTGCGCTGTAGGGAAGCTCAACAAAAAAATCAAGATGCTTACTCTCAAGCAAGTCATGTCACAAATCAGGTCCGAGGATTGATTTGTCACGTTAGAGCTAAAGGACTTATACTTCCACATGTCCATCCTTACGTTAGCTTTTGGGGGCGAAGCGTACACTGTAATGAAGTTTCAAAAACTGTAAAGTCTGATTGCAGCAGCGTCCAATGTTATACCTTGTGGCCTTTTGTACATGAGACCGCTACAGTTTTGGCTCAGGACCAAGGGGTTCTCCCTGAGGGGAAACCTGCTCTGCATGATCAAGGTTACGCGGAGATGCCTTTGTGCCTTAGTTATTTGGAAAGAACCTTGGTTCCTGTCCCAAGGGCCCATGCTGGGAGCTCCTTGTCATCGCATCACGCTAACAACGGATGCTTCCCTATTTGATGTTGTACAGAGGTTACAGTCAATCTCACCGGAGGCACCAAATTTCATTCTTGGGGATATTAATCATGTATTCTTAAAACAGACTCTTAAAACTTTCCATCAGTATGTCTCCTGTCCGACCAGACGGGGTAAGACTTTAGATCTGTGTTATGGATCGGTGAGAGGTGCATACAAATCTATCCCCCTGGCCCCCTTGGGCTCGTCAGATCACAATTGTGTACATTTGCTGCCTACATATAAGACTGTCTTTAAAAGGGAGAGAACAGTGACTAAGGACATCAGAGTGTGGTCAGAAGATGCTGTGTCCTGTCTACAAGACTGTTACAGCTGTACAGACTGGGACATTTTTAAACAGGCCTGTGGTGAAGATTTGGACTCAATGGTTGATGTTACATGCTCATATATGGCTTTTTGCAGGGACATGATAATTCCATGTAAAAAGGTCAAAATCTATTCTAACAATAAGCCCTGGGTTACTAAATCAGTAAAGTCCTGTTTACAAAGGAAAAAAAATTGCATTTAAACACGGAACAACTATGGACTTACATGTGGCTACTAAGGATTTGAAGACTGGAATCTTTAAAGCTAAACAAAGCTATAAGGAAAAATTAGAAAATAACATGGCATCCAAAAATCCTGGCTCAGCATGGGCAAATATGAAAACCATAGTAGGCCTTCATAACTCAAACTGCAGTAATCAGATCATTTTAAATGGTTTTAATTCTGATTTTGAACTAGCAAATGCACTAAACTACTTTTACTGTCGTTTTGACAATTTAGATTTCAGTAAAGAAATCTAGGAGTTGAACTTTAAGTTAATGGATGATCAGCATTTTAACATTAACTTTCAGGATGTTGAAAAAGTTTTCAGACTTGTAAAGGCAAATAAAAGCCCCGGTCCTGATAGCATCTGTGGCAGACTATTAAAGTCATGTGCAAAAGAACTGAGCCCTGGATTTCATGAGATTCAAGTCTCTGAAGACACAACATGTACCGATTCTCTGGAAGGATGTAGTGGTCCTAAGATGATAAATGATTTTAGGCCGGTCGCTTTGACTTCAGTTTTAATGAAAATCCTTGAGAAATTAGTGTGGTCTGAGATTTTGAGGTGGACAGAACATCAATTGGACCCTATGCAGTTTGCATGTAGACCTCACAGAGGAGTACAGGACGCTACAGTCACAATGTTAAATTCGCTATTAGTACACTTGGATGGACAGAGGACACATGCTACACTTTTATTTGTTGATTTTTCTTCAGCGTTCAATTCAATTCAATTACACATTTTAATTAAGAGGCTCTTAGATCAGTTTGCGTTAAGCAACAATTTGATGGGTTGGATTTTGGATTTCTTAACTAACAGAACACAGAGAGTAAGAGTTAATGGTGTCTTATCTGAACAGAGGAGTTCCTCTACAGGGTCTCCTCAAGGATGTGTGCTGTCCCCACTTTTATTTATTTTATATACAAACATGTGTCAAAGTATGTATGAGAACAGAATTATTATAAAATATGCGGATGACTCAGTTATTTTAAGTTTACTTAAAGAGAATGAGACCTCACATGGCCCAATTATTGAGGATTTTGTCAACTGGTGTGATGAATCTTATTTACAGTTAAATATATCAAAGACCAAGGATATGCTGATCGATTTTAGGAAAAGTACACATCCAAGTGAACCTACCTCAATTAAAGGCCAAAAAATAGAGTATGTACAATCATACAAATACCTTGGAACTATTATTGATGAGAAATTGAATTTTGAAGAGAATTGTTTGGCTCTGAGCAAAAAGGGGCACCAGCGGTTGTATTGCATAAGGAAATTATCTGTATTCAAATCTTGACCGAACAATAATGAAGATTTTTTTATCATGCTTTCATTGAATCAGTGTTGTCCTTTTCCACCTTAGTATGGTATGGTCATATATCTCTAAAGGCAAAAAATCAGTTAGATCAGATCAGTAAAATCAGTAAAAATGGTCTGGCCGTTTGATAGGCGAGTCAAAACCAGGAGTGGCATCCCTTTATACCAAACAGTTACAAAGGATGGCCTTCTCAATTTTAAATGATGACTCTCACCCCCTGCACACTGAGTTTCAGTTATTGCCATCTGCAAGGAGGTATAAAGTCCCAAGGTGTAGAACGAAAAGATATAAAAGCAGCTTCGTACCAAATGCGATTAATATGATTAACAAAAATGAAATGTTGTACTAGGGTTTTTTTATGATGTTACAAAGGTCATATGAAATGTTTTAAGAGCACTTTCTTGAAAGCACTTCACTAAGTTATGAGTTTTTATTTAGCTGTCCTTCTGTGTTGTGTAGTGTTCTGTGGTGTGTGTTTTTTTTGTACTGGATGCCATTGAATGTCATTGCACTGTAAAACAAATTTACCTACGGGTATAATAAAAGTAACCTAACCTTCCCTCACGGTTTGGGGCCCAAGGTCTGTGGCAGGACCATCATCTCTCATGCCATATCAATTGTCTAGAAATGTTGGTGGTGTTCCAGGCTCTGAAACACTTCCTCCCAGACCTGAGGGGCCATCATGTGCTTGTTCGGTCAGACAACACATCAGTGGTCTCCTATGTGGGTCTGTGATAATGCACCTTATACAAGCTGGCTCACCATATCTTCCTGTGGGCCCTGGGGAAGCTACTTTCGTTGAGAACGTTATATATCCCAGGGTACTTAAATCAAGGGGCAGACATCCTGTCGAGGCAGGGGTCGAGGCCCGGGGAGTCGAGCCGAGGCTGACCTGTTCGCATCCCAAAAGACCACACATTGTCCACTGTGGTTCTCTCTCAGCCATCCAGCCCTTCTGAGGTTGGACAGTGTGGTGCAGACGTGGCCGAGTTCACGTCTGTATGCATTTCCCCTGATTGCTCTGCTCCCAGGAGTTCTGGAAAGGGTTCTCCAGGATGGGTTCGGTCTACTGCTAGTAGCCACATTCTGGTCGGCCCGAGTATGGTTTGCGGACCTAGATTATGATCAGGAAGGACCTACTCTCTCAGGTGAATGGGTAGATCCTTCACCCCGCCCAGAACTGTTGAAACTGTGGGCTTGGCCTCTGAGGGGGTCCAGCTCATTAGTTCTGGTCTCTCAACCGAGTTTGTTGAGACCATTCTCCACTCCAGAGCTCCATCCAGAGCTCTGTGGAGAACCCCAGCTGGACCCAGTTAACTGTCCAGTGGGTGCAGTGCTGGAGTTCCTGCAGGAGCGCTTCTCTGCAGGGTTATCCCCATTCACACTGAAGATGTATGTGGCGACACTAGCTGCTTACCACATCCCTTTGAGTTGAGTAATTCACAAGGAGACCCCCACTAATAACTTGTTTCCTTTGTGGCATGTTGCGGCTGATGCCAGCAGTCCGCACAAGGGTGTCGACAGGGGACTTGTCTTTTGTACTAGAAGGCCTCTCCTTAGCTTAATTTGAGCCCACTGAGGAAGTTTCTGAGAATATGAAATAGCGAGGAGAAAGACAGATTATCTTGAGAAAGGTATTATCTCTAAAGACTGTCTTTCTCCTCACTATTTCATCTCTCAAGAGAATTGGAGACATTCAAACACTTTCAGCATCTCGTTCATGCATGGAATTTGCTCCTGGTATGGTAAAGTGTTTTCTTCACGATAAGACCAGATCATGTTCCTAAGGTTCCTACTAATACTTTAAGACCTAGAGTACTGCAGGCCTTGTGTCCTCCTCCGGACGTCAGACCTAAAGTAACTTCATCTGCTCTGCCCAGTTAGGGCCTTAGATGCTTATGTCCACAGAACTGTGGAGAAAGTCTGAATACTGTTCGTTTGCTTTCGGGTACCCACAAAGGGGTGCCCGGCATCTAAGCAGAGGATGAGCAAGTGGGTGGTCGAGGCCATCTCCCTTGCTTATGAGTTGGCCAGTCAGC
Source organism: Semotilus atromaculatus (assembly GCA_031834385.1). Taxonomy (NCBI): domain Eukaryota; kingdom Metazoa; phylum Chordata; class Actinopteri; order Cypriniformes; family Leuciscidae; genus Semotilus; species Semotilus atromaculatus. The sequence goes on along the minus strand of JAULUF010000023.1, from coordinate 5,116,964 downwards.
ATTCACCTTTGGTTGTACGGGCCCACTCCACTAGGAGTATGGCTGCTTCCAAAGCATTACTGTCAGGAGTTTCTCTCCAAGATGTTTGTGATGCGTCAGGCTAGTCCTCAACGTCACCGCATACATTCGTGAGGCTTTACTACCTGGACCTGGAATCCAGGTGCGCCGGTGCTTTCGCCTAGATGTGCGCATTGATTTCACACAGACGGACACTTTATGGTGGCGTGGGTATTAGTGTTCCCATAGTTTTTATACGCAGCTCGAGTTCCCTTGAAAGGGAACGTCTCGGTTACTTATGTAACCTTAGTTCCCTGAAGAGGGAACGAGACACTATTTCACCCTGCCATAGTCCCGGCATGCCCGTGATCGACTTGCTCAGTCTTACCAGGTGTGCTTTATAGTTTCCTGGTCGATGACGTCACATGACGTTCCGTCATGCCATTGGACTGGTTTCATACGTGCTTTATGATGCAATCACGCAGAGGCGTTCCACAGCGTTTCGACGCAGAATCTCATTCCCTCTTTAGTAACCCTATTTAGTAGAATATACTACTAAAACTAAACTAGGGTTACATATGTAACCAAGACGTTTTCTTTGGTTGTCAACCTACACTCACTGGAAAAACGTGCCTCTACATACATTTTTGTTAAACTCCAAAAACGTACACATACATGTAATTCACAGCAGTCTCCAGCTAAAATAACCACTGGTGGCAACACCACCCAGTTTTGTTTCTTTTCACACAAATTTTGAATGATATGAAGATTATAGATTAATAAAGATTTCTTTTCATGTTGTTCCTTTCACAATTCCATGACCTCAAAACACTTTGTGCATGATTTGCAAACTTATACATTTTGACGTTTGCATCACATATAGCACAAAATGTGTTAATTTTTCTGATGTAGTAAACTTGTTTGGTTGCTCACCTACAGCATTGCATTTGTGATGATAAATGTTTGGGTATGAATCCTGTGAAACATGAGTCACAATAAAAGAGCTCTCAAGACCAAACTAAAAGAGCAAACTAAAATGCCATGGTTACTTCAGAAAAAGAAAAAAAAAAAATAATCTCACACTTGCTTTTGTTAACACTGTCAATTGGGCTTAAGATAGAGCTTCACGAGTTCACACTTACAAATAAGTCAGATAAAATAAATGCGTATTTGGCGTGCTGTCCGAGGAGAGGGCTCCGGGCTCGGTAAGCGGCCCGAACCCAGAGTACCCCCCCCATATTCCTGGCTGTGAACATGAGCCAGGAGTGAGGAGTCGGGGTGGAGGAAGGATGCTGAAACTGTCAAGGAATGTTAGGTGAGTTGACAGAGAATATATATATATATGCTTCCTCTCGTGCTGATAGGGTAGACATGTAATTGTTTGGTGACGAGTTGATTGGAATGATTCATTTGAACGTGCTCCTCCCGAACCTTGTTTATAAAACATCATTTAGTGGAGGTGAACGTTGGTTTATTCAGCTTGTATATAGTGAGTTGTTGTAGCCTATATTTTTTGTTATAGCCTATATAGTGAGTTGTTGTAGCCTATATTGTAGCCTATGTGATGTTGCAACATCACAAAAAAATGTTTTTTTTCCCCTTTTCCAACCATTGAAATATGATTCCATCCCCACAATATCCAATGCTTGATTTACCAAAACACTCGTCTACCCATCAAACTTCAGTATTCCATCCACCCAAACCATCCCCCCAAATCCCACCCTTTGCAAGCATTACAAACCACATGGGATTTCAGTATCTCTTTAAAGCTTAACGCCTCTGGGAGCCACTCTCTTTTCCATGTGACATTTTTGCATTCCAGGGGAAGATGGCAATGGCAATGACAATGCCTGTGCTTCCCCCCACCCCTTATTTAATTATAAAATAATGTTTTAAAATGTTAATGTTTCCTGGCATCAAATTACATTTATCACACTTTTGTTTTTGTTTCCTTTATTGTTTTAACACGTAAAAGCATCACAACAACAATTTACAAATTGTTTAATTAAAAACACATGTACACATGCAACATTAGGGTAAAGACAATGAGCAACTTATTGGATAATTCATTTTGGAATGTGTAGTTTACTGTGTTGTGAGAATTAAAAATGCAAGTCACAAATCTTACTGTGATGTTCACAAAATTCTTTACTGGTTCTCTACCTACCTTTAGGCAGCTTTTTAAACAGTTTCAACCAAAACTAAGTGGAATGCAATAGAACTTTGAGAGAGAGACTATACAAACAACCTTAAAACACCTTCTCTCAGTCTTACCAGACTTTTAAAAGTATGTCATGGCAACAAGATAATGCGCTCTGCACTGCAAAATGCCACACAAAATCAACACAGCTGAAAATAAAGAAACTGGCTTTTGTTTACTGTTCGTACATGGTGTGTCAATTACAAAACATCACATTGATAACAGAGGTCACAACGTGTCCTCTCAAACTGGTTTAGGTGAAAAGAGGTATTCTGAAGAGCATTCCAGAGAAAGCTGGAAAATGATGGCAGAGAACAATTACCTTTATGATTATTGCTCCAGATCTAAAGATTTATGTTGTGTTTTAAAGAGGTTTGTGATCCCTTTGGCCAATAGACTATCGGTTAACATTATTTTCTCCTGTTTGCAATGATTGTCTACTCAGTTCTTTACAAGAATGGCTGCAACTTGCACAGCCAAGACACTGCAACACATTGATAGACACTGAAAAATATACATTATGATGCTGCCAAAATTACAATAATAATTACACAGGAAATAAAATTACAAGTTTTTTTTTTTTTTTTTTTGTCCCACCCTCTCTCATGCTCTGTCATCCACAGTCTGGGGTTTCATTTTGGGTCCCTGTTGCCCTGCAAGTTCCTTTTGAAGTAAGTCTGTGACCACTGCATATGATGTCACTTGGTTCAGAGTCCTAAAAGAACCATCGAAATGCTTCCCCGTTGTTTACCGGTGTTCTCTAGAGAAAACACAAAAGGAAAGTATAGAGAATCAGCCCCACATTAGTTAATGCATTAAACTTTGCTACATTTCACTATTGCTACATTAGTCCAAATGTTTAACAGAAAGTCAAAAGTCAAATAAGTCTCTTTGCTTATTAGCTTATTCAATCTGCAACTGACATCATAAAAGTTAAAGAATCCTACATCTTGTTAGGTTTTTGTCCTGATTTTTTCCTCCTGCTTGAGTATTCATATGAACAAATCTATTTCTTTCTCAAAATAGGCCATACAGTAACAAATACATTTCAAAATTATTTTTAGATTCCCTCTAGAACTGCACAATTAACATCTCGGGTTACGACTGTAACCCTTGTTCTAATGAAACTAGTCCAATCCTATTGGTGTTGTGTGATGACGTAGAGTGTGACGGCACAGCTGGAAGCTACAAAGGGACGCTGTCACACAACAGCGTTAGCGTCACGATAAAGCAAGTAGCTCCCAGGCAGGAGGAGGCGTGGCGGAGGGACGCAGTTCTCGTTCCCTTTCTCAGGGAACAAGGGTTACATTTGTAAGAAGGAAGTCCCTATCTGTCTCTTTACTGCCAGAAAGTTTGAGCCACATATGCCTCTCCGTGGTTACCAAAGCTGTCATAAAGCGGCCAATTGCACGGGCCGTATCCTTGGTAACCTGGAGAGACAGATATGTGGCTCTGTGCAGTTCGTCAATATTTTCTGGGGTTGGACCCTCGCCTTCATCGAGGTACCATAACAGGTTGGCCTGATACGCCTGCAAAATAGCCATGGTGTGCAAGCTCGCACCATCCCGGCCCACCACCATATATGCTCTCCCCACTAAGCCATATGTTATGCGGCATAGCCATAGAAAGTGCCGAAGCAGTCTCGATCGCGTCTGCTAGCTCTTTCTGCAAGCCCGATGATCAGAGCCACTGTGGCGCCTCGGCGGATGCGGGACACAAACCACGGGGAGCGCGAGCCTGGCCGACTTCAAATATAGCCAGGCGGGAGCGCAGCACTCTGATGGGTAGTGCTTCACAGTGTCCGCAAGCAGCCCCCTCGAGGGCAGTCCGGGCGTGCTGCGCTCCCAAACAGTAAACACACATCTTGTGTGTGTGTCCACCCGTAATATAAAGAAGAGCGAAAGCTAACGGTGTTGTGTGACAGCGTTCATACCTCAGATGTGTTACGCTAAGGGGCGGTTCCCCAAAGTGTCATATCTACAGTTCAAGTTCCCTCGAAAGGGAACCACACTTCCCAATTGTACTGGGTAGGGAAGACCACGGGGTAGAAAGAGTAAAGGGTAAAGATGAGCCTTTTATGTTGTTGTTTTTAGGTGAACCATACAGAAAATAGAGCATGTGACAGAAACAACAATCTCATTTTTTTTCTGTGTTAAACTAAAGCACATGTTCAGTGTAGTAATTATGTAATTTACAGTATGTCACATGTTCCAAAATGTTCCCTTTTTCTTTTCTATTTCATGTCTTTTCTATTTTTATGTACTGTTTGGTTCGCTCGTAATCTATGTGTCTAATTACCTAACTACATACATAAATAAACAAATAAATAAATAAGAAATCCTTTGAGACAAAATTTGAGCCAGTGGTCTAGGATAATGGACATATAAGCTTAAAAGCTCAAAGCAATGGAGCATTCAACAGATTTTAATAGGCAAAAGAATGTAGCATAAATCAAAATAGGTATAAGTGTCAAAATAACCTTTTTTCAAACAGCATATATATTCATCTATGCAAGTTATTTTAAAAGATGTTCAAGGCCAAAAATGATATAAGTTTTATTGGTGGTCGATTTTATGTTTTTTATTCGCAATAAAAAAACATCATAAGATCATTCAGTACAAGCACATTTATCCAGCAAGCAAGTGGCGAGACACGACCAAATGTAATTACAAAAGGTTAGAGTTGTTTCATTCAACATTCAACAATTGCTTGCTTTCAGAGTGCATGAGCATGTAATTATTCCCATTCAGATGTGCATGAACTTCAACATTTAACATACTAACTACTATAAAGGGTGGCAAATGTGAAGGAGGGTACGGAGGACGTAGTCGACGTCAACTGAATGGGGATCACGCTGGGGAGCCTGTCTTCTTCGTAATACTATTTAATCAAGCCAATTCAACATTGGCGTGCGTGATTACATGCTCCGCAGGTATAAATACGGAAGTTGACGCACGCACCAGTTGCTTTTTTGCTGAGGACACGATCGGCCCCCTGAGACAGCGGTGGTCCAGCAATAGTGGCGAGGGGACTACGTCCTCCGTTCCCTCCTTCAGGGAACGGTGGATTGCATACGTAACCAGGATGTTCCCTTTCAGTCGAGAACGCCAGACGTAGTCGACGTCGACTGAATGGGGATCTATTTTAAAAAGCCACTAGTGCTGCCACCTTCCAGTGCCTAGACAGAGCCACATGATCCCCCCGATTTAAGGAGATGGGACAGGGCTTAGGCCAGGGAAGTCACTGCTGTTCCTGCATGATCACTGGGAAAGCATTCCCTGTACATGGAAGGAAGGGATGCTGCAGAACCCACATCCTGCCACAGGAGGTAACATGTGGAAATACACACATGAACTGGGTGGATGACCAGGCAGTACAAAATATGGAATGTCACTGTGGTGACTTCAGCCTATGACAGGGGGAAGACTCAACCAGACAGTGAGGGAAGACACGGGCTCGCCGCAGGGAGCTGTACCGTGGAAGAATACAGATATGGGATCGTGTCCAGTCCATAGGAGGGGAATGGCGCAGCAAGCCGACACTTCGAACCAGGCTAACAGTGAAACTGGCTTCATAAGAAGGGAGCCCACGAGAAGCAGCGGTTTGACTATAGGTGTCGCCCAGCCCCCAACTCTAACACCTAGGTGGGAGCACACACTCACTTTAGAGGAGACATGTGGACACATGGATCACGGAATTTCCACCAAGATGAAGGCAACCACTAATTTAGTGAGCCAACCTCGCTTGGAGACAGTCTTCCCTTTTCCGCTGATTTCCTTAACAGACAAGAGCTGGTCTGAGGTCCTAAGCTTAAGATCTGTGCAGCCAGGGCTGGGTCTGCCTCCTCCGGGGCTGCGCTTGCAGGCTCACTACCACCCTCCTTTAGGGAGAGGTAGGAACCTTGGGCACATATCCAGGCCGGGGTCTCAGCTTGTGAGGAGTTAGCCAGCCCGAATTCCAGGCACAACTCGTTGACAGAAAGCAAGCAAGTCCCTACTCTCTAGTAAAAACCAGGCGAGCAGGAGAACTGTTTCTTTAAAACAGAGTTTTCAACTCACTGCCAGCAGTGGGTCGGGGCAAGTTTATTTATATAGTGTCAGGGTTGTTGGTGCAGGTAGCTGAAGATGAGGACAAGGTAACTGCTTTTTAGGAGATTTATTTACAAACTTAACTTTCTGGAACATACAGGAACAAAAGAACAAAACTCCAGGAATTCAGAAACACACAACCATACGAGGACGACGACCAACAAACACTGAGGGAAAACCCTCAGGCGTCCAGGGCGGTGAGGACCCTTCGGGTGGCCATGGCGATGAGGACCCTTCGGGTGGCCATGGTGGTGAGGACCCTTCGGGCGGCCATGGTTGTGAGGACCCTTCGGGTGGCCATGGTGGTGAGGACCCTTCGGGTGGCCATGGTGGTGAGGACCCTTCGGGTGGCCATGGCGGTGAGGACCCTTCGGGTGGCCATGGTGGTGAGGACCCTTCGGGCGGCCATGGTTGTGAGGACCCTTCGGGTGGCCATGGTGGTGAGGACCCTGTCGCTACCACTGCCATGGTCCTCTTTACAGGGCGTACTGCGCCCCCCCCAAAATTTTAAGGGGAATCTTGACAGGTTCAGGAACGGGAACAGACACCGGCTCAGGAACGGGAACAGACACCGGCTCAGGAACGGGAACAGACACCGGCTCAGGAACGGGAACAGGCGCAGGATCAGCGGGCTCTGGCGCAGGATCAGCGGGCTCTGGCGCAGGATCAGCGGGCTCTGGCGCAGGGTCAGCGGGCTCTGGCGCAGGGTCAGCGGGCTCTGGCGCAGGGTCAGCGGGCTCTGGCGCAGGGTCAGCGGGCTCTGGCGCAGGGTCAGCGGGCTCTGGCGCAGGGTCAGCGGGCTCTGGGCTGGACGGGACCAGCGGCGAAGGCTCTGGGCTGGACGGGACCAGCGGTGAAGGTTCCGGGCTGGACGCATGGGCCATCATCGATGTGTGTGTAGCCCACACACACAAAATCGCTGTAATCAGCACTGTATCTTCGTGAGCAGACTCAAGTGCGGCGCGCTCAGTCTCTGGCAGGCAGGTGATGGGCTCAGGCTCAGGTAGGCAGGTGATGGGCTTAGGACATACCGGACTTGGAACCACCGGAACTGGGACCACCGGACACGGGACCACCGGAACTGGGACCAACGGACCTCGACCACCTCCCCTACTACGACCTCCACGGGTCCCCGTAAACCTTGCCAACCGGGTTACCACATATCGCTGGGTCATCTTCAGCTCCTTTAAGGTTTTAGGTTGTTTTTGTTAAGGTTGGTCGTTCTGTCAGGGTTGTTGGTGCAGGTAGCCGAAGATGAGGACAAGGTAACTGCAGTTTAGGAGATTTATTTACAAACTGAACTTTCTAGAACATACAGGAACAAAAGAACAAAACTCCAAGAATTCAGAAACACAGAACCATACGAGGACGACGACCAACAAACACTGAGGGAAAACACAGGGCTTAAATGAACAGGGACTAATGGGATAATTAACAGAACACAGGTGAAGAGACTGAACACAAACGAGGAGTGGGACAAACTAACAGGGCTAAACCAAAAATCACAATAGACAGGGGGAGACAAGATCACAGCACAGAACAGAACACATCAAAACGTGACATATAGCACATTTCATACACAATGGTAATTCAAAGTGCTTTACATAGAAGAAATTAAAATAATCAAAATAGATACGAATAATTAAAACAGTTTAGAATAAAGAAATTAAAATAATCAAAAGAAATAAGAATAATTCAAATAAATAAATAAATAAAATACAGTACAAACAGTCGGACGAAGAGTGGCAGAGTGCTCGTTTTTTTTTAGATTTTTTTTTTAAATTAATTTATTTAGATAGGGACAGATACAAATAACATAGATACACTTTAACAGTGATCTGATGCATGTATCAATGTTTTTAGCCAAAGCTAATTTACAACATTTGTCCCTAGAAGGGCTTTTTAGTAAAATGCAATACATGCAATACATTATATAAGCAATGCGATAAGATAAGGGCTTTTTGATAAAATGCAATACGAGGATAAAAATAGTAATACAAAGAAAAATAATAGAATATAATATAAAACGACAAAAAACAAAAAACAAAAAAAAGGGGCAGAGTCAACAAGGACTAAACATGTGAACAACACTGTTCCTGAATTAACCACAATTTGTTTTTGTTTTTGAAGATCAGTAAATGCACAGCTAAACAGATGTGTTTTGAGTCTGGATTTTAATGTGACTACTGTAAGAGCACATCTGATCTCTTCTGCAAACTGGTTCAAGCTGCGGCTGGCATAGTAGTTAAAAGCGGACTCACCATGCTTAGAGTGAACCCTTGTCATTTCTAGCTGATGTGATCCTAATGATCTGAACGATCTGTTGGGTTTATGTTCAGTGAGTATATCTGCAATGTATTTAGGTCCTAGGCCATTCAATGATTTATATACCAGTAATAATACTTTAAAATCAATCCTAAATGTAACTGGGAGCCAGTGTAAAGACCTGAGGACTGGTGTGATGTGTTCATATTTTCTGGTTCTGCTCAGGATCCTGGCGGCAGCGTTCTGTATGAGCTGCAACTGTCTTATGGTCTTTTTGGGAAGGCCAGTGAGGAGTCCATTACAATAATTCACCCTGCTGGTGATGAAAGCATGCAAAAGTTTCTGGTCTTGACTGGAAACAAAGCATCTAATTCTTGCAATATTTTTCAGATGATTATATGCTGATTTAGTTATTGCTTTGACATGACTCCTGAAGTGAAGTGACTGCTGTTTATAATATTTGAGAAGAAAGTCTGTCTAGCTTTGCCTAGTTCCATATTGAAAGCATGGATGGTGTCTTTGTAGATGTTATAATGGACTACAAGTTTTGCCTTCCACCACATGCGCTCTGTTTTTCTGCATTTTCTTTTCATATTTTGCACTGCTGTTGAGTTTCTCCAAGGTGCTTTTTGTCTACCACTCTTCCTGGCTTTCACAGGAGCAATATCATCAATCACACCTTTAACTTTTGAGTTAAAAGAATCAAGGAGAAAATCAGAGTCAGCAGATATGCTTGGTGTTAAAGATATAGCCTTCATAAATAGCACACTAGTGTTCTCATTTAAGCATCTCTTCTTGACAGACTCAGACCTAGCTTCAATGGCAGGAGAGATCAATATATCAAAGAAAATTCAGAAATTATCAGACAGTGCTACATCCTTAATAACAATCGATGAAATGTTTAGACCCTTACTGATAAGTAAATCTAGAGTGTGTCCACACTCTATTGTGTCGGTTCATGTACATGCTGAGTCAGATCAAAAGTTTTGATTTCTTTTTCCAAATTGGTTTCTGCATTATCTATGTGAATGTTAAAATCTCCAGCAGTAGCAAAACAGTCAAACTCTGAGGAAATTGTTGATAGCAGTTCTGTAAAGTTTTCAGCAAACGCTGAAGAGTATTTCGGAGGCCTGTAAACAATGATAAGTAAAATGCGTGGATCACCTTTTAACACAATACCCAGATATTCGAAAGACGGGTACTTACAAAATTATATTTGCTTACATTGATAGACATCTTTAAAAAGCGCAGCTATTCCCCCACCTTTCCTAACAGTAGCACCAGAGATAAGGCCCAAGAGGATAAAGAGGGGCGCAAGGGGATTAATTTCCCTAGCTCGCCTCAGGAACCTGGATCAATATGTGCTTCCCATGCTACTGCATCATGATGTGCGTAAAAAATAGAGGCAACATAATTTTGAGGGTGGAGGACACAGCCCTCACTCCAACCCATCTTGCAGGAAAGAAAGCACTGAAATGACCGAACGCTTTCAGGATCTCCTCACGGAGAGAAGACTCACTCAATGAAAAGGTTCCACTTCTATTTGGTGTAAGCACAACTTCCTATTCAGGGGGTGCTCTCGCAGAAGTGATGGTGACTACCACATAATCCTGCGGTAGCTACCTGAACCTCCGCGTCCAAATTTAAGACCGGCCTGAAATCCTCCAGGGGTCCGAACGCGGGTGCCATCATGCCCAGTCCCTGAGAATGTTTTCAGGGGAAGTCAGGAAGAGCTGTCAAGGGGTGAACTAGGTCTGCTTGGGCCAATAAGGGGCAACTATCAAGACCTGCTCCACTCCTGACCTAGCACAGTACGTGGAAGCGACATGCGCGCACAAGACAGGAGTATTACTCAACATTAGGGGCCCTATCTTGCACCCGGCGCAAATGACTTTGTACACTGACGCATGTATCATTCCTATTTTGCACCCGCGCAAAGCAGGCTTTTCCCTCCACAGATGCACGTCGGTAAACTAGGAAATTAACTTGTGCTCCCTGGGCAGGTCGGCGCAAAAAGGAGGCGTGTTTCGGCGCAAACATTCCCTAGTGCTATTTTGCAGTTCCAGAAAACAATTCCGCCACTGACCAGAAAAAACCTAGTCTAAAGTCAGTGGTGCGTTGCGCGTTGTTCATAATGCTCTTTGAAGCGAGGATGCTTGGCCATAATGTAGCGGGTGCACAACGCGCATACAGTTTGATTCTCTCATCAACACAGATGCAGCAGTTTTTATTTTTGCAAATCATACATTATAACAAGGAAAAATATTAACACATGAGGGAAATCATTGTGGTGTCCATGAAGATGTAAAAAAATGTAGGCCTAAATCTAGCTTACACATTTACCCAAATTTTTCAGGCTAATTGTAGTAATGACAGATCAGACCTGTTTGCCCAATAGTGGCAAGACACATATATCAAATTAGGACATCTGACAAATTAGTTTGTCCGTCAAGAACCAGAAAAAAAAACAATCAGAAGACTGGCCCTGGTAAATCCACCATAATAATAACAATCCGCCATGCAACATGCACACCTGCTCTTAAAGGGTATGTTGGATGACGCTCTGATTGGTTTATTTCACGTTACGCCCAAACCACACCTATGAATAATGAAGCTATTTCAGACCAACCCCTTTTAAACTTGCGTCGGGCGCAAGAGTCATTTATCCCGCTGGTAAAATAGCAACAGCGCCCAAGAGGGCGTGGTAATGGGGACTCTCGCTTCACGGACGAAGGTGAGTCTCGATCTCAACACCGCAACAGTCATATTCCCCCAATGTCAACATAAACTGTCTACAAAAGCTGCTTCAGCGTGCTAATTATTGTAGGGTATGGGCGGGGGTGAATCAGAGTTGTTCATCTGAACAACTAAATGCATTCTTGCTAAAGCCCAAAGCTTTCAGACCCTAAACGCCTGAATGTAAATTAAGACACATGACAGGCGAAATCACAGTAAGGCACCAGAAAGTCTGGGTTTAGATGGACTGTGACATCTTTTATAGGCCCACAGAGCCTTAACAGACAACAGGATCTTCTCCTGGCTTCGCAAGCTTAAAGAAGATCTTAATCAACTGACTTCTCCCCCACTGCAGGCCAAGCCCAGGTGGCTTGGCCGGACCTCTCAGAGATGTCCAACGCATACACCACACACACACATAAGAACTTAAGGAATTTCCTCATAAAAAGACATTTACTAAGATATTCGATATGTTTTTATGTGTGCCTGTTCGCCCCTGTCACGTTGTAATGACTTATGATTTTATCGTAGTCTCAAGTGAATTGAAAATACTATATTATGCATTTTAAATGTAACTCTCTATGCTTATAATCTTCCTATATCGTTCGTGGTACCGTTGCATTCATATTGATCTGAACTGGCTAAATATATAGATGAGTTTATGATAAAATGTATGTTTACATGTATAACATTTCTCCTGTTACGTTTAATCCTCTTTGGAAGGAAAATGACTAAGTCTGCCCCGGTCATAAATTTTGCAGATAAGCCGTCAAACCAAACAAAGAAGGCTTTTTCGCGGGCACTTTTCTCCCAGCTGATTGGTGCATTTCCGCAAGAGGAGGCGTGAACCAAAAGTGTCTTTAAAGAGACGCACCACGCTCAACTCGCTCTCTTACCTCTTACTTCTTGCTCCTGTCCTGTTTTCATCATGTAACACCTTGCCTCCGGGCGAACGCCTATTTTGCTTCTGTTTTGTTCTAGTTTAGTTTTTGTTTTCAGTCTTAGATCATTATCCGTGTTTATTTCCACCGATGAATGAAAAGAACTTAGCCTGAATTATCTCTTCAGCAAATCCATCCACCAGGGACTTTCAAACTTGCCGCTGAACGTGATGCGCGCACCGAACGAGCACGCGCCCAAAGGACCACGTGACGCGCAGGACCAAGAAACATGCTTTCTGCATTATTCTTATTCTGTTGTAAATACATTTATTACGTGTAACTGTAGTCACGATGTATAACGTAGTTTACCTGTATTAAATTCATATTCGTACTTTGAAACTGCCTATCTGCTCATGTTATAAGTCACTGATAATGTTAAAGATCTAGCTACAAGCTTTACAAGTGTGAATACTTTAAAACAGTATTTCGTTATGGAACGGGAAAGTCTTTTCTCGTGGCCAAGAGAAATAGTCTGCCTCTTCTAAGTTAATGATAACTTCCTTCTTGATTTAATAACAGATTGATGGTCAGTTTGCTGGCGAACAGATTATTCGATAACAAATTAATTCCCGGAGCACACAGGGGAATGGCCGCGGCAACACTGAACAGAGAACTAAAACAGTGAAGCACTCACTTTTCTGCCCTCTAACCAGTCGTCAACAAACAGAAACATTCAGAAATGTGTTGCTGTTGTGGTAGCCAGAAGGAAACATGGCCCTCACAACACAGCACAATCACCTGCAGCACCATAGAGAGCACCAACAGAGTAAGACAAGGTAGAGGCTGCACATTGAGGTTCAGGACCAAGGATAGCTCCAACACAGGTGTGCACAATTTCCCCCTCTGACAGGGAGCCTCAGCTGCAAGCTGTTGGGCCAATTAGCAGACACATAAGAGAGAGCTAAGCAGCCACAGTAGGGAGAAAACAAAGGAGGTGAGCAGACACTGAGTGCTGGATCTTATACCGCCCAAACTTTGGAGCCAACTTGACCCAACCACATGCTGGAGGATAGAGGCCTAGGGGAGGACGTGAGTAGCTTGAATAACCTTTATTAATGCTACATCTCTTCTGCCTCCCTTCCAGATATACATTTGATGCCACAAGGAGCTACCTAAGAAAAAAGGAAAACCTGAGTTACAGTTTTTGTCCACTTCCCTTCCCACGTTGTGCACACCTGTGTTGGAGCTATCCTTGGTCCTGAACCTCAATGTGCAGCCTCTACCTTGTCCATGTTTCCTTCTGGCTACCACACTGTAAAAACAGCAGTTGAGAGCTCAAAGCTCGTGATCACTGCTGCACTCACACTGTAGAAACCACCAGCACTGGGAGAGTCTTCCAGAAGAACACTGACATACTCGCTCGTTGTAAACAACAGCACTCCTCAGAGACATCAAACGATCGGCTCCGAAACAAAAGGCTGGTGCTTGCGTCCACTTCCGTATTTATACCCGCGCTGCGGGGAGGAGTGTGTAATCACGCACGCCAATGTTGAATTGGCTTGATTAAATGGTAGTACGAAGAAGACAGGCTCCCTAGCATGATCCCCATTCAGTCGACATCGACTACGTCTGACGTTCTTGACTGAAAGGGAACTGAAAAATAATAATAACAACATCTAAATCAATAATAATCCCCACAAATAAATTAAAATGACAAGAAACACAAGAACAGCAATAATATAAATAAAAAAATGCAGGTCTTTGTTGTGCTTGTGACCTCTTACTTTAAGAATAATAAAGATATGACTAGACCAACACAGATCTTATTCTGAAGGAGCTGAGCTCCCTTAACCTCAAAGGTCCAGTCAGAAAATAAGGATTGAGCAGAAAAAAAGTATTTTGATGAATGTTCTGAATCATAGGGGGTATAGCAAAAAATCATCCAAAATCCTAGCCCAAGGGTGCAGGAGGATGAAATCTTCAGTAAGAGCAGGAGAGGAACAGAAAGAGACAGGGACAAAGTAAAGTAATTCTCTTCTCACATATATGTTGCATAACTGCCAACCACACACACACACACACAAAAAAACCAAAAACAAACAAACAAAAAATCCCAGTGTTGATATTTTTCTAAAAACCAAAAAAAAAAAAAAGAAATTCTTTTGAATGAGAAACCGCTGAAATAAGTTGTGGCTTATATTCCCCCATTGATCAGGCCCTGGTGGAAATGTGGCTCGCTGTAGACAGTAATGACCCTGATGTGCGTGGCCGGCATGTCTGCGTTTTGTTAAGTCTCGCACTATTGATCTGGTTGAGGCTTCCTGAGTGCTGCTCAAATTCACTTCCAGCCGTCTCTCCTCGCCTCACTGCTGTGACCAGGCACAAAGAGAGCTCAATTAGCACAGCTCAACGACGGCTCTCTCCCGCCTGCGCACTCCATCAAAATCACTCTATCAAACCACCCAAAGAGAGGGAGGGGGAATAGAACAGGAGATGGGGAGGATGAGGGGGGGATTATTTCCAATCAAAAGATGTCAGGACAAATACATGGGTATACATGTATATCATCCGGCATTCAAAGCTTAGCGTTTGTCAAGAATGCAGGGATTCTATTTGTTCTAAAGTCAGCTAATATTAGTAGGCCTATTTTGTAATACTGGTCTGATTGGTCCCGAATCAGATAATATCAGAGCTTATCTTTTTTCCTATTTTTTCCCTCTAAAGTCTGAATCTTCTTTTTGAACTTCAGTTTCAATTTTAATTTAGCAATCTTTATTTACCACAAATGCAAAATCCCACACTCGTTACCTACACTGTTAGACTTTTCAAGGTTTTTTTACAGTAACTTACTGGCAACACTGTTGCCAGTAAGTTACTGTAATTAAGATTTACAGTACACAACCGTATTTCAGTTTTACAGTATAACTACATGGTACTGTAATTGTGTAATACAGTGGATTACTGTAAAATCAGGCTAATCAGTACACTACTGTAATTATTTTTTATTTGTACTAAATATAAATTAGATTTCATAATTTAGATATAGAATTAGTTTTTATTTTTATCCTACATAAGTACTACTGACATTCAAATCAATTAGACAAAATTATTACAAAAAAAAAAAAAAATTTTTTACAACTTTTTATATACATCACAAAATAAACAGTCTGCCAATGCTGGAAATGATGTTACATTTTTACACATTAATGGGTGAGTTTAGGTTTTGTGTTAATTTTAACAAAGTAAATATGTCAGAAAGGTTAACACAAAAATGTGTATACATGTTAAATTAACACATTATGTGCTGTCCTTCACTGCACACATTGTTTAAAAAAGTACATAAAATCCTAAACAAAACGTAAGCATTTTACAAAATTATTGTAGAGGCATTGGTTGTTTAGCTTATACAATTATTATAATGAAATATCAACCATTACATTCATAAAACTGCAGAATATAAATACATTAAGCAGTCAAAAAGGAAATGTCTAACACAGGCCAAAACACAGTTCTTTTTACAATACATGACATATAACCACACCTTCAAAATAATTATTTCCAAAAATTTGTTGGATTCATGTACACTGGTGGCCAAAAGAAGTATTTAATGGCACTTTTCCACTGCATGGTACGGTACGGCTCGGTTCGGTGGAAAAAGCAACCAAGCTAAAGCGAACCGAACTGTGCCGTACCTAGTCGAGTCGTACCATGCAGTGGAAAAGTGCCATAAGTGTCCTGATGTTTTGAAAGAAGTCTCTTTGATGCTCAAAAAACATTTCTTATTATTATCAATGTCTGACTGTCTACTCCTCCATCTTTTCCACAGCATAGGAGTAAAAGTCATCATCAAAATAATATTTAAAAAGCCAACACAATGTTTTTGTCCACCTTTGTGAATAAATGAACTTCTCCAAAGATTAGTTCCTGTTCAGAACTTGACTGACAACATCAGAATGTTCCCTGGGGTCTCATTTATAAAACTGTGCGTAGAATCCTTACTAAAAGTGTACGTGCGCCGGAAAGCCAAAAATGGCGTACGCAAAAAAATATTCAGACTTATAAAACCGTGCGTACGCCAGAACCTGCGCAGAATTCACTTTATAAATCCCAGTCAGCGGAAGATTGTGCGCACATGCGTCTCCACCCCGAAATAACCATATATGGAGATTACAACGCCTAGTTTTACTAATCATATCCTCATCTGCATTTCATTTACATATGATTATTCATCCACGTGATATGTTTAACGGTACAAGACATTAGGAAAATATAAAATATGTATGTGCCGTCACATTACATTAATAAAAAACATTTAGTAGCCTAGCCTTGTTTTTGAATACATAAATCAAATAGTGTAAAATACATTTCAGAGAAAGTTTTTCTCAATCTTTTCCACTGGCCAAATATAATTTATAATTGATTTATATTTTGAACGGAAACAGATAGACCTTGTTGTGCATTATTTGCACGAAACTATTTTCTCAGACAATCTGCTATTATCATGATAAGCAATTATCTCTGTAGTTAAAACATTAAAACACAGCATGCCAGAGGAAACGTGTTCCACAACAAATATTTCTATTTATTGAATATACATTTTTTTGTGAGTTCATGAAATCATTACTTCTCAGTAATGATTTCATGTAAGTGTTTAACTCCTTTAATGAGAATTTGGCATATTTAATCTAAATGTTTATATCAGAAGTAAAACATAGTTTAAATAATTATTTCATTTATTTAAACTGTTATTGTGAACATGCAGTGTTTTTATGATTAGGTGATTAGGACTCATAATGAAGATCTGCCGTTAGATAGGCTTTATGCGTTAGTTTCACTAACGGCCCAGCGCGCTCGCTGGCGCGGACATTTAAGAAGGGATGGAGATTTGCTTCAAGTGATAGGCTTGGTGAGTGAAATCATATTTGTATTATCTTTCTGTATATATATATAATCTTCTTTAGAATTTCTGTCTAAAAGTGACCAAAAGACATAACTCTAGCTCACCATCGGTGTCGCCAATTCCCTTTGTCTTCAGAATGTGCGTACGCACGGCTCAAAGTTTGCTTAAAGGTGCGCACATTCTCGCGTCAAGTTTGTTTTTTATAGATCACAACCTTTGCGTGGAAACTGGCGTACGTACGTTTCCAGCCCCGTTTTGTGCGTACGCACGCTTTATAAATGAGACCCCTGGTCTGTACGCATGTCCACAAACACAAATGTACTCAGTCCTTCAGAGGAGATCCCGGTTCCAACACTATATAAAACCGAGAGAGAGAGAGAGGAGAGAAAATTCTATATTAATGTTTTTTTTTTTTATTGTTTTTTTTATTATTATTATTTTTACTAAAACTTAAGAATATATAATTGCATTTTCAAACATTTCAGATGGACTAAATTAGATTATGCCAGATTAAATTGTAATACTTACATATCCTAAATTCTGTCCAAGAATGCTGAGATCCATATGGAGAAAGACTGAAATCGATGTTTTAGCCCATGTCAGCTTGTCTGGAGTGAAGGGGTTCCTGTTTGAGACAAATACACAGTAAGACACATGCAATAAATCACTGAGTGAAGATCCTTCTCCTCCCAGTAGTTAACTCACCCGTGCGCTGATACTAGGACCTTCCTGGTCAGGTGGGACTGCAATGGTAGAGTCTTCTTCTGCCTAATAAAATATCAAAATAATGTAAAAAATATATAACTTGAGTTGTTAAAATGCTAGATTTGGTATGAATGAATTAGTGAGAGTTTTACTGCAATACTTACTTGGATACATTTAATCTGGTGAGACTGAACATAGAATATGGTCCATCTTCTGATTGGTTCATTTGCTGTGTAATAAATATAATGTTAGACTAGACATGATGCAAAGGTCACTTAGCCTATTTGATATAAAGTTAGCCAATTTTATAGAGATTTTATATAAGATATTGTATGCTACCTGCACCAGTGGCTCCAAAGCACTTATCACATAATGCTAATCATTTAAGCAAACTTATGTCAAAATGATTTTCAATTACAGTTTAGGCTTAACGTTACATCCGGAATCTTTCTAGACGTCGCTGGCGCGAATATGCGCTTTGTTGCAGTTGCCTTTTTAAACACATACAAAATTGCAGTAAATATTAAGTTCCATTAAAAAATATATATATATAGGCTATATATATATATATATATATATATATATATATATATAATATGTTATAGTTGGCAAACTAATGCTAAGAAAGGTGGCCGCTAGCCATAAAACATGTTAGCCAACATAGGCCTATTTTCTCAACAGTAGGCCAACATTGCTACAACCAAAACTATATAGCCTAATGTTAATGTAAACTAAGCGTTGCTTCTCTAAATAACAATTTAATAATCTAATTCAATTCAATAATCCAACAAAGTATGTAAAATGAAACGTTAGCGCAGTTTACCGTGGTAAAGTTCGTTCCTGCCATGTTGACGAATATGTTAAACTATAGGGAGCACAAACCTGTCAACACAGACAGAATGTTTTTTACCTTGCTTTCTGGTCTCTTTCTCGGTGAAGTGAATTCCGTCTCTTCCCCGGGCCAGGCACGAACGGCGCGGTCCAATAAAAGACAGCCAGAACCCGGTGATATTGCACTGGATGCTCCGGCGCGACACGACAAATCCCAGACAGTGTATTAGCGCTGTTATATTTCTGACGTACGGTACTCCGACTCCGAGTCCAAGCGCTCGCGCTATTTCTGACAAGGGACGTACATGTTTGCATTTGCATTAATGGTCCGGTCGCTTCAATGTGTCCAATATAAAAAGCCTCTGACTGACTGTTATAACGTAGACACGGGGAGTAAGGCAAAAATTAGGAAATAAAAAGCACGATGGAATGGTGCCAGTCAGAGAGACCGTTACGTCAAATACAGTAGTATACTGCATATTTAAAAAATACAGCAAGTCTCTGTATACCACATACAGAGACTTACTGTATTTTTTGATTTTGCAGTATACTACTGTATTTGACATTGGACGTCACAGAAAATTCCCATGATGCAATGGGAATTACTGTTTTACACAGTTATTTACTGTAAAGAGAAATAACAGTATAATACTGGGTGATTTAAAGTAAATAACTGTAGAAATTACAGAAAAGTCTAACAGTGTACACTGTAAAAAAAAAACGTAAATTTACAGGTAACGGCCTGTATTTTTTACAGAAATTTGCCGTTTTGTCATTATACAGCGAATTCCTGTTATTTTACAGATATTTGCTGTAATTTAAAGGTCCACTATTAAATTTACAGGTAATTGCTTGTATTTTGGTTTTACACCAATTTTACATTTTTTTAAAGGAAATTGTCTGTATTTTTACAGGGTTATGTGTAATTTTACATAAAATATTCGTAATATTTTACAGATTTTTTCTGTTAAATTAGAAAATACAGAAAAGAAGGTATAACTGCAGAAATCAGCAGTCATTTAACATGTTTTCCTTGAAGATCATTAAGCATGTGGGTGTTAAAGTGAGTTTTAAGGGTAAATAATAGTATTTCCGTACTATATACGGTAAATAACTGTGATAGATCTAATGGTACATTTACTGTAATTTTACTGTAAAATACATTTAAATTTACAGTTTTTGAAAGTGAAAAAGAACAACTCATTGTATAATTTACAGTGAAAAACCGTAAATTGACATTCCCACAATTCCCTGCGTGACACTTCACATTTGATGTGTTTTTGTTGAAATAACTATGTTTCTTCATAGTTTTCTTAGTTTTTTTTCGAATCAGTTATGTATATTAGGGTTTTATGTTACATTTAATGTTGTTAAACTAATGTTTATGGCATTTTTAAAATTTCATGTGTTACCATGATGGTGTTTAATGTTTGTGCGAATGACACTGTGCAGTTTCTATATATTAGTATTAACTCTCTTGTGGAAGAGCTGCTTGTAATGAGCTTTGAATGATCATGTGACTCTCATCACCACTGTGGTTGTTGGTTGTCAGTGTATTACAGTGGTACAAAACAGATATTAATACTTCAATAGGTAAGTAAATTAACATTATATCAGATAATGAAAGATAATTTTGTGTAGAATAACAGTAATAAACCTTAATTATAGGATAAGAAATTACCATTTTTTTACAGTTTTTTACAGTTTTTTTCCTGACAGTATTTTTCTGTTTTTTAACAGACATTTTCTGGCGCCCCTGCTGCCAGACAATTACCGTTTTTTTACGGGTTTTTTTTTTACAGTGTACAGTAGCACTTTGAATGCAGCACATCACCGGTTGGACTTCTTTGATACTGCCTTTTACAATTTTTGGAATAAATTATTAGGATTAAACATACCTATTATGACTGTATGTTAAATTTTTCTGATAACACATTTCAACAAGGTTTCATTTGTTGCATTTATTACTGCATTTGTTAATCTTTGTTAGTTTTAGTTAAAAATACTGCTGTTCACAGTTTCTTCGTGTTACTTCAGTGCAAGTTAACTAATGTTAACAAATACAACTTTTTATTTTACTAATGTATTAGTCAATGTTAAAATTAGCATTAACAAAGACTAATAAATTCTGTAGAAGTGCAGTTCATTATTAGTTCATGTTAACTAATGTAGTTAATTAATGCTGCTAAAAACTAATGAAACCTTATTATAAAGTGTTACCATTTTTCTTTATAATGTGTGTGTGTGTGTGTGTGTATACACATGCACAAACATGTTGGGTTCCATGTTTTATGAGGACATTTCCATGGACATAATGATTTTTATACTGATCAATCTGTATATTCTATCTCTAAACCTATACCAATTACAGAAAAACGATATGCATTTATACATTTTCAAAAAATATATCATTCTGTATGATTAATAAGTTGTTTTCCTCATGGGGACAGAAAATGTCCCGACAAGGACAATGATTTTGGATATTGTAATGTTTTTCTTTTTTTTAGTTAAAGTTAAGTACAATAAAAATACATACACACAATCAAATCTAATATCACTGATTCGGAAACCTTTATTTGAAAAACAACTTATTACAGTTGGTCTGAAGCAATAGTCTACAGTTTAAAAAGTTTTAAATATTGTAATTTTTCTTACAAACACCTATCGTTTCCCTTTAGAAGACATTGATCCATCCATTGGGGTCGTATTGCAGTATGTGCTGTTTGATGATCCAACATTTAGGAACACATGAGCTTGCATTATATGTATTCCCAGAGATGTATTTTTTAATTTTTTTAAAAACCTTCATTTGTGTTAATCTGAAGAAGGAAAGTCGTATACATAGTTCCCACAGGCCAATTAATGTCACGTGACCTCCCCGGAGACGCCATCTTTGAGGGCATAAGCTGCTCTGTTTACATAGTTTTACAAGCAAATTTCGAATATTTCTTTCTGTTTATAATGTTACGAAAATCATGAAGAGACAAAGTGGCAGAGATTATAAAGAGACTCTATTAACACAAGACAGAGAGAGGCACAATGCGAAAATTTCAGTCATAAATGGTGTGGATCCGTAGGAAGCACGTACGAGCTCTGATTATGCAGCTTTGCCTCATACAGTATTATCATGTGTAAGTGTAACGTTACCATTATCTGGTATTTTTTACACATGTGAGCAATTCCGAGCCTGGAAATCACTGGAGGCGTACAATCAGTTTGTCGAGGGTTGGGTTGGTGACGTTTGCTCAAGTGCAATCAATGGAAAAGTAGTCATCATAGCGAATGTATGTAGCATGATGCTTGACTATCTGTCTATTAAAAAGCCATAGCCTGCACAACTTAATTCCTGTTCCCTTTAAAACAGTCATCGGTGCTTTCTGTAATATGCATGTACTTATTTGTACACTGAAGAATAGGGGTGGAACGGTAACGTTACATGTATTCGTATTGAACCGAAACTGTACGGGCGTCAAGGTTCAGTGCATGAATATACACGGTATAAAAATAAATAAAACTCGCATGCAAATTAATTAATGTAATGCAGAACTACTTTATACGCGGGTTCTTTAGGGACATAATCTGAGATTGCAATGCTGGAATGTGCGTGTGTGTGTGTGTGTGAGTGAAAGAGAGGCGCGGCCGCGATCGAACAGTGGAAACAATGTTGTTTTTAATACCTCGTCATTATTTTCATACAGGACATCATTCAAACTGCAGTGTTAACTTGTTTATTATCCTCGCCAGCCGTCGTTGTTCTGACAAAAGCGTCTTCTCACATCATGAAGTCTAAAGACGGGTATACTGTAAAATCCAAATTTAACAGAACCTCCGGCACGATTTGAACATCCATTGACCCAGCAGGAGATGACCATTTTCACTTTTTATCACGAAATTAACTCGTTTCAGCTTCTTCTTCTAATATTCTCCCCGAAACATGCCCACAGAAATGGCGCCGGGTCGGCAAATGCCCATATGTTGTGACGTCATGTAGGAACTATGTATACATCTTGGATGGCATGAGGGTAAAAGATGAGTAAATGGTGAGGGCGTATTTCTTGGTGTACTGCATTTTCTTTTAATACATAATACAGTATAGCAAGAGACATGATTTCTTAAGATGCATCAGTGGAAAGAAAGAAAAAGAAGAATATGAATAAAACGAAGAAGCCAAGCAAGAGAAAAAAGGGGGGACAAAACGTGCTACTTTCTGTCAAAACTTAAAGTGCCCCTTCATGGATTTTTTTAAGTTTCCTAATGTTGTTTTGGAGTCTCCTACAACAGGTTTACATGCATCAAATGTCAAAAACTGTTTCATTTTCTCATAATATACATTTGCACATCACCAGATTTTTGATGATTCTCAAACGACTCGCCAAATGAATCAATCTCTCTAAATCCCTCCTTTCAGCGAGCTACTCTGCTCTGATTGGCCAGACAGCTCAGTCTGTTGTGATTGGTTTACCGGGTACAGTGTGCGTGTCGAAAACAAAAACACCCATTGCCTTAACACCGGCAGCTCTGCGTGTCCTGAGGCTTCCTTTACAGTAAACTAAACACAGTAACGAACATTGACGTTGATTTTACCATATCAATCCGAGCGTGAGTCTGATGATGAAACACTAGAAGAAGAAGAACCATTCATTCAACCCGAACTTCGCAAGGATGACTCGAGCAGGACGCTTCAGTGATTCACTACTCAGTTTGAGGTTATGCACATTATGATATGTTGCTATTCCTCACCATCAGCATTAACAAGTGCATGTCCATCAACCGATTATTTTACTTGTACTAATTTATTTACAGAGTATGTTTCTAATATATTGCGGTGAACACGTGGAAACTGTATCAATAACAGTGCATGTAGGCTATGCACATTAGCCGAGCTCTAGCGTGAATGACTGATGTAACATAAACATTGGTCAAACAAGCTGCAGACAATCTGCATTAATAGACAGAGTTTTGTGTAATAGTGGCCCACAGCTGATTAGCTGACTCTGATATTTGAGAAGCAGTCGTCAGTAAATTAAAGGTAACTTTAAGGTAAGTTTATGATTATACTGCTGTGATATCGTGGCAAAGATTCGTTTTAACCACAGATTCTTCACATGCTCGTCCTTGGGCAGTGGAAAAAAATGTCTTTACCGTCACATTGTAGAGCACAGCATCTAGGGTTGCCACCTTCAATACAAAAAAATATTGGGGGGGGGGATTCATTCATTAGTGTCATTCATTAGACGGGAAATAAATAATAAGATAATCTTAAAATTAAAGATTAATCATGAGACGAGTGTCATTCATTAGTCGCCTTGTTTAAGTAAATTGTAATTTACTTGCTTTACCCCAGTCTTAATGTAAAAAGATGACTGTAGAAAAGAATAGTAGTATTTAATTAAATGCATTTATGGTGAGATTATTAAATTTACTATTTACTTTAATTTACTATAATTTATTATTAAATCATTTAATTAAATACATTTGGTAATCTCACCATAAATGCATTTAATTAAAAAGCCTACTACTATTCAGTATTTCTACAGTCATCTTTTTAATTTAATTTAAATGCATTTATGATACATTACCACTAGGGTGACCAGACGTCCTTATTATATCTTTTATTATAGGCTTTGGGCTGCCAACTCTCACGCACTGACCCTTTTCACACGCTCTCATGCCACACATCCATTTCCTCACATCCATTTCCTCACGCAGAGAAAAATAAAAAAAATTGTGGACAAAGAGGACACTGAGACCGACAGACAAGACAGAGAAGCTTACTTTTGATATGGAACAAATCCACAGCTGTCAGATTCTGTCAATATTTTTACGAGATTCACACAATAAATAACGTGTTGGCTCTTTGAAATGTGACAGATCGCTGTAGCGCGTCAGTTCAAACGGCACGTGATACAGCAGCCTACAACCCCCCCCCCCCACACACACACACACACACACAACAAATCCCCCCCCACCCCCCACCCCGTCAACAAACCCCAATCGTCAACAAACTATGCGCTGTCACTTTAATTCAGCATTTGCAGCACAGCAAAAATAGACTTGTTGCGGAAACAATCTCTGCACTGTATGCACCACTCCTGGAACGGATTGCATCCGTGTGCAGTGTGAAAGCTCTAACCTGTTAACATGGAGAAAAAAATTCTCACCGCATGCGCACTGCAAACGGAGTATGTGTGAAACGGGCGAGCTATCAACTCTCTGCCAAAAGACTCGCCCTCCTCTCTGATTGGCCCTGAACCTGATGGTATTATACAAACCAATCAAACCAACAATGGCAGCGAGTATTACCCAATCAAGGGTAGAATAGGACGAGTCTTCACAGAATGCGGGAGGAATGATTCGCATGGGATGATGTGTTTAAGACAACTCACAAATACGGGACGATTCCGTATTTTAAAGGGGTCATATAATGCCATTTTTCTACAAGCTAATGTGATTCTTTAGGGTCTAAATTAAAAGTTTGTAATACACTATAATTAAAAATTATCATTAGTATTGTAAGAAAACACTTATTTTACCTGGTCAAAAACAGCTCTGTTTTCAGCACGCCATTTCAGTGCATA
Source organism: Semotilus atromaculatus (assembly GCA_031834385.1). Lineage (NCBI taxonomy): Eukaryota > Metazoa > Chordata > Actinopteri > Cypriniformes > Leuciscidae > Semotilus > Semotilus atromaculatus. The sequence goes on along the minus strand of JAULUF010000023.1, from coordinate 5,091,783 downwards.
CGACTTTAAATGATAATGAGCTTTGCTCACCCCGCCCCTCTGTTCTGTGCGTACACCGTTTGTAACACAATAACACAATAACCATAACGCGTTGTTCATTATAAACGTGGGATTATGAATTATATTGAGAATGTGACGTCGTATAGAAAACATGCCGTAATGTAACCTGAGTGTAAACCTTAGACGCATTCATCGTGAAGCGTGCAAGCGATTTGCAAAGATTAATATAAATATTAATATAAAGGTTAATAAAATGTTACACTCACTTCACTTCTTCTGGAGGTTCAGCAGGAACACGAATAGTTGGTACCGATCCTTTATTCAGGAGCAGCTTCTTAGCAAAACCAGCTTTATACTGACCCTCCTTTATAAAGCAGTCTGGTGTGTGAAATGATTCGCGCAAACATGAACGCATTGACGTTGCTCGTGGGGAATATTCCCTTCGAAAACAAAACTCAGCCACTGCGTCTTCAGCGGTTCGGATTTAGGAACATTAAAATGACTGCTGTGTTCCTTATTGCACCCAAGAACAGAACACCACAATCGCTTAGACGCCATTCTGCTCATAGACAGTGCCCCAGCATATCAACAATGACCGCGCCGGTCCGCGCGGACTATGATTGACAGCTCGCTCACGAGCGAGGGCGGGTCTGTCTTGAAACGCTGCTGTCAATCAACAATCGTGGGAGGGGCGTCCGACCGTGTGACGTCACACAATCGAACGGCTTGATTTGAGACAGGGGAAAACATAAGGAGATTAAAAAAAAACACTGGATGGATTTTTTTCATTATATGATGGTTGTGTACAGGCACTGCCAACACACATTTCAGTACAATCAACTTGTAAAAGTGCATGTATCATTATATGACCCCTTTTGACCCCACAGGGACGGGTGGCAACCCTAACTGTGCGTTCACACCGGACGCGAATAGCGCGTCAAATTCGCGCCTACCGCGTCTAGTTTGACGCTTGACCACTGTGTGTTAATTCGCGTGTCAAGAGTGAAACTGACGCGTCAGATTGAAATTTTGTTGGCGGCCATCTTTTTTATGTTGACCGAGCATTTATCGAGAGAGTCACCGCTCTGTATTTGCTCTGAAAAGCAGAACAGCGGCGTAGGGATCATCGTCGCTGTATTTGGGTCCAACAGACCATTCGGAGGCGAACTCAGTTTGGCGAGTTTCACCATTTCCTCGCTCCAGGAGCAGCGCCTGGATGACGGCCTGTCCCGCGGTACTTCCGCCTGTCCCGCGCCCAGTTTGATGACCTGTTGTCCCGCATCGGAGCGAGGATCACCCTCGCCCTCACTAACCTAATCTGTCAAATATATATAACAGACCGGACACTGTCGGGTCTAGAATAATTATGTACTATGTTGGTTGTCTTTACATTAGAATAATAATGTTTCATATAATCTAGAAATGGAATAAAAAGCATTCAATACAAAATAAATATGTCTCATATATTTAAATCAAGTTTTTATGTGATAAAATATTTGCTTTGTTGCTGCATTAGAACAGAATAGAATAGTCATTTTATTCCATTTTGTCATATTACAAAATAATGTATTGAGGCATCCAGCATCCAGATACTTCACCATGTGACAGCAAGCAGGCTCCTGATTGGTTAACGCGGCGCGAATTGACGCAGAAGTTCAGATTTTTCAACTCAGGCGGCAGACGCGAATTCGCGTCAAACGCGTGAATGCACAAATAGCACCAACTAAATCATTCGCGCGTAACGCGATTAACGAGCCAGACGCTTCATTCGCGCCATTCGCGCGAACTTGACGCGCGAATGAGGCGTATTCGCGTCTAGCGCGCCACGCTCTACGCCTCATTCGCGCCGCAGGAATTTTTTACGCGCGTAACGCGTCTTTGCATTGACTTAACATTGAAATCATCCGCGCCTGACGCGCTATTCGCGTCCGGTGTGAACGCACCATAACAGCGTCTCCTCAACATGATCTATCCAGTATCCACAGAATCAGCTGCTGGTTTGAGGTTTAAGTTTCCCTAATGCGCGCGCAATAAATGGGCGGGCTAATGTTTCGTCTTGATGTCACGACGAAACGGCTTATTACTCGTTTGAAAAACAGTTCATTTCATTGACTCAGAGTCTACTCTTACTTTTGAAAGACAATAACTTTATATACGGTGCACTTTCAGATTTAAAACTTTGCAGGATGTTTTCATTCACTTAGAGCTATATTACACACTACATGAAAGGTCATTTCCAAAAATCCATGATAGGGGCCCTTTAAGCATTTGAAATTAATTGTTGATTTAAAAAAAGTAGTTTTAAATTAATTAGAAGTGTTGTAGATCTGTTTTGAATTAAGTTGTTTTTCAAATAAAGGTTTCCTATTCAGTGATATTATATTGTATGTATTTTTTTATTGTACTTACCCTGTACATGAAACAAGAGTATTTTTCCCCAGTATTTAAGCAAAAGTTGCAATAGTTTTGGTTTTCAGTGCACTTTTGTTAAAAGATTACTGTATAAATGCATAGATACATACCCTGTCATTTTTAAAAAGCCAATATACTATGTATTGGTACACAATTATTACAAAAAGGTACGCAGTGTATGTTCTTGCTAAATTGCTCCCAAATATAAGATTGTTGTACCATAATAAGTCCTCCTTCTATAATACTTACAGTATAAAAAAATTATTCTCTTGGTTATTACCCCTTTATTCCCCAAACTAGCCTACATATTGTTCCCTTATACTTACATGTAAGTACTTTATAGGTACACTATAATTACCGAAAGGTACACTGTAAAATCGCTTTAATTACGCAGTACTTTCTGGGCTGTAATCTAAATCGTTACCAGGATTTGTAAATATTTCCCATTTCTATATTTGTAAACATACTGCTTACTTTTTAGATGTTGCCAATACATCCATATTCTATATTTCAGCATCTGCCCTTATGTACAAAAAATTATGTTTTTGTTTGTTACATAGGAGTACCTACATAAACAATGAGACCAGGCTGTCATTTCAATTATTATTTATAACATAACATAAAATAATGATAAATTACTTGTAGCCTAAATGTCAAAATTAGTGCACCTTTATTCTTAGCCTTCAATAATCAGCATGGATGTATTTATGTGATTGAGACGTACTGAATAAAGAATACAGTCCTATGTCCTGCTCACAAAAGGAAGACACATCAGAGCTAAAATCAGGCAGGCTGAATGAAAGAGAGTTATGGATGCAGTGGGGGTCCAAACAGCCATTGACACTGATTGGGGATGGCAGGTGCAGTTAATGACATGGGCCGTGTATGTCCTGCTCTGATTGAGGTGAGAGAGAGTAGAAGGAAAGAGAGGAGAGATGAGTGCTGACTCATAATCAAACCCTAATCAAAATGGCAAAAAAACACACACAGACATATATATGCACTGATTTTCACGGAAAAATACGCACACATTTTTCTCTCTAACGCACGCACACAAACAGACATACATGCATCCTATCCAATCCCATCCCTTCTCCCCCACCCCCAGCAGCCCTGATATGGTGATTCGTGGAGGCCACAGATAAACCACTCAAGACCATGAGGATGATAATGGCAGATGCTGCGGAGACTCAAATTCAATCAGCAGTGGGCTGTCAACGTGGATGAGTTTAAGAGTGAAACACGCTTGCTAACGTACATTAAAGACACATCAGCTGAAGTAAGACAAAAACAGCCCTGGATTAAAGGGACGGTTTGCCCAATTATTACACACTGCCATTCAAAAAAAAATAATATATATATATATATATATATATAAAACCTTTTATTTAGCAAAGGCACATTAAAGTGCAAAAAGTGAAGGGGGATCACATTTTCCACAAAAATACTAAGCAGCACAACTGTGTTTAACATTAGGAAGTGTTTCTTTAGCACCAAAGAAAGATAAAATGATTTCTGAAAGATCATGTGATACTAAAGATTGGAATAATGGCTGCTTAAAGCTGCAGTCGGCAAGTCTGGCAGATTGAGTGGACTTAGGCAAAATTTTTAATGTTTACAACTCTCATGCCCCTCCCCACTATCAACGAATACCCTCCCACAGATTTCGTGCTCGTCAGTGCGTGTGCACCAGATTGTCTGTGAACGCGCCCGTCTCATCAGCATCCATCAACATTCTTCCAAAAAGCCGAACTTTATCCCTTCATCTGGACATGTTTATACACCTAACGGTTCACACGGATTTCAGTGCAAACAAAGCTAACGAACCTGCCCAACAAGTGCTAACGTTAGCTATCCATACCAACACATTTGGGCAAACATACTTAGATTACTAACATAACACTAAGAAATAAAGTAACTGGTTGCAAAAGCACAATTACCTGCCGAGAAGAAATGTTGCAAGCTCTGCATCCAGCTTGAACCCAATTAAATCACGTAAATCTCTCCACCTTTCAAAATGCCGATCCGATTGTAACTTGCGCGAGGGGTGGCGTGTGCACGACCTGTGATTGACAGTCAGATCTCACACCCCCCTGCGCTGATTGGACCCGACGATCCGGGAGCGGTGGATTTTTGAAAAACAAATAGCATGCTCCAGGTGGAGTTAGAAGCTCTGGGTTTTTTCTAAAACCACATTATTTATGTTGTTCTGTCAGATTATAGTGTCGATTTCACTGAATATGATCAAAAAAATTTGCAGACGGCAGCTTTAAAATTCAGCTTTGCCATCTTATAACTTACATTTTAAAATATATTACAACAGAAACCAGTTATTTTAATAATATTTCACAGTATTAATGTTTTTACTGTTTTTTTTGTATCAAATAAATGTAGCCTTGGTGAAATTAAGAGACTAATTTTAAAAACATAAAAAACAACAACAATGTTTCCAAACATTTGACCGATGCTGAATATTTTCACTTTTTTCTTTGTATATTTTCAAAAAATATGTAGGAATGTCCTCTACATTGCTAGAAAGTTTTCTGTGGTTAAAAAAAAAAGAGGGTAAAGTTTAAGAAACAGAAGGCTGGCGGGGAAACAAGGGGGGTTGGGGGTTCACTGACAGTGGCTGAGACCCTTGTCTCTTCACGAGATGAATACCAGTCCAGGCAGTGTGCTGATGTGCTCCAGAACGCTCATTATAACGCACAGCCCATACGTTGCCCTGACATATCCATTATTTATTAACGTATGGACTAGGGAACCAGGCCACCATTCATGACTGCAATCCTTTGGAGGCAATTCTGACAGGTTCTTGCAGAAATAAATAAATAATCCTTCACTTCTTCCTTCCTTCATGGCTTATGCGCCCAACACAAGAATAGCTCATACGCTGTTGAGACTGTTTCTGCTGTGGAACCTGTAAATATTTTCACATGCATTCACTGCTCAACATAAAAACCCTAGAATTGTGACAAACCGTTATATTGTCCAGGCCGATAAATCCAAATTATATTTTGAATAAATATCATGCATAATAAATGTTGCTTATTTCAGCAAATTTGTGTACATCTCACATGCAATTATTAAACAAGGCATGGTAAGTATTTTACACTTCAGTATTTTATGGTAATGATATTTACAATGCTGCAGTTTAAGCCTTGATACGAAGAACCATACAAGTCCTTTTTTTTTCTTCTTATATGTCCCTTTTTTTTTTTTTTTTTTGACTGTGAACATTATATTATATATTTTTATTTTACTTGAAGATAGACAACAAAAGCTTCCCAATTCTAATGAGATAAGATATTTTAGTTTCAATCTTCAAAAATAAAAAGTTAGAGCAATTTACATGTCTGGAATGTGGAAGAACGGTATATGTCCAGTTAATGTGGAATAACAGTATTGAGAGATTCATCAAGTCCAATTCATCATATCACTTTAAACCACTGGAGATCTGATTCCTTTATCTTAGTTTAAATACAGTAACAGAACCTTAAAGCAAATATTAAGCGTTTCTTTCTATCTATCTATCTATCTATCTATCTATCTATTTATTTATTTATTGCTAACATAAATCACAGAACAAATACCAACAATACAGTACAGGGACATCAAAAGCAGCTAAAACGTATCGATTAATTTCTACGTGGTTACTACAGCCTTCATTTCGACCCATTCATGACATGATCCGTAAACAGAGTGAGCTGAACAGTTGTAGCCTATATGACGCCCAGTAGCTTACATGTCCCTCTGACCGCTAACGTTAGGTAGATACACGCACGGTTCTTACACTCGCCTCTTTCGGTGGACTTTTTCCTTCCTCTGTCCTTCCATTCGTTCATGTTTGTGACAAGTGCTTCTGTATACAAAGTGGCACACATAGCCTACATTCATGTCACATGGTTATCTCATTATTTTTTTTTTTGGACTTATACGGTTGTTCGTCACATGGACTCTATGGATGAAATGTGCGTAGCTACCATAACACAATAGAGCTCGGGCGTAGACGTTATGGAACGGTACATTGTGGGTAACGGCGGCCATTTTAGCAGTACCGCAAAGGCCGGTTTTGAGTAAGTTAATAGAGTATCCGGCCAGTCTCCAGCACTGGCACCAAGAGTTATGGACCTTTACAAACCTAAAGTAATACCGACCAGACGAAGAAGGGTTGGCTCTCCACAGAACATAAAATATTAATTTTATGTGTTCGCATTTATGAGGAATAAACAATGTTATGGACGTGACAGTTCCCTGAAAGCGGCACTAAAACTGCTTTAAAACTTTTACAGAGACCTCAAAAAGAAAGCACAAAGCCTTTATTTAAATTGAATTTCATTTTGTATTAGTTGTATCTTAATTTTGATCAATGTGCCATCAACAAATTACCTGGTTTCAATAAATAATAAGTAAACATACTAGCTAGACAATCACAACACGGAGGCGCCGGTGCCTGAACTGCAGCTCGTCTCATAAATTAACCTAAACTCAGCATAGCCTTCTTGCCTCACAGACCTGAGATTTCTACTTTTAAACAGAACAATTCAAAACGAAAGAAAACGATGTAATCCGTATGAAATGTGTATTTCTCTCCGGCGCGTTCACTGTGAACATCGCGAGTCAGCATCGTCAACTGGTGACACACACACACTTGTCAGATTCTGTGAGCTATGAAGCTTGTCTATGCGAGTTTGTTACACCTCAGGAGTAATTACACACCTATCATAGGTACAATAATCCACTATTTTCGTCTGGTAGTTCTGTAATCCGGTATAATATGGGCAAACATTCACCTCAGACACAACCCACAATTCACCAAAACAAGACGCGAAACTGGTGAAAACTAACATGATTTATGAGGTGTTTGCCCTGTCGGTCTTGAGACCGATTACAGCAGTTCGCATTACAGCAATACTGAACAATTTTCCTTAAAATAACCTAAATGAAACCTAATATTATCAAATGACCAACGTTAGAATTTTAATTACCTACTGCCTACTATTCAGTACATCTACTTCCGTAACGTGATTCCCACAATGAATTGCAACGTGACGAAATGATCCCGAGCTCTATAAAAAAGGATAGTTTGAATTTCTAAAAGATCATCTAAAAGACTTTATAAAATGGATAGTTCCGGTCCTTGATTCTGATTGGTTGAGCTGTGCCATTGTAAATGACTCAACAAACATACATGTGACCGCATTACATTCCTATTACTGCGCAACTGCCGTTTGTGATTCTTTGTTGCTGCATGTGTTGCTTGGCAACCATTTGTATGGAGTAACCATTTTATAGACCTTATGTAGCCCCGCCCCTTTTCAGCGCTGCGCTCGTTGTCTTTTGACTTCCGGTCTGTATTTTCACAACGATCTTGCATAGATGAATGAACGGCTCGTTTAAAAAAGTTAATAAAGGTCTATAAAAGCAATACGCTGATTTCACGGAGCCGTTATTTTGAAATCGAAAGCGAGGCTCCGGTGGGAAGAAAACCGGAAGTGTCGCCTTTAATCATAGGAGAGTCACGAATGCGATGGCGTATTGTTGTGTTTAATGTAGAAATTAGTATTCTAAAAATGTACATACATTTCTTCCATACTTTAGGTTATATACAGTGAAATTCATTTAGAAATTCATTTACAGTGAAATTCAATTTTTTTAGATATAATTCAGAAAGTAAAAAAAGAAGCAGGAACGAACTATATACATATCCTATATTGGATATTAACAACCAATAGTGTAAATCGTGGCAGCAGCTTCAGGTTGGTAGTCCAAGGCATTGTTGTGTATGGATACTTCCGGGGTTCTTCCCACCGGAGCCTCACTTTCGATTTCAAAATGGTGGCTGCGTGAAATCAGCGTATACGCCACTTAAAGGTGTTTAACAGTGAATTTAGAACAGCTAATGCCTAGTTCACACTACATGATTTTAAGCCCGATTTGAGCCCGATTTGCAAATCGTTGAGCTCGCCGACAGGTCAGGGTGTTATCGCGTGCAGATCGCGGGTGATTAGCGCGCGATGAACGCTCGCCAATCTGTTAGTATGAAAGAGCCAACAACGCATCAAAGACGCTCGCAGAGGCCTCGCAGACGCGTCGCAGAGCCCAGAAAAATATCTAGCATGCTAGATATCCAGAGCTGTCGCGCGACTCAACCTCACGTGATGTCGAGAGCTACAGCCAATCAGAGCAACTACAGATTAAACATACAAGTATGTGTAGACATAAAAATATAATTACTTATGCTTTTCGGAAGAATATCCCTGTTTGTAATCATAGGTTTTACTAAAATACTTTTAGGAAAAAGGAAAGTCAACTGTATATATGCCGATGTCACAATGTTGATGTTCTGGGTGTTCTTTTTTAAAATGAAGTTGTAGAGTGTATATATTTTCTCAGAGCTAATCATCGCGCAAACAGTTTGCAGCACTAGTTTCTGTCTGACGCCCATACGCGAGTTGTGTTCTTCTTCCCTGGGTATTGGCGCGCGTGCTGTTTCGCGTCATTTTCGGTTCATTTTATCGCGTGATTTTTCGTGAGAAAACGTGGTTTGTGGACAAGATAGAATCGTTGGGTGACAGAGTTGTTGTCAACTCGTGTAGTGCGTTACCTCCTGTTGCGGATCAATCACGTTGTGTCGTGTGGTGTGAACAGCTCAACAACTTGAACACTCCTGATTTCACAGAGAGCAAGTCATGTAGTGTGAACTGCACAGTTCAGCCCGACGTTTTAAAATCATGTAGTGTGAACTAGGCTTAAGGGGGTTTTAGGCACTCCGCATTGTGCCTAACAACCACGCCCCTTAGCTGTTCTAAATTCACTGTAAAACACGGCTTTGCAGGGCTTATTGCTTTAAACAACTCTTTAAAGCCCTTTGCATTTCGTTTTTAAAAAAATCATTATTTTGAATGCTTAATTTAAAAAGAAAATCTGTGAAATTAAATCTCACAAAAATATTCAGTTGATTATTTTAAATTTGATCTTTTGTAATCCAAAAGAATAGATCACTGATAATAACCAATTAATAAAAAGCCTTCACATTATGTAATGCATGAGTTTAAAACAAAAGACTTTTATTTTAATTAAATCATTATTAATTAAAACTAATATGATAAATTGAGGTTTTCAACTGTAATTCCAATTGGATGAGCTGCATTTGAAGCCATTCAAATAGTCAATATATGCACACAAAATACGCACACGTGAACTCTTAATTTTAATAGGCCTACTATTAGTGCAGCAACGGGTTGTTAAATGTAAAATGCTCTGTATTTTCATAGTAATCCATGTATAAATAACGTAAAGCAGTTCTGCTCACTGATATGCAGATCTGCATTACTATCTATTATGGGATAAAAAGTAGCAAAATCTCCAGTATGATCGTATATACAGTACTATGCAAAGGTAATGTATATGTCAAACTGACCAGCCTATAATTAAAGTGTATTGTATTAGTATGTAGCCTATTTATAATGTATTTTATTTTTCAAACTGTATTTTTATCATTATTAAGCTGTCCATCAGCCACCCTGCTCTCTAAATATCGCTACTCAATCACACTCTAACGTTGCATTGCTGTCTTACTGTTAGTCAAAACAGCAGAAATGATTAATCAATCTCTTTGTAATGACAAAAGCTATATCTGTGTTAAAATTAAACACTCCAAGAAAGTAACCCTTATTCTTTATTGCAGGAAAAAAAGAACAGAGGATGACAATCACAGAAAGAGAGGAACATTTCAACAGATTCAAGCAGTTCAGGGCTGCTCTCCAGACAGAGAAAAATAAAGTTTCTCTGGTGCAGTCAGCCCAAACTGATGTGTTATATATTGCCTGTCACTCTATTCTATGGGAATATTGGGGCGTTGCCTAGCTCAAACCTGGAAGGTACAGCAATCCATCACCAACATTCACAGGAGGAGATCTCATCTCAGTCTTGGTTGCCAATATCCCAGCCGCTTGAGTGCCACATAATAGGGACCCGGTTCAAGGCTGTTTCAAACACCGCTCATCTATACCTTCCACATTCTGCAGTTGATTGCTTTAGCCTTACATTGCAACGCCTTCATAAAACAGAATGAATGATTAAAAAACAAGGGAATCATATTCGAAAACATTGCTTAAAATAACTTTTTATCTCATCCCTGCTGAAAAATCCAACATTGCTGGTCACCAGCATAAGGTATGTTATGCTGGGACGCATGGGATGCTGGTTGCTGGTTTGCTGGATCCCAGCATGGGATGCTGGTTGCTGGTTTGCTGGATCCCAGCATGGGATGCTGGTTTCTGGGTTGCGGGTCCCCAGCATGGGATGCTGGTGTGCTGGTGGACCAGCATATGTTGTCTTTTGGGTGCTGGTATGATCCCAGCAAGACCACAATAAAACTTGCTTATGTGCTAAATATCACTTTTCTTAGTATGAACAAACTGCTTATGATTATGCTTGTGTGGCACCGAATGAATAGGTTTCGCTGCTCTGGACTCAACTATAATTACAGCACCAACTACGCCACCCTGGGAATTTTATGGGATTAATATCCTGCCATGATTCAAAACTGAAAATAAAGTTCTGAAAGGTTGAAATTAAGTGTTCGAAAACTCAAAATCGTACAAAAAAAAGTTTAGCAAGATCGAAAAATAAGATTTGCAAGCTTGCAAAATGTAAAAAAAATAAAAATATCTCTGCAAACATTATGTTGTTTTTCAGATTTCCTTCTTCAGAATTGCAACATTTTTTTCAAAATTTGAGCTATTCAAGTTTCAAATTTGTCAGTGTTCTCCCACTGTATTAGTTTGTTTTCCAGGTTTGAAACCTTGTAAGTGGTGATCTGAAAACTGGTGTGCGAATGTGTGATAAAAAATGTTTTGAAACTCTGAAAACAGTGTTTTGCAGGCTTGCAAAGTGGTTAAAAAAATTAAATCTCTGCAAACATAATTTTGTTTTTGAGTTTTCCTTCTTCGGAAGTGCAACACTCTTTTCTACAGTGTTGTGCAATAATTTTTTCAGAGTTTCGAATTTGTCACTGTTCTCCCAGTGTATAATTCCAGATTTGAACCTTGTAAATGGTGATCTGAAAACTGGTGTGCGAATAGGTGAAAAAAAGTTTTGAAACTCTGAAAACTGAGGTTCGAAAGGGCGAAACTTTATTACAACATTACATTTGCACTCATATTGCAGACTAGTTTTTCAGAGCTGAGTTTACAACCCCAACTTTGCGGAGATACGCACACACAGTTGCGAGCTTGCGACTCACGTGATTTATGGCAGCGCTGTCACGCAGCTCTGCTCTGAAACTCTGAAACTCAGACTGAACGAAAATGAAGCTTCGCAACCTCGCAACTTAAAAAAAAGCCAGGAGGGCGGGCCTTCTGCTCTTGGCCAATGCTTTGCTGTCTGCTGACGTACAGTCCAATCACAACTCTATTTACTGGAAAGGTGGGATTGACCGACTGCTCCGCCAATGACGAAAGCGCACAGGACGCGAAATTCATACATGCCAGGTATGGCCTGGCCGCCCAAACTGCCCATTTGAATGAGAGAGAGAGACAGAGATAGCCTGGAGTAAATTTCAATTTTAGGCTCCTTGTTACCCCCAGTTTTCTTTTGTCCATTATTATCTGCCCCAGTCTTGCCTCATTGAAAGAACATTAGATTGGGGAAGGGAAACGAGCGATTTTGACTTTATGTGAACAGTCTGCGGTGGGTTATTGTTATTCTGATCATTGTGGATTGTCAGTGCTGCTAGTGAGTAACGTTAGAGATGGGAATTGAAAACCGGTTCCACTCGAACCGGTTCTAAGTTTTATGAACCATCGATATTGAATGCCCTGCTCCTGCTCCAAAGCGATTTTTTTCTTTTTCTTATTTGATCGGTGAGTAATGTAGACGAACTGCTGCGCGTGTGACAGGGGGCATTATTATGGCAACTGAAGAACGAGCAGAGAGCCCCGGTCGCGCGCGCGCACTCTTTCTCTTCGGACCAAGGCGAAAGTATAAACAAGGGTTGCGGACGGTCTCCTAAGCGCTGTTGCTTATCCAACCGTCTCCATTGAATTTGCATTGCGAGAGGCTGCCTCCTTGTCACTTATGATTTATAACAAAAGACAGAAAAATGCCTAAAAGCTGCGGTGTGACAAGGTGTAGGCTACAGCAAACAAGTTTAAAAACCCATAAATACATTTGTATAAGCTTTTCCGAACCGTAAAAGCCAGCCTTTAAGGGGACAAAAGTGGATACATGAAGCATCAGCAGGAATAATGGGTAAAATTGTGGGATCCTGACACTCAGTATGTCTACGTGTGCAGTAAACATTTTGTCACTGGTGAAATAAGCAATCGACATGGTTAAAATTATGAAAGTGTTTTTTTTTACAATATCATGTCGCGTTCCAATGGGCGTAGTTCTCAGAGTAGTTCGAGAGCTATAGTTGGGCTCTGTCTCAATTTATCCACTTTTATGTTTTGACCTGAAACAACCGTTTTTTTTGGGGTCGACAGCTTATAAAAATGTATTTTTGGGTTATTTAGCTTGTTTGCTGTACACCTTGTCACATAGCAGCTTTTAGACATTGTTTTGTTTTTTGTTATAAGTCATAAATGACAGCCGACAGAGAGCCGTGATCCTGTTTGCGTATCCTGTGCGCTTTCGTGATTGGCGGAGCAGTCGGTCAATCCCACCTTTCCAGTAAATACGAGTTGTGATTGGACTGTACGTCAGCAGACAGCAAAGCATTGGCCAAGAGCAGAAGGCCCGCCCTCCTGGCTTTATTTTTTTAAGTTGAGAGGTTGCGAAGCTTCATTTTCGTTCAGTCTGAGTTTCAGAGTTTCAGAGCAGAGCTGCGTGACAACACTGCCACAAATCACGTGAGTCGCAAGCTCGCAACTGTGTGTGCGTATCTCCGCAAAGTTGGGGTTTTAAACTCAGCTCTGAAAAAATAGTCTGCAATATGAGTGCAAATGTAATGTTGTAATAAAGTTTCGCCCTTTCGAACCTCAGTTTTCAGAGTTTCAAAACTTTTTTTCACCTATTCGCACACCAGTTTTCAGATCACCATTTACAAGGTTTCAAATCTGGAAAACAAACTATACACTGGGAGAACAGTGACAAATTCGAAACTCTGAAAAAATTATTGCACAACACCGTAGAAAAGAGTGTTGCACTTCCGAAGAAGGAAAACTCAAAAACAAAAATATGTTTGAAGAGATAAAAAAAATTTACCACTTTGCAAGCTTGCAAATCTTATTTTTCGATCTTGCAAAACTTTTTTTTGTACGATTTTGAGTTTTCGAACACTTAATTTCAACCTTTCAGAACTTTATTTTCAGTTTTGAATCATGGCAGGATATTAATCCCATAGAATTTCACCCAGGGAAATAATGGTCCAATAAGGACACAGGTTTCGTCCCCACAAGACAGAGCAGAGACGTGAACTTGTAAAAAATAACAATACTTTATTTGGACTAAAATCAAAAACTCCACACGCACACACAATTCAGTACACAAAAAGGTTAATATGGCTTCAGGTAAATAAGAAAAATAAGGAACATAAACAAAACCAATCAGACAATCCAAGGCAACATATCAGGTGGCAAGAAGAGACAACAAACCTACTCAATTCCACTACAAGCACTTCAACCGTGTGTTTAATATACTCATTTCACTGCAAGCACACATGCATTTCAGTGACAAACACATTCAGAAGAATCGAATCACTCAGTGAACAAGGGTACCCATTAGCTTGGACCTGGAGCGGTCAGCACTCTTCTTAACCAATCCAACAAAAATCACAAATTATCACAAGTAAACAAAAAGAAAAATACAAATCACATCATAAATCAAATCAATAAAAAGAAAGAAAATGCAATCAAGTTGTATTTCAACTCAAAGGAAAAATACAAAGTTAAACAACAAAATACAAATCACATTCCTCTTGATCCATGAACCATACACACACACACACCACTCACTCTATAAGATCACACCAGCATCAAGAAGTGTTGCTCACAAAAGTACATATACACATATGCACACAAACCAACCGATAACCACACTCACCCCACTCACGCCATCCTATGGGTTCATTCACACACCACACGAATTCCACAACGATCTTCCAGTTGAAACAGTGCGGAGGAGACCACTCAGAGAAATACATGAGTCTCACGTTCCCCAGCGTCGAGTTCACTTGATGCGGGCCAGTCAACAGGCGCAGATGAAGCGAGGCAAGGCAACACGCGGCCGAGGGACGGGACAAAGAAGACCGAAAACCCAAAGGAGAGAAATATAGGAAGGGGAAGCCAGGTCACGGTCCCAGTCAGCTCGCTGCACTCATGCCGACGTTACTCGCTCGTCCACTGATTTTCCACAAATCAGTCTTCCCCACGTCAAGCCGCGATAGGTCACCACAGCCCATCACGCATGCCAATTGGTGTGCGACTCAGCTCCAGGATCCCCATACGAGAGCAGCTCGGGAAAGCAGCGACAAAGCTTACAAACAGCCTACACGCTTCCCAACACACAGGAACCTTCTTTATGCTCGCTCCCGCACCTATAGCGCACCTGAATCCCATTAGGTAATTACCACTCAATCAGTACTCGGGCTGTTACTCAAATTAACTAGGCAACTATGCCTGCTACAATCTACCCCCCCGAATTGGATCGCCGTCCCGGTGATCGCATAACTCAGATCCATGGCCTAAAAACTGCCGCGACCACATTAACTGTCCCGCTAGATCCGACCACTGGCCTAGGGAGGCGATTCCTGTTAGAATGTGTGCCCGCCGTAACTCGACTAGTCCTTCTAACCGTATTTACAACATCACAGGGTATCTCGACTGGTTCAGGCATCATCTCTCTCTCAGTACGCACAGGGGGTTCCGCTTGCACCACACCCGTTCTAAGAGGTAGAACAATATCTCCCAAATGATCCTGGGGATGATCCTGACCTGTAGACGTGGGACCCCCAACAACTCGCACCAAATCCACATCTTCCTCTTCCAGAGGAAGGGAGCTTTCTTCCAGGGGAGGAGGATTCCCCTCCGGATATGCTCTATTCTCAAATTCCTCCAGGGCCTCTGACCCCAATCAACCCTTAATCAAGGAACGATGTACCGTTCTTACTCGGGTCAAATCATCAGTGGGAGCAATGGAGTACACTACACCGCCTTTTTCAGGTGCTTGCACGACCTGAAATACCACAGGGCTCCAAAGATCACTGATCTCATGACGCCCCCGAACCCCATAATCGCGAAGGTATACCAACTGTCCTACAGTAAGCGGAGCATCCGGGATTAGTAGATCATGCTGTTCTTTACGCTTCTTAGCTGCAACTCGCAACCGTTCTCGAGCTCCCTCGAAAGCTACCTGTAGCCGAGTTTGATGCTCTAACACCCACTGTTAGTATCTCACCCTCTATAGGCTCCGGAACACTACCCAGTAAGAAATCCACAGGCAATCGTGCTTCCTGCCCAAACATTAAAAAATGTGGTGACTCTCCTGTAGTCTGGTGAGGAGTGGTGTTATAACAAAACACCACTTGAGGAAGACATGCTACTCAGTCTCGCTTTCTCGAGCTTGGAAGGGTCCGCAAAAGATTGTTAAAAAAGGTTAAACCGCTCGCACTGCCCATTTCCAGCTGGATGGTAAGGGGTAGTTCGCGACTTAACAACCCCATAAAGAGCACATAGCTGGCGAATTAAACCGGACTCGAAATTACGACCCTGGTCTGAATGAAGACGCGCTGGAACACCAAATTTACAAAACCATTCAGTTACTAACAGTCGTGCCACCGTCTCTGCCCGCTGATCCCGGGTTGGGACCGTGACTGTGTACTTACTAAAGATGTCAGTTATTACTAACACATTCTCCACTCCTGAACTAGATGGTTCTAAGATAGTAAAATCAATAGCAATGATCTCATTAGGGCAAGAAGCCAACAAATGGCCCATGGGCCCTCGGGCTAATGGCCGCACATCCTTTGCCACCAATCAGCTACCTCAGCTGCTGCACCAGGCCAGTAACATCATTGCTGGACCAATTTAAGGGTGCGTTCCACACCTTGATGGCCATGGTTCTGATGGAGGTGAGTCAAAACATCCATCTTTAAAATGGTCGGCAAAACCAACTGCAATGCCTGCTCCTTACCGTCGGGACACATCACCCCTCGGTACACGATCCCATCTCGCTCTACCAGACGTTTCCACTGCCGTAACAGGACCAAACCATGTCTTGACAGCTTCCGTCGTTCTTCTGGACCGGGGTACCTCCCATGCTTCCAAAATCCCAAGACTTCACTAATCACAGGGTCAGCAGTCTGTAAAGATGCTAGCTCCACTGGCGAATGGCCAGGAAATAAAGACATGGTACACTGGGTGGCCGCAGCTACAAAGTCCATTCCCATGGCTCTCCTCAGTACAGACGGTATCGTAGTGCCAGAGGCTAAACCTCCTACTGCCACTGGAGAATGCAACCTAGACAAGGCGTCAGCGTTAACATTACTCTTATCTGACCGGTACTTTAGGTCAAAGTCAAAGGCAGCTAACTGAGCAGCCCACCGCTGTTCCGTAGCACCCAACTGGGCAGTGGCCAAATGGCTGAGGGGATTATTATCAGTGTACACTATACACCTATTCCCCAACAGATATTCTCGGAAGCGTTCGGTCATAGCCCACTTGAGTGCTAAAAACTCCAGCTTCATGGAGCTGTAGTTGGACAGGTTCCGCTCGTTAGGTCTAAGACTACGGCTGGCATAAGCCACTGGTCGCACCTTACCGTCCTGTTCCTGCGAGAGGACTGCCCCGAGCCCACCATGGCTCGCGTCCACCTCACTTCTCTAGCTTCACCTTCAAATTCTCCCTCTTCAAACGCCTGAACACCACTTCCAGTCGCTCCAGATGCTGACTAACAGAAGACGAAAACATAACAATATCGTCCAGATACA
The DNA here is from genome assembly GCA_031834385.1 of Semotilus atromaculatus. Taxonomy (NCBI): domain Eukaryota; kingdom Metazoa; phylum Chordata; class Actinopteri; order Cypriniformes; family Leuciscidae; genus Semotilus; species Semotilus atromaculatus. The sequence continues at coordinate 5,074,436 of JAULUF010000023.1, read as the reverse complement.
ACAGAAGGGACTGATATTGTTGGTCTCCAAAGATCCGCTCCATGAGTCGCTGGAAAGTGGAGGGCATTGCAGAGCCCGAACGGCATCCGATTCCACTCGAATAGTCCAAACGGGGTGCAAAAAGCGGTCTTCGGCTTGTCTCCCTCGCTGACGGGAACCTGATTGTAGCCACTGGCCAGGTCTAAAGTGGAGGACCAACGGGTTCCCGAAAGTGCATCCAGCGACTCCTCTATACGAGGCAATGGAAACGCATCTCTCCGGGTCTTGGCATTTAATTGACGGTAGTCTACGCATAAGCGCAGACTTCCGTCCTTCTTCACCAAGACAATAGGGGACGCATATGGACTGCAACTCTCCCTAATGACCTGTGACTCCAACAACTGATTTATATGTGCCCGGATGGTCTCATATTCGGAAGGAGGGATACGTCGGTGTCGCTGCCTCACAGGGGTTTCATCTACCAACGGAATGTCGTGAGAGATGAGATTTGTACACCCCAAGTCACTTTCATTAACGGCGAAAATGGACTGATACCGCTGCAGCAAAGTCCTAACCTTACTCTGCTCTTTGTCAGGTAATGAACCCAACTCAACCACATCTATTGGTGCTTGCTCTGAAGGACAAATGACTGGCACACCTGCAGCAATGGTGTTAGACCGAACTTCTATAACGCCTGCGGGTAAACTGACCACATGTACACTACTAAAAGCACCCAACACTCTGCGCGGAAAAAGCGTAACATCTACAGTACCCACATTAACTATTGGTACATAGACCATGCCTTTAACAACGCGAACCAATGCAGGCGAGACCAACAGGTTTTCTGGCAATCCGAACTCAGGAGGCTCCAGGAGCACTACTCCATCTGCAAATCGTTCTGAACAGGTCGCCGCTATCAACGTAATAGTACCGCCTATCACTCGCTGTGTCCGAGGACCCTGCACCCTAACTCGCCCTAAACCACCAGGAGAGGGGTGAATATTTACCTGATGGCACTGTTGCAGGGCCTGCCTCACAAAGGAAGGAACTTCAGCCACAGAAGGAAAATCAAAAAGTGCTGTACCGTGCTGTCTCCGTAATTGTAGACACCATTGAACCAGTGTCTATTAAACAAGACACAACCACGCCACCTATATGAACATCTAAATGGGGACAAGAAGACACCAATTTAGGTAAAGAGCGTGAACTATCACCTATCTCTGAGCCACAATTCTTCCCCACCGACTCGTGACTCCGCGACCCGGCGGGGACTAGTTTTCCGACGGTTGGCCAAAACGAGATTGCCTACCACCCGTTGGCAAATCGGCATGACGAGGTGGGTCCCTAGAATGGGGGGCTACCCGTTCCCCAACACATTCTCTGGCAATGTGCCCCGGCCTATTGCATCGGCTACATATAATCGGGCCACTACGAGCAGATGAAACGCGAGGTAAAGGTCCTTGCAACCTTGTAACGCTTTGGGTGAGCTGTTCAAGCTGCTTCTGCTGTGCCTTAAACATCTCTCTCAATTTGCTCAACTCAGAACGTGGCAGTACACTACCAATCCCTGTCTGTGCACCTCCCCCCACCCCATACTGGAAGCCTTGAACCGACAGAACCGAATGGCTACGACCTCTCGCACCCCCCGGGGTCCCTTCTAGTTCCCATCGTATAGCTTCACTTCGCACTTCCAGTAGGGTGGAATTTGGCTGACGACGAACGAGCTGCTTCAATTCTTGACGGAGACTACTCTCCCATACATGTTCGACGAATTGATCTCAGCGTTTGGTAAATCACTAGGCGACTGCTGTTTAACTCTCTAGCAGACCCATGAGTGCCAGAGAAGACTCTAATAAGGTTTCTCCCTCATGCTGTCTCCTAGAGAAAAATGCTTCCTGCAAAGCCACATAAGACTGGGAAGAACTGTACAATTCGCGCAGCGCAAAAATTATTTTCTCCGGGTCTTCCCGCTCTACCGCTGGGCGATATAGAATTTCTTCCCTGGCTTCCCCTTCCAAATGATCAAATAAAAGAATGCGCGATCAGCAATAGACATACGACGAACCCTCATACAAGCCTCCGCCTCGTCAACCCATTCGTTTATACCCATTCCCATTCTCCCATTAAATTTGGGACACTTACGATCTCGTGGTACAAACACAAACCTCTCCACAGCCAAACCATCAGGATTTGCCGGCGGAAGGCCAACAGGCAATGCTGGCGACTCATTAGACGGACCAGGTCTAGGTTCTGCTGCATCTGTGACGGCCCGATCCTGCCTCAACTTCTCATTCTCCACCCGCAACTGTAACACCAAATCTCGCAATTCACGTACTTCCTCTTCCATTTTTAATAAATTAGTGAGACTTACCAGCAAAGAGAAATAGGACGTTCACATGCACACCGCCGCCCTGCTTCAACAAAAAACAATAGAAAAACTCACAACATTCACTCAATACAAAGTGAAAAACAAATTCACGTCTCAGCCCAAAAATCAACGTGGGAACCCTGCCGACTGCGCCAGAATGTGGCACCGAAAGAATAGGTTTCGTTGCTCTGGACTCAACTATAATTACAGCACCAACTACGCCACCCTGGGAATTTCACCCAGGGAAATAATGGTCCAATAAGGACACAGGTTCGTCCCCACAAGACAGAGCAGAGACGTGAACTTGTAAAATAACAATACTTTATTAGGACTAAAATCAAAAACTCCACACGCACACACAATTCAGTACACAAAAAGGTTAATATGGCTTCAGGTAAAAAAATAAAGAACATAAACAAAACCAATCAGACAATCCAAGGCAACATATCAGGTGGCAAGAAGAGACAACAAACCTACTCAATTCCACTACAAGGCACTTCAACCGTGTGTTTAATATACTAATTTCACCGCAAGCACACATGCATTTCAGTGACAAACACATTCAGAAGAATCGAATCACTCAGTGCACAAGGGTACCCATTAGGGGTGTAACGGTACACAAAAATCACGGTTCGGTACGTACCTCGGTTTTAAAGTCACGGTTCGGTACGTTTTCGGTACAGCAAAAAGGAAGAAATGCCAGAGAAATGTCCTATTTTATTAAAAGAAAAAATATTTTTAAATAAGTGTGAGTTTTCCTGATCTTGAAACTTTCAGGTTTATAAATGGGGGTAATTTTTGAAGGATGAATAAATAATGTTTTGGTCATCACATAAAAAAAAAAAAACATTTAAATATTTATTTATATAATATTTGAGTTTTGAAGTGCTGGAAAAAAAAATGTGTGAAGTACTTGAAAGCATTTCACTATTCCAGCCAAACTGGTTACAGACAGTTAGTGTTACTACATTAAATCCATGGTGAATGTTGCTGATCTGTGGATTTAAAGCCTATTACTAGTTCATTCACGGCACAATGTTTTTCCTGGTTTCCGCGTCAGCGCTGTTTGATCTAATAGAGATCTAAGGTTAATAACGAAGACGTGAACGCTTCTCACTAGATCTCGCAGCGATGTTTTTTTCTTTTTACTTCAGTGGCGAATTCAAATGCTTTCTTTACTGTAGTAACACTTCGCTTGATCAAGATCGGCTCGCGCTCATAGAGCTCGCGCTGCACAGATGTTGATGGTCCGAACTGATATACGGTCCGTAGCGCAGTTTCGTTCCGCTTTCATTACGTTTGCCATTAATGTTGTGCAACGTTGTGGTGATCGCGCCAGCGCGGATTTTGTCGGCAGGAAAAATGGTCCAAGGAATCGTTCGGTTTGTACATGTGTACCGAACCGGAAGCCTCGAACCGAAACGGTTCAATACGAATACATGTACCGTTACACCCCTAGTACCCATTAGCTTGGACCTGGAGCGGTCAGCACTCTTCTTAACCAATCCAACAAAAAAAAAACTACTAGATCAAATCAATAAAAAGAAAGAAAATGCAATCAAATTGTATTTCAACTCAAAGGAAAAATCCAAAGTTAAACAACAAAATACGAATCACATTCCTCTTGATCCATGAACCATACACACACACCACTCACTCTATAAGATCACACCAGCATCAATAAGTGTTGCTCACAAAAGTACATATACACATATGCACACAAACCAACCGACAACCACACTCACGCCATCCTATGGGTTCATTCACACACCACACGAATTCCACAACGATCTTCCAGTCGAAACAGTGCGGAGGCGACCACTCAGAGAAATACACGAGTTTACTTGATGAGGGCCAGTCAACAGGCGCAGATGATGCGAGGCAAGGCAACACGCGGCCGAGGGACGGGACAAAGAAGAACGAAAACCCAAAGGAGAGAAATAAAGGAAGGGGAAGCCAGGTCACGGTCCCAATCAGCTCGCTGCACTCATGCCGACGTTACTCGCTCGTCCACTGATTTTCCACAAATCAGTCTTCCCCACGTCAAGCCGCGATAGACCACAGCCTGTCACGCATGCCAATTGGTGTGCGACTCAGCTCCAGGATCCCCATACGAGAGCAGCTCGGGAAAGCAGCGACAAAGCTTACAAACAGCCTACACGCTTCCCAGAGCCATATAGAGAGAGAGTTGCGACAACTCCATTCACTCCAATGGAACGTTTTTTTCACAGCAATGGCGGCTCACGGAGCCTCTCAATAGTTCCCAGAAGTAGCAGCAGCGCCGTACAGTTACAGCAGAACAGACCGTTTGTGATGCACTTTTAAAAGGTAAGACGTTTAAAGAATAAGATTGTATATTATCAGTACATCTAAATCAAATTAACTTGTGTATTAAAGCATGCTAGTTGATTATTGCTCTCTAAATAAGTAGTTTTAGAGGACGTTATCAGAGAAGATGGGTCATGATACCGTTAGTAGAGCATAACAAACCACGAACAGCCTATTATAGTTAAAATTAACGTTATTTTAATGCAGTTTTGTCCTTTGTTGTGTAATAAGAGGGAAAGGCTTCTAACAGGGGTTAAATATAACATTGGGGATTGTGATAGTGATAGAAGTGATAAAATGCAGACATCCCAAGTCTCCCGTTAGTTCCGTTAGTCTCCCGCATATTGATAGCGGCTCCCTGATGACCATAACTGTATACACTACTATAATTTGTCCCATTTGTGTCTCCTTTATCTCTTTCAACACAAGAAGCACAAAGGGATTCAGTGGATCCTGAAGACTCCCTGCACTGACGCTGTACCCTCACCTTCAGTCTCAGCTCCTTGGATTTTGCAAGACTTCCCTTGCTCTCTATTTTTAATAAACATTAAACTTCCCAGTGTTGGTCTTTGTGAAAAAGTGTAGATACACCTAAGTATGATTAGCACAAAATTGAGCATATTTTCTCCTCTGTGTCAGACAGTACAAGAACACTAGAGGAAAGTTCAGACAACATGCTTGTCGTTAGACATTTATGAATCCCATTGTGCTAAATAAGTGCAAAAGTATATATATATATATATATATATATATATATATATATATATATAGGCCTATATATGTCATTTACAAATTAACCTTCAAAAAGTTTTTTTTTTATCATTTCAAAACTTATTGTTATTCTTAAGACACCATTTTAAATAGGTTTTTTTAGACTTCATTTGTGCGGACAGTTGCACAACCTGAACCTGACATTTTTGAGGATTTAAGATAACAAAACATAAAATATCTGTTATATAGCCTATTTTAAATGTACTAAAAATGAAATTAAACTAAATAGGTTTTATAGATTAAAGTGATGTATGTCATGAATTTGTTAATTATTTTAAAAGGAAATAATGCACTTGGACACTTATTAAATATGTGTGTGTATAATCATGATTTGTTTTATAATTAATTAATTAAATATATTATGTATTAATTTATATAGTAATAAGTGCATGGTGCATAAGCATTGTAAACATTAAGATTAAAGAAATTGTACTTGTTTGCAATAGATTTTTTTAAGACAATCACCTGTTTCCTGCAAGTCTCCTGTCCTTGTGAAACCTTAGTGAACATTATGTGATACCCTTAAATAACATACAAGTTTAAGAACACAAAAATACTTCAAAACAACTGCAATATGGTCTTTATCCAAGGTAACGTTAGCCAGAAATATGTTAACAAAGGCAGATAAGGCTGGTTGAACACACTAAAAATGAAATATTATCAGATTTTTATCTTTTAAAAACAACATTGCTGTACCTACATACACATACTATATTCACGTATCAGTGTATTATACACATATTGTAAATCAATGCATTTATTGACTATAAAACTACCGAAAAGCACAGTTCTGCTCTCTAACTCCGTCGATTTGAATTGGCGCCGGAGCACTTCCTGGAACTATCTGAGGTCTACGCGAATCACGTGACAACTAAGCATTTCTCTCAACTCAACTCAGATTTATTTATATAGCACCATTAAAAACAACATTTGTTGACCAAGGTGCTGTACATCAAACATCATCAACATTTCGCACCGAGTACAACGTAGATTACACACGGAATAAAGACAGACCAAACACAGCACACATCAGCTACAGTTATAAGCCAAAGAAAAAAAATACGTTTTAAGTTTTGCTTTAAACTCGAGCAGTGAAGAAGCAGTTCTGATAGGGACAGGGAGGCTGTTCCAAAGTTTTGGTGCAGCGACAGTAAAAGCTCGATCTCCTCTCGTTTTTAATCTGGTCCACGGTACAGTTAACAGTCTCTGGTTGGATGACCTAAGAGACCTTCCAGAGTTATAACTGGATAGAAGATCAGTCATATACGAAGGGGCCAATCCATTCAAGGATTTAAAAACCAACATCAATACTTTAAAATCAACTCTGTAACAAATAGGGAGCCAGTGCAGAGACTTCAGAACCGGAGTAATATGGTTCCGTTTGCGCACTCCAGTAAGGAGCCTAGCAGCTGCATTCTGTACCATTTGCAGGCGGTTGAGTGGTGCACGGTTAATGCCCAAATACAGGGAATTGCAGTAATCAAGCCTTGTTGAAATAAAGGCATGCACCACCTTTTCAAGATCTTTGAAAGAGAGAAATGGTTTAACTTTGGCTAGGACTCTGAGATGGAAAAAACTGGCCTTGACTACCGTATTAATCTGTTTGTCAAATTTAAGGGCTTTATCGAACGTCACACCCAAATTCTTCACAAATGGTTTGACACATGGAAACAGATAGCCAAGATTTATGCAACGAAGACTTACAGCTTCTGATGATTCGAAAACTATAATCTCAGTTTTGTCGTCGTTAAGGTGAAGAAAATTTAGGGACATCCAAGCCTTAACCTCTGCTAGACAGGCCAGCAGAGTATCCAACCCCGTATTGTCAGCTCCCAGGGGCAAATAAATTTGGGTATCATCAGCATAGCTGTGAAAGGAGACGCCATGTTTTCTAAATATTGACCCGAGGGGGAGCATATCCCTTTATAGGGCACTCATTGAAATATTTGGAAATTCAAAATTTTAACCTCAGAAAGCTAATGGGGGTTGTTACAGGACATAAAAAAAAAAAAAAAAATCGAATTTTTTTTAATCTTTGCATTGCAAATCAAGGTCAATGAAGTTACCATATATGAGCACTTGCCGGTCTAGGGTAAAAGAAATTACTGAGAGTGAATTTTAAAAAAATTAGAAAAAAACACAAACTGCAAGGAACATTTATTTATTATAGGCACAAACTGCAAGGAACATTTATTGAGAGACATCTATGTCTTGAGGTATCTGTCTTCTTCCTCTGAGCTATCATCATCGCTGATGGCAGGGTTTACGGGAACAACAATGGTATCCCTCTTCCCATAAAATAGCCAAGCAGACAGCTGCAAAAGGGATATGCTTAGTCAATATTAAACCAACTCTGATTTATTTGTTGAGGAAAACAGTAACAGTGTAATGTAGATCTAATGGGAAAAGAGTATTGACATAGAAAATATAAAAGCACAATAAAAACAGAAAATACAATTATAATTATTGTTAGTATCACTTATATTTGCTCATAATTGTGTTTTATCACAAACCAATATTCAGTAATTAAAATCAATTCACACAGTATAGGCCTCACACTAACAATAAGCACCTGTGTATGCCATTTACCTATAATAAAAAAACATACATTCATAAGGCATATGTCTAAAAATGGACACTTGTGCCACTTAGGTGAATGGGGCATATGATCAAATATGGTGCCTTTAGTTTTCAGCCAAACATTAAGCAAATTTTTACAAATGCTATGCAAATAACAACAATCTTAATCTTTAACACAACTATTCAACCAAAAAATGTGTGAGTTACATCAACTTACCATGTTTCGTTATGATGTTATTACTATAGCTGTGGGAGAAGCCAGGTTCAAAAAAGCAATATTTGTGATTTCTGCAAGATGGCTCTGTTTGAGGTCCTCCAGGCCACTGCTGATTGGTCAGGTAACTTGATATCAATATCTGTCAGATAGCTTGATCTCCCCTGATTGGCTGAGAGAAAACCATATGACTCTACAACTCCAAATGGAGACAGGGGGAGGGCATTTTAAATGTGTGCGGAAGTGACTAAATATGGTTACTTGCCCCATAAAGGGATATACAAAGAGAATAAAAGCGGGGCCAGAATGGACCCTTGAGGGACCCCGCAAGTTAGAGACATTGCATTCGAGGTACACTCACCAATACTAACCGAGAACTTTCTATTGGTCAAGTAAGATTGAAACCATTTAAGGGCATTTCCCTGAATGCCCACCCAGTGCTCCAGGCGTGAGATGAGCATAGAGTGGTCAATTGTGTCGAACGCTGCACTCAAATCCAACATCACTAGCACAGCAGATTTGCCAGAGTCAAGAGTCAATAAAATATAATTTAGAACTTTAACCAGCGCTGTTTCTGTAGAGTGGTTTTTCTTAAAGCCTGATTGGAAGACCTCAGAGATTTTATTTTTATCTAAGAAGCTCTGTAGTTGTTGAAATACTATTTTCTCTAAAATTTTCGACATAAAAGGGAGATTTGAGACAGGCCTAAAATTTGTCAACACTGACGGATCTAACTGAGTTTTTTTTAAGAAGTGGGTGGACAATAGCATGCTTCCAATCATCTGGCACATTTGCCTCTGCCAGACAGCTATTCATGATCTTCTGGACTATAGGTCCAATCACCTCAAATATTAGTTTAAAAAAACGTGGGGGAAGAACGTTATGGGGGGGATCCTGAGGGTTTCAGCCCATCTACAATATCTTCTAAAACAGGCAAAGAAACTGACTCAAAGTGACTTAAAATACTCGTACAGAGTGGAGGGGGAAAAGAATCATGAGATGCTGTAGAAATATTCAGCCTAATATCACTTATCTTATCCACGAAGTGTTTTTGAAATGTGTCACACATAGCTCGAGATTCTTTAGGGTAAAGACCAACAGAAGGGTTAACAGCAGCATTTATGGTGGAGAAAAGTACTCGTGAATTATGATGATGTTTTTCAATCAGATCAGAGAAATACTTAAACTTTTCCATTCTCACCCCATTCTGATATTGTTTCAGATTGTCCCTTAGTATTTCATATGAGATTTGGTGCTTATCTTTTTTCCATCTTCTCTCGGCCCTTCTGCAAGCCTGGCGAAGAGCACGAGTATTGTCATTGAGCCAGGGCTCACGTTTCAACTTGTGTCGTTTGGCTTGTATGGGTGCCAGAGAGTTTAAAATATTAACTGCAGTGGTATTAAAGTGATTCAAAGAATCTACACCACTCCAATTATCACAAAATAAGTCAGATGATTGGAACGCCTCATTAAAAACCGCTGAAAAATCCGAACAGGTAGTCGCTGTAATTTTACGAGACCATCGAACAGCCTTAATGGGACTTATAATGTTAAAAGAAGTGGGCACTCTGAAAACAATAGGCTTATGATCAGAAATAGCATGGTCGTCTATTACAAGGTCGCTGACTGTCAGACCATGTGAAAGCACTAGGTCAAGAGTGTGGCCTTGAATATGAGTGGGAGCATTTACACATTGTACCAAATCAAATGAGTCAATAAGGCTAAAAAATTCTTTGGCCAATGGATTTTCTAAACAGCACACATGTATATTAAAATCCCCCATAATTAACATTCTATCAAATTTGGGAATGATCCCCCCTAAAAAGTCTGAAAATTCATTAATAAAGTCTTTATGAGGTTTAGGTGGGCGATAAATGACAACAATTGCCACTGGATTATCCAATTCCAAGATAAGTAATTGAAGTTCAAAACTCAGATAGGCGTCGATCGCTAACATCTTACAACAATAGTTCTGTTTAAAAATAGAAGCCAGTCCTCCCCCTCGGCCCACGGATCGAGGAGTGTTTAAGAATTTACAGTCAATTGGTAGCAGTTCAGTAAAAGGGCTCCTATCTCCTGGAGAAAGCCACGTTTCCGTGATAAACAGAAAGTCAAGGCTGCGTGATGTAAAAAAGTCGTTGAGAATAAATGTCTTGTTAACCACCGACCTGGCGTTGATCAACGACATCCTAATCTGCCGCGACTCAGCAGTCCGCTGTATTGCTCGGCACAGCGGACGGAGGTGATTAGCGCAGACGCCGCCTCGGCGCAGCCGGGGTGAGCAACTCTTTGGAGGCTGATGTGGTTGATCCCCTACGATCAATTTATTCCACACGTACTCTTGTTCCAGCAAGCGCCCCGCAATGAAGCGACCACGCCCCGCCATGTAAGCGCGAAGACCAGCGTGAGGCAGGAAGTCCGATTCAGCCATCAAAAGAAGCTTAAACTTCACCGCAGCGCCGCCACGTCTCCCCCGTCTTTTGCGACGCTTTCTTCGCGGCAGATGACAAGGCAGGCCGCGCAGATGATCTGGTATAGCCATCAAGGTGGAGGCAAACTGAGTACCAGACTGGGCATCACGGAGTAGCTCTTCAGTGATGACTTTAATATTTAGCAGCGCATATGTTAAAAGTGATGAAACATTTTGTAAAATAACTAACATAAAACACATTAAAACAAAGAAACGGGCAGATAAAATAGACAGCAGTAGACGGCAAGCCATACACACCGGCGCCATCTTGTAAGGTACTCAAGACCCAAGACTCAAGATTTCGAACTTCCGTTGTCGCAACTCTCTCTCTATATGGCTCTGACGCTTCCCAACACACAGGAACCTTCTTTATGCGCGCTCCCGCACCTATAGCGCACCTGAATCCCATTAGGTAATTACCACTCAGTCAGTACTCGGGCTGTTACTCAAATTATTTAGGCAACTATGCCTGCTACAATCGTATTAAGCATTTTTGTTGGTTTTCATATGGTTTTCAATTACACAAAGTCTTTTAAACTGATGTTAACTGATTTGTGTACAGATCTTTTGAAACAGGAGACAATTCATTTGATGCTTTGAAATGTTTTGTTTTTCCAGTTTACCAGTGACATTGATTAATAATGTAATCATAACTAAACAACTAAAAAAATATAAGATAACAAAATAAATTACAAAGTTATTATCATATAATTCAATAAATCATATAACCTTATTCATGTGTTAATTATATAAATATGCAAGCGAAAACAATGCTTGTCCCCAAAACACTGCTTGTAGACAGACAGCTGGCCTATGCACACTCAACCCTGCAAGACCATGCTGGTGAACCAGCTTCTCCAGCTCCGTTTTGCATGAGAACAGCATGAATATGCTAGACCAGCTATACCAGCATAAATCAGCCAGGACCAGCACTATTTCAGCACTAATAAGGGGTGCATTTCCTGTACAACAACGGAACTTGCTGCTAAACTAACATAGCACGATGTATCATTAAAGAAATCAATAGATAGTCACGACCCGTTTCCCGAAACCATATTGTCGCAAATTTGTTGTTCAACCATGTTGGTTGATGTTACGCACGTGATGCAGTAAGAACTTTAATTTTAATGAATCAGTTTGAGAGTGAATTAATGCTATATTTCTATATTTCTTTTATATATATATATATATATATATATATAAATTACAGACATGGCGTGTGAGGACTAGTTCTCATATTTCTCAGTTATTTTGCTTTATTTCCAAATTCAATCATATGCTCGTTCTTATGTACTAGAGCACCTACGCACATTATTGACAAACTAAAAGACATGAACAACATTTGTATATATCTATATTGCATTATATCTATCTATCTATCTATCTATCTATCTATCTATCTATCTATCTATCTATCTATCTATCTATCTATCTATCTATCTATCTATCTATCTATCTATCTATCTATCTATCTATCTGTCACAGAGCTTGTCACAGAGACAGCACACCTACTGTATGTCAGTGATAACTGTCAAGTGGTAGGAATATTCTGTGTTGAATTCCAAATGGAAATTCCTTACAGCACCTTTAACTTGAACTTGAAGCAATGTATAATATATAATGGTTGATAGCTTTTGATAGCTTTAGGAGTTTACCACAGTTATCAGACCACAGAGCAATGAAAGAAAAGTGGAATTACTAATGTATTGCAAGAAAACATGTATTCAGACAAGGACAGAGAAAGAAATGCTGAAGAGAGCAGTTAGGAAATTCAATATCCAAGCTGTCTTCCGAGTACATATTTGACCTTGTAAGAAAAAGAAAGACCTAGAAAACCATAAAGTACATCTGGAGGTCATGGACCATGTTTCCTCTCACACAATAATCTACAAAGATAGAAATCAAGAAGAACTGTTACAATCAATCAGGAGAATTCATTAAATGTGTTTACCAGTTTAATTGTACACAGACTGGGTAATTAGCACAAAGCGAATAAATAATAACAAAAACGATTTAGTTTTAGTTTTAATGTATTTATTTGTTGATCTCCAATGAATGTACACTGCACATGTGCCTAAAGGGACACATTAAAATTGTTTCTTACAATAAATGTGTCCAGAAAAAAAAGTGTTGGCCAAGTGTTAAGTGCTTGCTATCATGCTAGTGACACAATATCAATAGTTTGTGTCATCTCTTAAGCCTGCCTGTCCATCTCATCCTCTCTATTAAAAGTGCCAATAAGATAAAATAAAATGTAATTAATATAAAACATCAAATTAAATAAACACTATTGAATATTTTCAATATCTTCCAACCAAAATTTCAGTTTTCTGATGTATGATGAATACATCTCTATTATAATTTTAAGTTGCACATTCAATCTATCTAAACACAGTCTTCCCTGAAGAAGGTCATCCTCCATGTAAGTTTTCTGTAAGGGCACCTAAGATATTATAATTTCTTTCAGACCACAACCCCATAAATAGAGATAATACTGGGAGAGGCAAGCGAGTAACTGGGGAATAGGGTGGACGTCACTGTAAGCTGTTGATCTACATCAAGAAAATTAAGATTTTTAGAAGGAGGAGAAGTGACACAAGTAGAGAAGGTTCAAGAGAGGATGGAAGGAGTGAGAGGAAGACAGTGGCAGCAGGGTGCTTTCTAAGGGCTCTCAGGGGACATTTTGTGGAAAGCTTCCCTCCCTGTGGCGGCCCGCAGGCCTTTAAAGAATGGCAGCGGGACGTCAGTCACTGGCATCGGCACAGGAGATTGAGTGAGTGCAGCATAGCGATGAGCCACGTGGGTGTATCTGTACGAGGGCTAAGCGATCTGAACAGATTGCCTGTTCTCTGAAATGTTAAATCAAAATGCAAAACAGGAGTTGACCGGTCTTCCTCTCTTAACAGATTCACCAGCATATGTGTGGACAGCTTATTGTGGATCACTAATATTTAAGGTAATTAAGCTGAACCTCCAACTGCCTGAGAAGTCTTCAGTCTGTCTGTTTGCAGTGTTATTTTAGCCATCTTCAGGACAGAAGAACATGTCTGTGCTATTTTGTATTTAGTATAATAATTCTCTAAAAGTCAAGCCAATTCTGTATTTAAGTTATTCTGTAACTTAACCATAATTTAGATTATAAGATATATTCTGAAAAACAAATTTGGTTGATAGAGATCATCTAATTTAGCAGAAATATCCATGTATTTTGAAATGCACACTGTCTGTAACACCAGGTGTACACTGATTTTCTTCTGTTTACGATTGGTGTTTGTCAGACTGTACAAAATGACCTTGGGTAAAAGCCAAGTTTAAACATACACATGTGAAAATCCTTTTTTGAGATAATCAAAAACGTTATAAAAAAAGTTATACAGTACATACTGGGAACGACATGAGGGTGTGAAAATGAATTTTGCAAGAATTTCCATATTTGAGTGATCTAAACCTTTTGTACATAAAATAAATACATCTTGACCAAACATACTCATAGGAGCAATAATGTAATGAAAGAAAATATATTTCCTAATAATAATAAATATATTACAGTTTTTCTCAGTTGCTTTGGTACATTTCTCAGATCAGAATTGAAATTCTCAAAACTACCTGTTCACATCATTGTGTGATTAGTTATCCTAACTAATCTTCACATCATTGTGTCACTTGAGCACATCAAGTCTCATCCCCCACAACATTTAGGCATTAGTTCATAGCATAAGTCTTTACATGCAAAATGGTTGAACAAGTTGTCATAATATGTCAAGCATATTTCTATACATTTCCAGTAGACTTTCTTTTCAAAATCTGTCCTGTTCACATTTCTACTTTTTTTCTCTTTTTTTTTTTATGCTATGCAGTGCTGTTTTATTTTGTTTTGTTTTTTTCTGTATCGCAATGACATGGTCTGTCAACAAATTACAGTACAAACAGTAAAAGCGTAAATGTGAATCTTGTCCAGTCTCTTGCAATCAAACTCCCACATACACTAAGGTGTAACCTACAATTTACAATAATTGTCATCAAAACTTTAGCCATAGTTTACATCAGAACATCCCTCCAGAGTACACTGTTATATTGACATCATGACTAGGCAATTTGACTGTCTTATCCGTACACAATGACACAAGGACTTGTCATTCTGATGGCACTGGCATGTTCATTGACACAGATATTTACTTTTGAGAGATGAACTAAGGATTTTGAGCAAGAGACTGGCTTTTGCAGGTAATCCTTGGTGTGTTGCTATTTGTACGAATTGTTTTGAGAAATGCAATTACTGTTTAGCAAATGTCGAGGATAATTCGAGAAATGTACCAAAGCGACAGAGAAAAACTGTAAATGATTTAACTCTATATTAGAAAATATATGAAATAATATATTGTGTAAATATATTACAATAACTGTAAATGATTTAACTCTATATTAGAAAATATATTAAATAATATATTGTGTACTTATATTACAATATATTGAATAATACATAAGGAATTGGCGCTTTCATATATTGAAAAAATATGGGATGATATATTTACTTATATATATGACTGTATATATATGTCATATACTGTATATGATATATTAAATATATATCATAATGTATGTAATTTCATATTCAGTAATACACTTCATAACAAATATATAGCTAGTTAACAATAGTAGAATTTAGCAAAGAGACTATCACTGTGCTGAAGAGGGCACATCCTTTAAATAAAATATCTGTTAAATAAAGTAATTATATGGTCTTAATGGCGTTCGACCAATGGTTCAACCTAACCAAAGGCTCTACTCTTCACAGTAGAAACCCCAAAAACCAGACGTACCAGAAAGCCTTTTAAATTCCAAAATAATACAACTTAAAAACACTAACAGATCTCCCCCTATATTAATATTTAGCAAAATGCGTGAAATAACACTTCCTTTTGACATTTACTCTCCTTTAACAGTCAAAAGCATGCTGGGAACTAGAAATCTGTTGTAACCACTGATTGTAACTCATTCCGTGAATGTGTATGCAGTATGTGTGTACAATACATTCACATTTATATGGGAACATATGTGCAACATAAGTACAATATATGTACACAACAAAGGATAAAACTTTATGAATATTACATGTATTGCTATAATTCCGTGAATGTACAAATACAGTATGTGTGTACAATATATTCACATTTATATTGGAACATGTATGTGCAATATATGTACATGTGATGCTATTTTTGTCTTCATTTTTAAATATTGTATATATATATATATAAATATATAGCCATATATGGTCAATATATTGCAGTATATTGAAAAATGTCAATATTTCCTCAGGTGAGCTTTCCCGTCAAGCCCTAAGTTCCTCCAGCACTGCTGGCGTCGACGCCAGTGTCTATTGCCTGCGCGTTGGCTAGGTGCCTTCCGTGTGCATGGTCCCTTCCCTAAGCGGCCCCCACATGTCTATTTCCACTGTAAACCTCTCTGAACATGTGTCTTTCCCTTGGCAAGCCACCTTGCCACCCCCTGGGGTTGAAATATTCCACCTGCGGCTGGACACCCCAGTGTTCTCCATATGCATCCCTCCGGGTCATATGTGCATTCTCTAAGCCCCCCTGAGACGTTACAGTTGTAACCGAGGCGTTTTCTCTGCTACTGGTGCCCTCAGCACAAGTTTGATATCATTGTAGGAGCGCAGCATTCCAACTTTGTGATTATTCGTAGAGAACGTCTCGGTTACGTACGTAACCCTCGTTCCCTGAGTACAGGGAACGGAGACGTGTCGTCGGGGAGTTCCCTGACGAATTGGGATCACGCTAGGGAGCCAATTGCCTACGAGAGAATAAAAACGAGCCAATGGACATTGGCATGCAAGATTTGCATTCCGCAACCCGCCTACCAGCACGGGTATAAAAGGCGGAAGTAAACATTGCGCAATGCTTTTCGCTGAGGAGCCGAACAGAGTCCAGTCCTCCGCGAAGGTACAGCAATATGGCGAAGGGACGACACGTCTCCGTTCCCTGTACTCAGGGAACGAGGGTTACATACGTAACCGAGACGTTCCCTTTCGTCCTGGGAACTCCAACGTGTCGTCGGGGAGTTCCCTGACGAATTGGGATCCCTAATAAAACGCCATGGTGCTGGCCCCTTCCAACGCCCGGCTAGCTACCCTGCAGCAGTTTCTTGTAACAAGTCGCGGGAGCTAGCTATGAAATCACACTGCTGTTCCGCAAGACCCTCTCAGTGGATTGGATAACACTGGGAAAGCGTGCCCTAACTGTAAAAATGGAAAGGGAACGCTGCGGAAGCCAGCCCGCCTAAAGAAGGGCAGGAATACACACATGTACTAACCCAGAGGGGTAGAGAACATATGGCAGTCCCTGAGGTAGTCCCAATCCAAGGGAAGTGGGAGCACACTCAACAGGGACGACAGAATAAGTCTGTCAAGGGGAAGACACGGCTGAACTGCACGTGGCAACATGGGTCACCGGAGAGACCACTGGAAAAACACCCAGTCTACTAGCAACTCCTACTTAGAGGTAGCAGACCTGGCGCCGGCGGTCCGCCACGCCTGGCACCGGAGGGGTGATGGAGGAACTCACGAGGCTAACCGACGTAGGGCGCCAACGGAGCAAAAGACGCACGTATCCGGCCGAGGCACGGAGTGGCGTAGCAAGCCGACACAACCTATTCCCTCGCACCACTGGCCGAAGCGAGTACTCGGGAGGAAACAGGTTCTACACGTAGGCTATAGAACCTAGCGAACATGTTAGGTGTCGCCCAGCCCGCAGCTCTACAAATGTCTGACAGCGAGGCGCCTTGAGCCAAAGCCCAGGAAGCGGCAACACCTCTAGTAGAGTGAGCGCGCGACCTGGGAGGACAAGGCTCACCCAGAGACTCATGCACTCGGGTGATAGCATCCACTAACCAGTGAGCTAACCTCTGCTTGGAGACAGCCTTCCCCTCCAGCTGGCCTCCATAACAGACAAAGAGCTGATCTGAGGTCCTGAAGCTTTGCGTTCTGTCAACATAAACCCGCAGGGCGCGGACGGGACAGAGAAAAGCCAGGGCTGGGTCTGCCTCCTCCTGGGGCAGCGCTTGCAGGTTCACTACCTGATCTACAAAGGGAGTGGTAGGAACCTTAGGCACATATCCGAGCCGGGGTCTCAATAAGAAAGGCCCGGCCCGAACTCTAGGCACGATTCGTCAACCGAAAAAGCCTGCAAATCCCCGACCCTCTTGAAAGAGGCCAATGCTAAAAGGAGCACTGTCTTAATGGACAGGATATTAAGCTCTACTGACAACAAGGGCTCAAATGGAGGACTTTGAAGGGCCCTAAGTACCAGGGCTAGGTCCCAAGAGGGTACAGAGTGCAAAACACGAGGTGGATTTAACCTCCTAGCACCCTTAAGGAATCTGATGACCAGGTCGTGCTTCCCCAAAGACTTATCTTCTACTACATCGTGATGTGCGGCTATTGCAGCGACATACACTTTAAGGGTGGAGGGAGACAGCCTTCGCTCCAACCGATCCTGTAGGAAGGAAAGCACGACTCAAATCGGGCAAGTTCGGGGGTCCTCCTGTCGGGAGGAACACCAGTCGACGAACAGGTTCCACTTCAACGCATAGAGGCGCCTCGTAGAGGGGGCTCTAGCGGAAGAGATGGTGTCTGCCACTGCCTGTGGCAGACCACCTAGAACCTCCGCGTCCCGTCCAGGGACCAGACATGGAGTTTCCAGAGGTCTGGACGCGGGTGCCAAAGAGTGCCTCGTCTCTGAGAAAGGAGATCCTTCCTCAGAGGAATCGGCCAAGGAGGGGCTGTCGCGAGGAGCATGAGTTCTACGAACCAAGTCCTGGTGGGCCAATACAGCGCCACTAAAAGGACCTGCTCCTCGTCCTCCCTGACCTTGCACAGAGTCTGTGCAAGAAGGCTCACTGGGGGAAACGCATACTTGCGCAGGTCCCGGGGCCAGCTGTGAGCCAGGGCGTCCGTGCCGAGGGTCCCCTCGGTCAGGGAGTAAAACCACTGGCAATGGGTCGTGTCTGGAGAGGCAAACAGGTCTACCTGTGCGACTCCAAAGACACTCCAAATCAGCTGAACCACCGGGGGATGGAGTCGCCATTCTCCCGGCAGGGGAGGCAGCCGTGAAAGCTCGTCTGCCACACGGTTGAGCTCCCCTGGAACATGAGTGGCGCGAAGCGACCTCAGATGCTTCTGACTCCATAGGAGGAGGTGGGAGGCGAGTCGCGACATACGACGGGAGCGTAGACCACCTTGTCGGTTGATATACGCAACGGTCGCAGTGCTGTCCGTACGGACCAGTACGTGCTTGTGTTTGAGAAGCCCCTTGAGGCGACACAAGGCTAAGCGTACTGCTTGCAACTCTAGGCAGTTGATGTGCCAATGCAGCTGGGGCCCCGTCCACAGACCCGAGACTGCATGCCCTTTGTACGTGGCCCCCCACCCCATGGCAGAAGCATCTGTAAAAACCACAGCATGCCTGGAAACCTGGACTAAGGGCACTCCGGCCCGAAGAAACGCAGGATCCGACCATGGGGAGAAGGTTTGGCGATAGCGCGGGGTCACTTTGACCCGGAATGTGTCGCTCTGCCACGCCCACCTCGGGACTCGATCGTGAAGCCAGTGCTGAAGCGGTCTCATATGTAACAGGCCGAGCGGCGTTACTGCGGCTGCGGCTGCCATATGCCCCAGGAGCCTCTGAAATTGCTTCAGTGGAACCGCAGTCCTGCCTCAAAAAGACCTGAGGCAGGTGAGCACTGACTGGACACGTTCCTCCGTGAGGCGCGCCGTCTGAGCGACCGAGTCCAACTCCATACCGAGATAAGAGATCCTTTGCACAGGGCAAAGTTTGCTCTTGTCCCAGTTGACCTGAAGACACGAAAGTACGCGTCCTACAGGTCGATCGCCGCAAACCAATCCTGGGGACGGATGCACTCGAAGATGCGCTTCTGCGTGAGCATTTTGAACGGGAGCTTGTGCAGGGCCCGACTCAAAACTCGCAGGTCCAGGATTGGCCGTAACCCACCGTTCTTCTTGGGCACAATGAAGTAAGGGCTGTAAAACCCGGACCTCATCTCGGCAGGAGGGACCGGCTCGATCGCTTCCTTCGCCAACAGGACATCGATCTCTTTCCGCAAGACAGGGGCGCCCACTGACTGCACACGGGTGAAGTGGACGCCTCTGAACCTGGGAGGCCGGCGTGCAAACTGAATTGCATAGCCGAACCGAATGGTGCGGACGAGCCATCGGGACGGGCCTGGAAGCGCTAGCCAGGCTTCCAGATACCGACGCAACAGCCCCACCCGAACCACCGGCGTGCCCGCGGAGGGGCAGCGTGGAGGAAGACAGGGACCCGGCTGCGGTGGCAATGTGGCCACCGAGAGCGGGGTCTGGGTGTGGAACCCAACACCAACCTGCTCCCCCCGGGGGGCAGACGGCAGAGAAGGCCCGAGGGCTTTCAACTGCGGGCTGCCCCGTGGCGAGGAGAGGGGGAGAGACGAGAAACGAGGCCCTGCCCCCTCGTGAACTGGTCTCTGCCCCTCTGGGCCCGACTGCAGACCGGAGCGACGCACTCGAGGATGCGTCGCTGCTACCTGCAGGTTGGGAAGAGGGGAACGGGAGCGACGCTGCTCGGAGACAGCGTCCACTGCCATTCTGACCCCCTTGGAAGGAGACTGCGTCACCAGTCTCGATCGAAGATGACCTGAAGGAGAAGGTAAAAACTGCTCTTTTATTGAGAATTTGGGTACCGCTGACCGGATGGTCAGTGGCGGAACAGAAAGAAGAGGAAAATTCTCCACCCGGCCCTCCCCCGGGGGAAGGAGGCGTGCAAAGGCACCCTCCCGTAGAGCAGAAAACCAAACCTCCCTCAGGTCGCCCGTCTCAGGAACGCTTCCCCCCCTTCTTACGGGAAGGGGCCGGGGGCGTCTGAGTGGGCTGGGGCGCCCTCTTGCGACCAGACCACCGCCCTCCAGGGTTGGACTGCTGCCCTGGAGGAGGAGCTGGCGTCGGGGGACGTCCTCGGTGACAGGAAGCAGCCGGAGGCTCTACGACGACAGTAGACGGGCCAGCAGCAGCCCGTTTCCTGTGCAGGACATGCCGTATTGCCTCTGACTGCTTCTGAACTGTGGAGAGCCGCTGGGCACAGCCTCCAACAGTGTCACCGAAACAAGGCAAACCTTGTGAAATAGGAGCATCGAGAAAGAAAACTTTGGCGATGTCTCGTATGTCTGCAAGGTTAGCCCTGGGAAGCTTCTGGACCACAGTGTGGACATTGTCTGAGCGAGGGCCAGTGCTGTGACTAAAATCACGGTAGTCACTATGCACAGCTCAACCCCGACTCAGAACTACCCTTGTGCACTGCGTGTTTTGGTCTTATACTGACCATCACATGCAGGGAAGAGGTGGTCTGCCATTAGCAAAACCACCATCAAGGGTAGTGAGAGAGGAAAAACTTCCACAGATTTTGGCACGTTGGCTTACCACACCAATATACCTCCATACTGCAAAAGTTTTTCACACACATCCAGGCAAGCACGGGGGCGGGGCAAGTTGATACGCGTTGCACTGCGCCCCCAGAGAAGCCTGGGAAGTGTGGCTGTCAAGTCTGGATCTGATTCAGCATGAGCGCACACACCATTACGGTGGGAACTCAACATCACCATTTCCAGACTGTAACAGCCCTCTCTCCGATGCAGCGATCGACATCTGATCCTCCCCTGGAGCCCCGAATGAAACACTTGGTTCCTCCTGAGAACCATCAGTAATTCCACCCATAAAGCTGCCAGGCATGCAAAAACAGTGAACGTGGCCATCAACCTTGATGACACACGGCACGCTGAACGCTTTTTCAAGACAAACAACGTGCCGACGTGGTCATGCTCTCACAAGAGAGCATAAACCACCCACGAACACAATTTCAGCATGTTTGCGATGCGCTAGAGGAGTGAGGGGTTACCTCACTGTAATCCTCAGATCACCAATGCTATTAGCCAAAGTAGACCTTTTCTGTGGCCAGCAGAAGAGGAACTAGATCGGGAAATATGCAAAGGGACTCCACCTCGTTTGAGGCACTTGAGTCTCGACCGCGCATCTAGAGCGCCGAATGACGCGCGCTAGGTTGCCGTGACAACCCGCGCTGTCAGCCGGCGCTCGACGGCACACGGCACGCTGAACGGCTCAAGCCTTTACGAGAAAGGGGAGACGAACAACGCGCCGACGTGGTCATGCTCTCATGAGAGAACATGAACCACCCACGAACGCAGTCTCAACACGCTTAAGCCCAGGCATGTGAAACAGTGATCGTGGCCGTCAAATGAGGACAGGAAACGACCGCATCCAGAAACACACGGGTGAAACGTCATCCTGAAAAGGACACGATCTTCACCCGTGTTGCTCTTTTAGAAAAGAAAAAAAAGTGCTCTCTTACGTGCCGAAGCACCGAGGGATTACCGCGGCAGACACACAGGGAAACTGCAAGCCCGTGTGCTGCACTCAACCGTACCAGCCGTGAAAACGGCTCTTTTTTTTTTTTTTAAGAGGAAACTCAGCCGATAACGGGAGCAGTGATCGCTGAAGCGCCGTCACACCAGCAACAAGAGGACCTTCTTCTCTTCAAGAGGACTCGTTTCTCAATCTCAATCTTCGGCAAAAGAACAGCAGCTCAATGAACACACTGTGAGGCTCCGAAGAAAAAAGCATTGCGCAATGTTTACTTCTGCCTTTTATACCCGCGCTGGTAGGCGGGTTGCGGAATGCAAATCTTGCATGCCAATGTCCATTGGCTCGTTTTTATTCTCTCGTAGGCAATTGGCTCCCTAGCGTGATCCCAATTCGTCAGGGAACTCCCCGACGACACGTTGGAGTTCCCAGGACGAAAGGGAACTCTCGATAGCATGAGTCTGAACCAATGAATTGTGATTTTCAAATTCATGCTGATGTAAAGAGCTTGTTCCACATTGTGGTATAATGGAAGTGTGAAACACGAAACGTAAACACGGCAGAAATGTAACATTTTCAAGCTTTTGATTAAATTTGTCTATATATGCCGGTTTTGTAATGGATATGGACCTGCTGGTCTGAGGTCCTGAAACACTGCGTTCTGTCTACACAGGTGCACGTACATAGCACGTACTGGACAGATCAGTGCCAAGCCTGGGTCTGCCTCCTCCAGGGGCAGCGCTTGCAGGTTCACCACCTGGTCCTGGAAGGGAGTGGTGGGAACCTTGGGCACATATCCAGGCCGGGGTCTCAGGATCACGTGAGAGTAAGCCGGCACGAATTCCAGGCACGCTTTGTCAACGGAGAATGCGTGCAGGTCCCCTACCCTCTTGATGGAGGCGAGTGCAATCAGGAGCGCTGTCTTCATTGACAGGAACTTAAGCTCCACTGACTGCAAAGGCTCAAAGGGAGCACTCTGCAGGGCAGTTAGAACCACTGCGAGGTCCCAAGAGGGAACGAGAGGAGGGCGAGGAGGATTCAGTCTCCTCGCTCCTCTCAGGAACCTGACGATCAGGTCGTGCTTCCCCACAGACTTACCTTCTACTGTATCATGGTGTGTGGCAATAGCGGCAAAGTATACCTTGAGGGTGGAGGGAGACATCCTTTGCTCCAACCCTTCTTGAAGGAAGGAAAGCACGACACCGATCGAGCATCTCCGGGGGTCTTCTTGGCGAGAAGAGCACCAGTTAACAAAGAGGTTCCACTTCAACGCATAGGCGTGTCAGGTAGACGACGCTCTAGCGGAAGTGATGATAGCCACCACCGCTGGTGGTAGGGTACTCAAACCTGCCTCGGGTGCCATAGGGTGCCCCGTCCCTGAGAAAAGAGGTCCTTCCTCAGAGGGATTGGCCAGGGAGGTGCTGTCGCGAGGAGTACTGGTTCGGAGAACCAGGTCCGGGTGGGCCAGTGCGGCACGACCAGAATGACCTGCTCCTCGTCCTCCCTGACCTTGCGCAAGGTCTGCGCAAGAAGGCTCACTGGGGGAAACGCATATTTGCGACCCCGCGGCCAGCTGTGCGCCAGTGCATCCGTGGCGAGCGTGCCCTCAGTCAGGGAATAAAACAGGGCGCAATGGGTAGCCGGGATAGTCGTGAGAGGCAAACAGATCTATCTGTGCGTCCCCGAACTGGTCCCAAATCAGCTGAACCGACTGGGGATGGAGTCGCCATTCTCCAGGGAGGGGCTGAAGCCGTGAAAGCTCGTCGGCTGCACAGTTCAGGGCTCCGGGAATGTAAACGGCTCGAAGCGACCTCAGATGCTTCTGACTCCATATGAGGAGGTGGCGAGCGAGTTGCGACATACGGCGGGAGCGTAGACCACCTTGATGGTTGATGTACGCTACAGTGGTGGTATTGTCTGATCTGACTAGTACGTGTTGACCCTTGAGCAGTGCTCGAAAGCGGTGCAGAGCAAGACGTACTGCCAGCAACTCGAGGCAATTGACATGCCACAGACGGTGGGGTCCTGTCCAGGAGCCCGCATGTCCATTGCACATGGCGCCCCTGATAGGCTTCTAAGTGAAACCCCAATCGTCGTCATCCGACGGAACTCGGAACCTTGGTTCCCTTTCGTTGTCACTTCGAGTTACGCTGAATGATGACGAAATCACCTTTGAGTATTACAAAACGAGCCAATGGCAAGGAAATGCCATGGGTCGGCGGAATTTGCATAGCGTAAATCCGCCCCACCTTGTGGGTATATAAGGAAGTATGCTGCAACATGCAGATGTTTTTGCTTCGGAGCCAAGAGGTCCTCTTCACTCCTGCAGCCTATTCTGACTATCCTCGAGAATCTTCTAGATGAGCAGCTTCCAGTCGGTGTTGGTGTGATGGCATGTTCCAGCGAGTTTCACATTCCTGCCTGCTGATCTGTGCAGTGGTCTGCAAGAGCGTGTGTGTTTCTCCCTGGGCACTTCAGCACTGCTGCAAGCTTTTCTCTCATAAAAATGCTTTCTTTCACAAAAAGAGCTTGCACGTGGCGCGGCACGTCATTTTAAAGACACTCTGCCCGTGTATTTCTGAGTGCGATAGTCTGATAGATTCAGCTGATGGGCATGAACGCTGTTTGTTGTGTTTGGGCTGCACTCAGACAGCGTTCGTGGATGCGTCATGTTCCCGAACATGACCATCGCAGTGTTATGGTCGAGACTCAATGAGCTCAATAGAGCGAGAGTCCCCTCATCCACACCCCGATCTATTCTCTCCACGAGAGGGAATATTTTGGCTGGTGGCCAGGGGGACCTGAGGCAGCTGGTGTGGAACAAACTGAAGATTTTTCCTCGGTCCATACCCCTCTCTAACACATTGCAACCCTTGTGGTTTTCGGATGAGTTTGCTGACCCCTCGCAGGCCCAGCAGCTCATCCGCCACCCCGGCAGATGAAATCATGTCTATCGCCACATCACAAGGTGAGCTGGAGTCATATGGAGATGAGGGTTTGGCTGTGCTGCCACCTCCGGGTGTGCCAGCCTGTCGAGTCTGATCCAGAGTTGACAGCTATGCTTTCCCGGGCCGCTGCGAGTATCGGGCTTGTGTGGACATCTGCCATGTCCCGAGTGCTCAAGGCTGATGATTGGTTTTGGGGGTGGGGACCCCAATTCCCCTTGTAGAGGCCGCAGCCAAGGGTACACTGTTATTACACTGTTATACATCTGTGTCCCTACAGCACCTCCACCTGGCGTGGCGACCCTAAGCACCCCTTCAATGCCTGTAGGTTTTTTGTCTACTCCTGTGGCAAAGACCTATAGAGCTGGGGGGCGGGCTGCCGCCTTACTGCATGCTTATGCACAAGGGTAGGGCTGATTCAGGGCTCATACAAGAGCTGCGTGCCACCACCGACCTCGCTCTACGAGTGACGAAGGGGACCACGCGCTCCCTGGGTCAGGTGACATCCACATGCGTGGTCAGACATCTCTGTTTTAACATGGTTGATATGCGCAAGGCTGAGTGAACTCCCCCATATTCCAGACTGGCCTTTTCAGCGGCGCGGTCAAGAACTCTGCCCAACAGTTCTCGGCGCCCAGAAGCAGACTGAGGCTATCAAACATTCTGACCCCATGGCCAGCTGCTGCCACCCAGGCCACGCCGTGGAGCTGGTCGCAGGAAGGCGCCCCAGCCCATACCAGTCCTGCAGCCTGTCATTTACAGGCAGCTCACAGATCGGTTGCAGTTCTTCCAGGAAGTGGTTGCATGGCCACTCCTTCCCCCGGGGAAGAATCTCTTCTCTAAAGAACTGACTTTCCCATCTCTGAGCCCCCAGAGGGTGCGGATGGCAGTGTGCGCTGCTTATGAGCCTCGCCACTCTCGTCCCCCTCTGTCGCCAGACCCCTGACAGACCAGGCCCCCGTGGAATGCTGGTCCTTCCCTGGCCTCCTCTGTCAGGATGCAGTATATGACCGCGCCCCCGCACTGGAACGCTCCGCCTCCCACGTATGGGCTGGTCATTCCGCTTTGCTGCCCCATCGTGGGTATGTCTGTGGTTCACATGACCCGCTGGTTCAGTCTTGGAGCTTTCCAGTCTGTCCCGCCGGCTCATGAGAACCATCAGGCTCGGCTATACGATTCAGTTCGCACGGTCTCCTCCCCGCTTCCGGCGGAGGGTACGATCGAGACCACCCCTCCAGCCGAAATGAAGTCCGGCTTCTACAGCCCCTACTTCATTGTACCCAAGAAGAGCGGTGGGTTACGACAAATCCTGGACCTGCGCGTCTTGAACCGCGGCTTTTCACACGCTTCCATTCAAGGTGTGCATGGCCAATGCATTTTCGAATCTTTGTGGCCACAGGATTGGTTTGCAGCAATCGACCTGAAGGACGCCTACTTTCATGTCTCCATTTTTCCTTGACACATATCGTTCCTTCGGTTTGCTTTCGAGGGTTAGGCATACCAGTACGTGGTTCTCCCATTCAGGATAGCCCTGTCTCCTCGCGTCTTCACGAAGGTCGCCGAGCCAGCCCTTGTTTCGCTACGGCAACATGGGGCTTACAACCTTGAACTATCTCGATGATTGACTGATCCTTGCTCGCCCTCGAGACCAGGTTTGTGAATACAGGGACCTTGTGCTCAGGCACCTAGCCCGTTTGGGCCTTCGGGTCAACTGGGAGAAGAGCAAAACTTTCCCCCAACTTACCTCCGATCAGACAAAACCGCGACAGTAGCGTACATTAACCGACAAGGTGGTCTACGCTCCCACCGTATGTCGCAACTCGCCTCCTCTTATGGAGTCAGAACCATCTGAGGTCGCACCTTGAACAGCTTCAGTGACTTTTTATTGTACAAAATCGCTGTCAATCAAAAGAAGATGCAGTCTTTTGACATTCCCTCCAATCATCACACAGAAGCCCAGCGTCCATGCCCGCCCACTCCTCATTCACCCCCAGAGACGCTGAGCATCTGTGGACAGGACATAATCGCAGCATTTATCCAATGACCATCTAGTTTCGAAGCACTGAAAAAAACTGTTCAAAGGAGCCCCATTGAAGTCAATGGATGCTGGGCTTCAACAGGGAAATGCACTGTGACGCTACGGGAATGTACAGTATGAGAAGGAAATCGAGTCAGCCGACCTGCTATATGTAGCTGATTCGTCTTCGAGATGAACGTGTTCTAACGCATTTTTAGTCAATTAAATGTTAACACAATAGTACACATTTTGACCAGTAATGTTTTGACATTAAAGGGAAGCTGAGCTTCCCTTGCAGTCTTAAAGAAATCGCCACTGATATATATATATATATATATAGTCTTTCCATCACATGCCTCAAATTACAAAAATCAACATCAAAGTCCAACAATATACATCAACAACAAAAGAAGATTCTACATTTTTCAGATTTCATAACAATTCTAAAGAAATACAATATTAAATACTAAAGAGGTACAGAGTTAATAAATTGCAATGAATTAATGTGTTAACTTTTCAAGCCTTAAAAATAATATACAATATTATATAATAACACGTTGCACTACTTTTTTCCACAGGGAAAAATGGTATGACCTCAAGTGCTGAGCATGAACACACGACACAAAAGCCACAGACATCACACCATGAAATGTTTCTGTTAAAGACCATACACGGAAGAAGACAAAGTTCTTGAGCCAGCAATTACAGTCCAGCATGAACCACTAACATCATTCAAAAGTTTGTTGGGATTGAATCGAAGAATGTCATTTTAATTTATGTATGCTTTCAGAGACCAATCAAAAATACAGACAATGATGCGCTAAAAAGCCACACAAAAACGTACATTAATTTATTTTACCTCTAACAGAATCAAGAAGACTAAGAATACAAATAGGGGATCCCTTACATACAATATGTAGTCTAAGCAACAACAACAAAAACACATTACATAAACATTAAAGACCCAAACATCCTTTGTATAGTTCCATCACTGTCCCATTCACGGTCCCATTCCCATTGAAGTTGTACAGAATCAGCACATGCAATCAGAACCTTATACTGTATTAAACAGACACTCAGAAATAAAGATAAGACATGACACAACACCACAAGTAGAATTACACTTTTTCCCAATCATTTGACAAAAAGGAACAAAAAAAATATACACCAGTATATTTCAGTATAGACCACTGGGACAAATAAAAGACAACCAAAAAAATCAGTTAAAGACCATGAAATAGATGTTTTGGTGCTTTCATTATTAGTATGTTAGCCTTAAGCTTAACCATAAACTGGTTTGCTCCAAAACAATGGCAACACTATCATTTAGAAGATATATGAACAAGACATTTACAGTTTCTCTCAACCAGCAATACAGATCGACAATTTTAATGACATCATTCTGCACTTCAAGTTGTCATTGGATTTTGTGTCCAATCAAATGGTCTCTAGAATGTGAAGCCTCCCGCCCCCTGCATTACAAAATACACTAAAGCTGCTTATGAAATCTGTCACATTTACTACGTATATGTACTGTTATAGTGAATGTGCATTGTGCACACACAGTGTGTTCCAGTCCAGAGACATGATAACTCAAAATGGGTCATATCCAAGAGTTGGTGCAGACCACAAAACTAATCTTAGTTTTGGAAAGTTAAAGTTAACTTTATTTCTCCTAAAGTTATGGAGGAGAATATGAGGAGAAATGGTTAGACAGCCATTACAAACAGCACTAATGAGCAGATTAAACAACATTGGTGCCACCCACCAGCCTGAATTTTAAGATTTTCAAACTGCACATAACTATTACTAAAGATTATCACCATTTTGCTGTAATTTCAGTTTTATATTAAATACGACTTAATTTTTAATATAATTGTGTCTGTTACAAGCTGTCAAATGCAGTTTTGCTGGTCTGTAATGCAAACGAAATGCTACTGGCTATTTAAAAAAAGGACGAGGTCTTCAATATGCCTCGCCCAGACATCTTGTTTCAATCGGAAATAAGCCAAAGCAATATTCTTTTAATTTGTCCCAATACTGTCTTTTTTTTTTATTGTAAATAAAACAGTGATTATTGGAGTACGTTTAAAAAGAAAAATATTATTTCAGTCTTTCTACTTAATTTCTTATTTTTTTTATTTGCCATTTCTTTGTAATTATTTGTGAAAATTAGTATTTTCTGAGTGAAAACGGTTTCAAAGTAAATCCTGCACATCCTATTTTAAAGGCATACTATGCAGAAATTGTGTTTTTGTCAAACAGCGACCCCTAGAGTCGCTGTGCAATACTTGCACTGTCGTAAATACACTCCCCACCCTGTACACCGGTACCTGTTCGGTAGCAGGGATGGAAATTAACTTTTTTGTCCACCGGCCACTGTGACTGGTGGATTTCAAAATCTACCAGCCACTCAATGTTTTTACCAGCCACTTTCTTGTTTTTAACCAACAATGTGTAACTGCATGTGAAAATTAATACTACAAGATCTACAATACTTAAGCAGTTTATTTAATCTCAAGTCTCAATGAAATACTGGCATTTTCTCTTTCTCTCTTATAGCCTACACACACAAACCATGAACTGATTTTCATTTCAGTTCCCATATGAGGAAAAAGCAATGTTACAGACGTGACCACTGTGAAAGCGGCACTAAAAGATGCTTTAAAACTTTCACAGAGACAGAAAGCACAAAACCTTTCTTTAAAGTGAATTTCGTTTTGTATTAATTGTATCTTAATTTTAATCAATGTTTCATCAACCAATTGCCTGGATTTAATAAATAATAATTAAATATAGCAGATGGTAGATAATCACGAAACGGAGGCGACGGCGCGTGAACTGGAGCTCGTCTCATAAATGAACTGAAACTCAACGTATAAGGTAGCCTAGCCTCACAGACAGACATGTCTACTTTTAAACAGAACAATTCAAAACGAAAGAAAACAGACACAGACTGCTCTCTGCTTATGCAATTCGTTTATTCGTATGAAATGTGCATATTCTCTCTTGCGCGTTCACTACTGCGAAGATCACGATCAGCATCGTCAACTTCATCTTTGCAACTGACACGGACAAAGAAAACACTTGTTTATTAATAAATAATTAAAATATCTCCTTATAGTTTACATATTCATAATCATTACTTTTGCCTGTTCTTTGTGACAGATTTTAGGAGCTTTATTGGCAGCGCCACCCTTACATGAACGCGTCACCACAGCATCACCGCACCCACCAGAATAGCCCTGTTTTTTGTTTTGTTTTTTTGTTAAGGATTTGTTTACTGTGTGTGTGATTAATTTAATGGAAAGCACATTCACTGCTAGTTGTCTTGCTAATCAGTGTCTGCTCGTTTATTCAAACTAATTTGTCCTAACAGACGAACGTTGCAGGATGTTATTTTTATTTACCCGCCACGGTGGCCGGTAGGTGAGGCGAGATTACCCGCAACAACACAAAATCACCCGCATTTCGCTGGTGGCGGGTGCTAATTTCCATCCTTGTTCGGTAGGATAGTAGGCTAGCGTTGGTCATGGAACAGGCAAAAGACACCGAAGATATTGACCAGGTAATGTTTCACGATTTCATAAAAATATTGGGCTATTGCATATACTGCATAGTCTACTGAACTAATGATGATGTTCAAAATCGGATAATATGTCTTATAATATAATATAAGTGTTAGACTACTTTATAATAATAAAGTAGCCTATCGCGTTTGGCAGCTTATAACGTTTTTACATGATTGCAGCTAAATCACAAGTAAATAGCCTATAGTCTAGGCCTAATGTATAATTTCATTTACGTTTTTTGATTGTAATGTGAACATTACAAAATGCCTGATGACATCAATAAAGTTAAATGTACGTCGCATTATTTCATAACATTGGCCGTTATGATGTCATTAGACATGATTATTGCAATTTATCATAATAGTTTGCAAATTGTGCTCGTTTACACTAGATAATTATGTGAGATATTGACAACTGTTCTCATGATAATCGCAGGAATCAACGTCAACAGCGTTGTGCGGCAAGCTAGGCAATAAAACATACAGTATAACGCAAAATATGATAATCGAAATCTAGCTAAACATATGTGGAAATTATTGGACTGGTCTAATTATCACCAATGAATGAATGAACAGCATCATAAAAACAATGACATACTACAAGCAAGCGCAAGTTGCGCAACAACATACAACGCAAACAAGTTTACAAGTAAGATATTTACTTACTAGTCCATCAACAAGATCGCCAGGTCAGCAACAAGATCGCTAGGTCAGCATCGCTGTTGCATCCAGTGCTACTTTTTAACTTGCGCCAACGAGTGAAAGCCTTCATTTTCCTACTTTCTTCTTACCGCGTTTTCTTTGCTTTTTCCATCATCTGAAATGAGCGCAAGTGTCTTCGTGCTTCATATGTTGTTGTTGTGTGTGACGTCGTTGCCGTAAAGCAAGTCGCGATTCTTGCGAGATTTGTCAGGGACGCCCCTCTCAGACTTGCATTGCTGGTATTTCCAGCGCCGACCCCCCCAAGCTTTACTACCAGGAAGATTCGCCCTATTATGAGTTTGTTTACCACCGAAATTACTTTGAAGCTGTTATATTAAGGTAAAACTCCTGCATAGTGTGCCTTTAAGTGCATTGTTCATACCCAAATATGTACAATGGAAAATAAGAGGAGACTCAAGTCATTTACAGTCTTCCATGCTGTGGTGTACTGAGTGTGATTAAAATGATAAAATGAGTAAATGGTTATTGAGCAACAGTAGTGTTGGATTCTGCATCATGTAATGTATTTCAGAATGAGACTGTCAACTTACTGTCATTTTATGTTATTTTAGTTTACCATAAATGCTTATCAGTACATTCAGCAATACACTTTAACCATGTTTCAAAGACAAAAGTAGTAATTATGAAATTACATAAAGATATACTTACATCCTACTTTAATTGTTCCAAAAAAAAAAAAATCATTCTAAAGTTCTAACATTCTTAAATTCCAATTGCATTTAAGATAAATTTAAACTATAATACATTTTCATTTAATTGCGATTAAAACATAACATTCAGTTTGCATTTAAGAATGTCCTTTTAAAGTATATAATTTGTGTCTCAAGTACTCTTTTTAAAAGTAGTCTAAAGTGTACTTTTTCACAAGGGTAAATGAGCCTTGATCTCATGTGACACAATTTTTAAAATTTGTCACAAGTATTTTTTCTTTCATTAGAGTTTTTTTAAGTGTACCAATAACTGAATCAGTAAATGTCACTGAAATGTGGTACAAAATGTATGGAATGTTGGCATATTATCTATTCCCTTAATGTAAATGCGTTGACTTTCCTCACAAACAGGTCACTGCAATGATGGGAGAACCATTTAACTTCTCAGCCAGAGCTAGCTATCAATTATTTACAGTCACCTGTTTAAAATTTAAAGTGCCACACATTAACGTTCCCAGCACCTACACTTTCACCCTGACCATCCTCCAATGATCTGTCACCCCTCCCCATCCAAGAAACGGCCAATGATAAGGAGTTGCTTTTGCCAGTGAACTGGAGATGTTAAATCAAGCCAGGTCAGAGGAGATGACAGGCGTCACAGTAAGGGCACAGGCCAGGCTGTCACGTGATTGAGGGACGAACCCAAACGCAGACAGCAAATAACTCAAAACGGGGTTTATTAATGACAAAACAGAAAACAAAACCCACGATGGGGCAAACCAAGACAGGTTAATCTAATAAAACACTATACAAAACAAGACGAACAACAGGTACTCACAGCTTGATACGATAGACAAGATTCACAGAAAGTTTGACAAGGATCTTGACACAGTTTTGACAATGAACCGACACAGGACAGCAAACACAAGGGGATAATATAGGGAGACACTAATGACAAGAACAGGTGAGACTGACTAGACAATAATGACAAGACGAGGATAACAAGGGGGCGGGTTACGTACCGAGACAACACAAGCACATGGCCCAAGCAAAAGGCCATGTGCTTGTAAACAAAACATGGGTCTGCCATGGTCCTGCCACAAGACTAGAGAAATCAAAGACATGATGGCAGAATCATGACACAGGCATGTCCGATTACGTTTCGGTCTTAATTGGCAGCACAAGCAAAAACAATAAATTCAGCAACAATGTTGTAGCACATTGTGTAAAGCACTGGGATTTTGGGCAACAGAAGCTGGTGGAAAATATTTGCCGAAAATAAAAACAGAAACCCAGTGGTGGACAGTACCAAAGTATTTTTACTTTGTGTGTCTGTACTTTATCAGAGTTTTTTTTTTTTTTTTTTTACTGTTACTTTTCTTCATTCCAATGGATAATGTTGCATTTTACGCCACTACATTTAATAAAAACATTTAGTTTCTAGTTATTTGAAACTGAAGAAATCGCCAACCACTCTGCAACCTGATAGTGGTGTCCGATTCTTGAACGACCTGATTCTTTTCAGTTAACCTGTTGAATCGGTTCACAAATCACACTGAACACTGAGCTTGAGTGATGGTGTGAAAAGCAAGTTACTAATGCCGAATTAAAAAAAAATCCACATTAATTCCCATGCATCTTCCCCACCGCCGTACCAATTTCAAATGATGTTAAACTAGTTTGTTTGCATAGCGTTCTTCTTAAAGTATTAACACATTTTAATGTTTTTATATTGTACGTTTATATTTGTCACACATTTACACAAATTTTATTTTTCCTAATTTCAGTGAATGACACATAATAAAACGTTTTATTTAATGTGTAAACAAGTGTCTGAATAATCTTCCTTAGTGTTGGCAACTTGAACATCCATCATTCATAATGATATCAGACTGAGCTGTAACCAATTTAAGCTATATCTATGTGTAATATTTTATTGGGGTATCTGTACTTTTACCCTTTTCATAGGGCCCACTTCATTTGTATCCACCACTGCAAACGTCTCCACAAATTACAATTTGTATATGTAATATCTGAAAATTGTGGTGGAGAAAATTGCACTTTCATCTTTACATTTTACTATCTTCCAAATCTACTGCTTCAAAAGTACCATGCCAGAAGTATTGTCAGTGATGCTAAATGCCATTGGTACTCTTGATCAGTCACATTGGTTTGAATATAATACATGTGTGATATTTCAGTGTCATAATTTACTCATCTTCATGTCATTCCAAACCTGTATGTGTTCTTATTCATACTTCTGCAGAACACAAGAATATTGTTTTTGGTGATCATTGAAAAAACACTGAGGCCTTTTTCAAAATATTTTCTATTATTTTCCACAGAAAAAAGAATGATAAGAATTAAAATAATTTATAACGATTATAGCGGCCCCAATTTTTGGGTGAACTATCCCTTTAAATTTTAGTCTGTTTCTGTTTTTTGAGATATTTTGAGCATGTCATTTACTGTACATACTATATGTTTGGTTTTTAATGACATGTTTGTGAATAAATTATCCAAAAATGGTCCAATTCATAGAAAAAAACAATTCATTCACAAAACCCATGCTCAAACTGTCTGACTAACCTGGAGCATTAATTGACCCAAAGCAAGCTCAGGAAATGTTAGAAAAGATAAGATGACTCTGCTAGACTAATTCATTCTGTTGGCAGTGAGAGAGAGAGAGAGAGACAGCAGAGCAGTGACACAGGGTAATCCTCCGGGGTCTTGCATTAGCGTGCTAAATTAAAGGCGGTATTAGATTAAATTGGCTCTCCGATTTCAGGGGTGTAAGTAAAATTCTAATTTGCATTTTCCACTGCCGCTTAAGATATAATTAGTTCAGGGTGATTCCCAGGTGCAAAACACTGACAGCAACATCCAGCTGCTTACTGGGAGTTTATCATTTGTTAGCAGCAAAAGGTGCAATCAGCTGGGTCTGCTCTACATAGGCTATGCGTGTTTGTGGATTGTGTATGTGTTCGTGTAGGCTTATTGGGAGAAACTCAATTATAAATAAAAACAAGAGTGCATCTTAGTCTGAATGTGTCTGCAGACGCTTGTGTAAAGACACATGGTTCTCCTATACTGGTCATTACACATGTTGGCTCAATATAAATTAATGAAGGAACTGTGTGTGGGCACAGGATGCAAATCAGTCTTACAGCAAACTCTGATCATACCTCACACATTGAATACAACAACAGACTATAAAGACCTATCACGGACTCGACCTATTTATGTTTCGGCCTTCTTTGGGCCTGAAATGACTGATACAACCTTTAATTAAAAAAATATATTTCTTTATAAGAATGTAAAAGTCTTGACTATCATTTCTGATCAAATGATTAGCATTATAAGGATTTACTTAAAATATGAACATATACAGTTATTATATTGTTTTGTCTTTGTCTTCCACAGCTCCCCAGTCTATATTTCTAGGAATGGTCCCTGAACATGATATCTACAGTATTCCACAACCCAGAATCCCATAAAAAATTTTTTTTTTTTTTTAAACATAATTTCTTCATTTAAGACATATGAATACACTTGAGTTCACCTCAAGTCTGAAGGTCTGTTCAGAGGTCTGTTACCTCTGTTCCATAAGAGGCACCAAATGGAAAAGCAAAAAAAAAAAAAATAATTTACAAAGTTTTCAATCAGGTTTTTAGACCAGAACACGTCTCCGTCTGCCACTGATCCGCCAAACTGGCATACTTAAAGACTGAATATTTTGAAAGTGCCACAGAGGAGCACTGCTTAAACTTTTAATGGGAAATCAAACTGTGAATGGTTTACATATTGTCCCTCCATCCATATTAAGATAAGTATTTTAAAATCGAAAAATCTACACACTTCAGCTTTCACACGACAACTACATCAACAATGCCTAGTTTGTGATTAGCAACTTGGCCTGTACATTCATGGTAAATTAATGAGAAGAAAGTAGAACAACATTTAATACTTTATCCAAGCTGTTACAACACCAAACACACATAACAAACTGTAATCACACGCAACCTTAACCTGCACACAAGTCATCACATTTAAGAAACCTGTATTAAAAAAATATTTCCATGCACTTAAAGGAGCTGTATGTAAGAAATTTCTTTCAATTAATCATAAATTTTCCCTGATATGTCACTAGACATTAAGAAATAATGTTCATTTCAAATACTTATATCACTGACAACAGTAGTCCGGCCAGGATATTATCATTTAAAAAGTGAAGTTGCAGCCCTCAACTGATGTTGATGTTGTCATGTTGTGTTTTGGTCTGAGTGCCACCCTCCACCGATCTAACAATCACGAAGTCTGTAGTGTTGCAGCATTTGGGTTGCCAGCTCTGCTCTAGTTACCACAGCTGCAGCTAATAACGTGTTGTAATCGGATCCTGCAGCATATCTGGCAACCTTGAGTCAGTAATTTGAAAGTGATTGCAGTACCAGTTTTGGCCACAATCTTACATACTGCTCCTTTAATTAGCAGGTGGAGAATTACTTTAGGAAGTACTTCTACTTGAATTTAGGCTATGCTTAGGTGCTGTTTACACTAGGTACATTCCTCTCAAATGCATTTCCTGTAACCACTTGTGATTGTATTTCATTGAATGGAAAGTTACTGAATGTTGGCATCAGACATACAAGGCAATGTGCAATTTTTAATCCTTTGTTTTGGTGCATTGATTGCATATTAGGTGTATATTCAGTCATTCGACGTTGTCCGATTATCATTACGACACATTAGCATTTACACTACAAACATATGTGCCTTTATGTGTCCCTATGTGTAATTGTGTAAGATCAGATAATAGTGCATTGTAATCTGTTTACACTTGTGTTTTGCACTGTCCACATCACCTCACATAATACGGATGTTCACGCCATGTGTAAACAGAGCCTATGTTTGCTGAATTAAATTCTTTAAAGAAATGTATCCTCTATTTGTCCACTCTCATGCAAACATACACACACAAATACACCAAAATTTGTATTTTTAAGGTATTTGTTGAACTGGTATATTTGTATTTTACTTGGACCAAAATTATGGATAAATCACTACCTGTAAGCCCTTGAAAATAGAAAATTTTAGGGAACTCTCATGTTAGAAATAATAAAAAGGGGTTAACCCGTTTGATTGTTTTTGCTATTTTCTTTTCAGTATGTAAGGACATCAGGAAGATAATCTAGACTTTCCACATCCCAAGTGTGATAGAAGAACAGCAGCAGGAATTTTCCTATTGCTCTCATTGTGGGGGAGATCGACTAGCCTCGTCAGGAGACAGTTTCTATAATTGGTTAAAATGACCAAGTGCAGAGAAGGATGGCTCTCTGCTGAAAACCATTTCCCAGCTCAGCTTGGAGCAGAGCCAAGCCCTGGGTTGTTCGGATGCGTTCCAGCCCCAGCCTGACTGGCAGCAATTAGGGGTGTCTGAGCCAAGCTCAGCTTGCGCTCCGCACAAACACCCCTAATTACTGCCAATTAGGCTAGGCGGGTAGGCAGATTTGAGAAGCCGGGGGGATGTTCAGGCATGGGTGGGCATGGAAACAATTTTCAAGGGCTTAGAAACGTGACTAGAAGGAAAGGTTAATGCTTTTGAGTGCACGGAGGGAGGGAGGGGGAGTGTGGTGTCTGAGCCGTCGTCTCACCTCTAGTGATGAGCCAGGCTTCTTTTTTAGCTCCTCGCATTTCCGAAACTTGCAGATCTGGTGGCCCGTCTTACGGTTCCGACAACTGCTGCACACTCCACAGTTGATTAGCCTCCTGCAGGGCGCGCAGACCCCACACCTTTTCCTTTTCTTTTTTGCTGGGTTTCCGCTGGATGCAGAGGAATTATTCTGTGGGCAGTCTGCCAGATTGGCAATTTGAAACGCACTGTCTGTAACGGCTGCTGAGGCTGCGGGGGAGTGAAGGGCTGTCATGACGATGACCCCGGGAGGTAATGAGATGCCCCCTAAAGCCGGAATAGCGGAAAAAGTTCCAACACGTTCCGGGAGATTCATTATCTCTGCTTCAGCAGCACCGCATTTCAGCTTGTTCATGCATTCTCCTGCTAAAGGTCTGCAGTGTTCAGGGGATAAGCTAGAGAGGAAATTATTATTTGCCATTTGCAGCGTCTCTGGCGGCACGCCAGGTTTCCCTGGCCTTTGGGAGTCATTTCTATGCATGCTGGTCCTATTAGGGTTTATTGCTGCTGATTTCCTTCCCCAGAGCATGCTGTTATCACAGTTCCAAGGGGACACACCGATTCTGGCGCTGGGAAAAATTGGTGTCGTTATGCGGGCAATCTTAGCAGTCTGTGAAAATGCCCCATTAGTTTTGTAAAAGTTTGCAAACGACCTGTACCTTTCCATTTCGGCATTGTAATCCAACAGCTGGCTTAATCCACCGTCCTGAAGATTATCCTTTTGCAAGAGTGACACGTCTGTGCTTTGGCCGCTTTCAATGCAAAGTGCGTTGTTAAGATTAGACATGACTGCTAAGTTTCAAGTGCTCACAAGAAATATTTGGGGAAGGGTAGCAGTTGGTTTTTGTCAAGATGAAGCTTATTAGACACAAGACGTTACCATCCTGGTTTATCCTCTCCACTAAAACAAGAGAACAACAATTACGGATACAAGTGACAAACATTTACTGGTCATCATCTGGCACTTCCAAATTACTCAAATCTAGTGAAAGCTTTTTATTCACTTGTCAAAATTGTGAATTACTGATAAAATTGGGATTCTAATCTTGTGACTTACCATTGTAGCTATGAAACTTAATGTTGCATAACAACAGAAAAAAAAGAAATTTGCATATGTGAAAATCATATGATTAGTACAATAAAATTACAGTATTCTTAGAATAGGACCACTATAAATAAGTAGCATCATAATAGAAAAAAAAATACATTCATGCACATTTTACATTAAAAAAAAAGTTTTTCAATAATATCTTAAATATAAGCACTAAGCAGCCTCAAACTATATAAGTCTCCTATTTTCAAAAAATCATTTGATCATGCATCAAGCAAGTTCTTATGAAAATATGTAGAAAAATTAATCACATTGTCAAGATTCACCCAATGATACAAAGATGCTTTGATGGGCTCTCTCCAAGTTTCAGACCTTGACAACTGTAGTGTGTAGGGGGATCCATTTCCGATCTCCCAGTCTGGCTGGGTTTTGTTGCCACAGATAAAAGCCCATTAGACACATCTTCCTCTTTTTGCATTACCTTTCTCTAGACTCTCTCACTGACTGCCTATACTACACTGCAAGAAGACTACAGCAATTCAGAGCACTGTGAACATCAGAATCTACACTTAATGGTACATTTCCACCTGAGAGACAATACTGGAAACCCATCTAAGACCCTACCATTAATCATTTGAGACCTCACATGAAGCAAGTAATGTTTCTTTATTAAGTTTGTTAAAGAGGCTCATGCTCCTTTATAACTTCCTTACAAAAAGAACAAAACTGAGTAACAAATATGAATTTACACTTGCAAGCCTAATAAGTTTTATCTGTTCTGAGAAACAATCCACACTGTATTGATGATGCAAATTATTTGTTTACTATTATTATCATCGCTTTTTTAAAGTAAAATGTGCTTTTAAAACGTCGATGTTCAAGCTGTAAACAAAGTTCAGAGAATACGAAATATACGATACTCAGAGGAGACAGAAAGAGGTCGAGAGTAGACAACTGTGCCTTCGATTACAGCCCGAGACACATATCAAATTGCATAATGGGATTTAATCACTCTGGTGCCTACAAAACCCCCCGAAATAAATAATAAAACAGTGGATATTCAGAAAGCATGCGCCACTATCACTAAGCCAGAAAAAAATTTAAAGAGCATCACCTACCAGACAATCCAGACACTAGAGCAGCACATTACTGCGATGAATACACAATAAACACGCGCCGAGTGATCACTACACAAACACCATCTTTACGCACAAAACGCCATTGTTCATGCGAAGAAAAGTAGAAGGAAAGGTATATGTTTGTGATGGCGTCTGGGTTGAGGCTGTTGTCCGTGGAGCGATGACTGGAGGTGAGGTGTCTCCTGTCGCTGTGTGTGGCTGATTGGTGCTGAGGTGAGGAGGATGGGGATGTGGACACCAACTGATCATTGGCTGGAAATTACTATAGAAACACCAGGAGCTCTGGGGAGGGGGATGCTCATCAATCGCCACCGGGAAACAGCGTGCTTTCTCTCGCTATCTGTTTGGTAACTCTTTACATTACAGTCTCAGAGATTACATGTAATTAAGTGTATTTAAAAGCAGTTACACAAAATATTTTCATATTTGCTTTAAACACCCTGGTTCATAACACTGTCAAAAAGGCAGTCAGCTCACTATATTGTGTGACACAACAATTAGCCAAAGTACACTGGTTAAAACGTAATGCTAGTCTGGTAAACTAATGTGCTTCATGTGACAAAAACCTAAACAAACTGGTTATATTCAAGTAAAATTTGTAATTTAATATGAATTGACTTAAATGAAATACATTTATTTACACCAACAAAAGTAATTTTAAAGGTAATTAAGGTTAGAAACAGTACCATACAAGGGAACATTCACTCAATGAAAAGGAAAATTCCTTCTCATGTATTTTAAAACCTGAATACCATACAAAAGAAGCTATTATGAAGAAAATCTGACAAAAAAATTAAAGTGAATTTTTATGAATATATTTTATGTTCCATAAAATGTTATGTTCAACATGGGTAACCTATCCCTTTAAGGTAACAAATGCACAATATCGCTAATTTTGTACTAATTACTTGCTGGAGTAATTACAATAGACCAATAGACAATACTCATTTACTTGATGAGGTGTTTAAAGTGACTTCTATTTGAAGACATGATAACATGTTGAGAATTGAAATAAAATTGGGGGCTTATGAGACACTATACAGGCAAAAACAGTGTTTTTTAATAATCCTGATTTCATACAACATTTTATTCCTAACAAATGGTGAATTTTATTTTTGGCTGTTTGACAGTGTTAGTGTTAAAAAGAGATGTCCAAAATCTCCTCTGTAAAAACGTTTTAGTTCTAATATGGCTGCTAATATGTATTAATATTCACTCCAAAAAATGAAACAAGAATTTTAAATCTGACTTCATCCAATGTTCATATTTTGTTCTAAAATGTATGCAAATTAGTTAATATTCAATTAGATAATGCATAATTGCATATTTAAACATAACATTTCAGAAAGCTTGTAATACAATTTATTTTTGCAATT
This sequence comes from Semotilus atromaculatus, assembly GCA_031834385.1. Classification (NCBI taxonomy): domain Eukaryota; kingdom Metazoa; phylum Chordata; class Actinopteri; order Cypriniformes; family Leuciscidae; genus Semotilus; species Semotilus atromaculatus. Next base: position 5,033,122 of record JAULUF010000023.1, on the reverse strand, counting down.
ATTAATGTCAACTGGTGAAGTAGTGATATATATATTTTTTATTATTATTATTTTTACCCTATTCACCTGTCTCATCTTAATTGAAACAGGAAAAAATTTTGATTTTAAATTTGTCAAATATAATTTTATTGTCATTGATTACTGTGTGCTTTAAACAAAAAAGACTGGAGTGTGGCTCAATTTTTTGTTATAATGTCCCAACCATCAATGTATTGCGTACACACCTACTGTACCTCTTAATTTTGTTAGAAGCATTGGCTGTGGATTTGTACATCTTTATTTTGCAATGTTAACCAACACATGTTTATTTAATTTAATATTTGTGCTTCTTTAATATGCATTTTGTGCATACATTTTATATAACTGGACTCACATTACTGAATGTGTATGAACATGCTTGTACTAAAAGCTCAACAGTAAGGTCCAGAAAAAAGAATGCAATTCATAACATTTATTAATTTAAAAGGAAAACCATTTAAAAACTCTTGGTGAATTCCTGGTGACAAACTACACTTCCTAAAATCCTGAAGCACAATCCACCAATCAGAGATGTCCTGTTACCATACATATGCAAGCAGGAACATTGCACCCCAAGTGGAATAGGTGTCCCATTCATTTTCTGATATTCCAGATATTCATAAAAAAAATTGATGAATCCATTAGTGACCAAATTTAATAATAAACACTAAATGTTTGATCAAAATAAGCATTCCTTTTACAATATAGGAAATTAACCATTCAAATACATATAAAACACAAGTTTTAGAATGTATGATTTATAAGCTTGTTTCCTCATGGGGACCAAAAAAAAATTGTCCCCACATGGTCAACATTTACTAGTATTACTATACTTGTGCATGGGGACATTAGGTCCCCATAATGTAGGGGATGCCAGGATGACCACACACATTTTTACTATGTTATAATGCCCTTTTAAGGAACTTGCAGCCTCCCTGCCATACATGCTCAGCTCAGTCCCATGTTAATTACACTACTATTCAAATGTTTGGGGTCAGTAAGATTTGCTTTTAATAAATAATTTTATTCAGCAATGATGCATTACATTGATTAAATGATAATAAAGACTTTTACATTGTTACAAACATTTTATTTAAAATAAACAAATGTTCTTTTGTCAGTGAAAAAATATACTGCATCCGTATTCATAGCGCTTCACTTACCACGGTTTAAGTTACAGCCTTATTCCAAAATGGATTAAATTCATTGTTTTCATCAATTCTACAAACAATACCCCATAATGACAACGTAAAAGTACTTTGTTTGAATCTTTACAAATGTATTAAGAATAAAAAAAACAGAATCACATGCTTGCATAATATTCACAGCCCTTGCTCAATACATTGTTGAAGCACCTTAGGCACCAATTACAGGCTCAAGTTTTTTTTTTTTTTTTTTTTTTTTTTTTTTTGAGTAGGCTACCAACATCAATACTATTTTTTCAATGTATTTGTCTGAAAGTATGTTTTATCCTCTCTTTTAAAAGGCAGACAGAGGGAGTTGATGAGGCTCTTCTAAACATGGTGGTGAAGGATCTGCAGCCCTTCTCCATCATGGAGGATGAAGGTTTCAGGGCCTTTGTGAACAAGCTGAAAAGCACATCACACTGGAGTATGCTTCACTCATGATCCCCTAACATACTGGAAAGAGAGAGCAGTAATCTTTCCTCATTTGTATGTCCTTGTTAAAAAAAAAAAAATTGCATGCCAGCAACAAGTGTCCCTTGTGAGAGGATTTTTTCAAAGGCTGGAGAAATTATCTGTAAAAAAAGAAAAAAAAAAGAAAAAAAGAACTAAGCTAAGTCCTTCGACAGCAGAGAAATTAATATTTTTTATAAATATCTATAAAAAAAGTGAGACATTGTGACTTGATTTCTTTTTATTAATATTTCATGACCAAAATAACATGAAAACCTGATAACCTCACAGTGAGGATTCTACAGGTTACAAGCTTCACTTATTAGAAAAATACAATAATAAAAAATAAAATAAAAAAATCAAGTGACCATTAGGTGTCACAGTGTATTGGATTGGACGGGTATTGGATTGTGTCGAAGCCTCGACACAATATGGCACATATGCTTTAACGGTTTCATTGTTTCACAAAGCCTCGACCTGACCACCACTACTTGGCACACCTATTTGTGGGTGCGTTTCTCCCATTCTTCTTTACAGAACCTCTCAAGCTCCATGGGGAGCATCAGTGCACAGCCATTGTCAGATCTCTCCATTGATGTTCAATCGGGTTCAAGTCTGAATCAAGGACATTCACAGAGTTGCCCCATAGCATCTCCTTTTTTTATCTTGGCTGTGTTCTTAGGGTCGTTGTCCTTTTGGAAGGCAATGCAAGGCATTTTTATTACTACAGCACATTTAAAACAGCCACTGCTGACCAAAGTGCAAAATGCAATTTTAGACAATATACATAAACTGACAGGAACACACACAAATTCCTAAAATTACATTGACCCAAAAGCCAGAAAGAAAAAAATAAGTCTTCAATGAGGATTTAAATCTATCAACATTGGAAGACAGCCTTATGTGTTCCGGCAAATCATTCCACAGATGTGGAGCAGGAACAGAAAAGGCACGATCAGCGGAAGATCATTGAAAGAAGAACCGGAAGATGAACCGTCGCCCCAGTCTGAGGTCATTAGGACCTTCAATGCTGCATAAATTTTTCTGTACACTTTTCCAAATCTGTGATTTTCGATAAAATCCTGTCTCGAAGGTCTACAGACAATTCCTTGGACTTCATTGCTTGGTTTACATGCACTTCTTCTTCTTCTTTGTTACGTTTAATGGCGGGTGGCAACCATTATGGTGCATTACCGCCACCTACTATGTTGGAGTGTGGGCCAGAGCTTTCCTTCCCTTGAAGAAACAAAATAAATAAAAATAATAATAGTAATAACACTAATAATATTTCCTACCCCTAAATTCTATTTATCAATCCAGTTTCTCTCAAATAACAGAATAACTTCCCTACTTCCATATCAAAAACCTTTTTTATAGTGATGTGACGTTCGGCACCGAGGCTTCGAAGCTTGTATCAAAAAAACGAATCTCACATGAACCACTGTATCGGAGCTTGATTCGTTTTGCCAAAACCATGTGATCAGTGACGTCCGAAGCTTCGTTTCGACTTACAACCACGTGATTGTTTCATATTCTGATTCAAAAATAGCGCAACCCCCTTGCGCAGGTTTCGAGTGTCATGCGCTTCGGTAGTGAAAAGAGGCTGTTCGGAAGTCTTCAGGTCGTATCAAGTCCCATGTGAGAGAATATTCTCAAAGGCAGGGGAAGTAGTACATAAAAAAAGAAATAGACTTAGCCCCCACACCGTTGAACAAGTCCTGTACCTTAATAAAAATCTTTAATTTCTTCAATTACCCAACTCCCCAGTTCACAAGCACTTTCACTACCCAGCACTTCACTATTCCACAATAGTTTTAATTTTATTTTGATTATATAGGCCCTATGCCTATATGAGCCTTGCCTATGAATTCATAGGTTTAGGACTACGGCTAAAGTTTTAAGGCTGCATTTGTTGAGCAAAGCAGAGTTAATTTGTCCTATGTATTAATTATTTCATAAATGAATTCATAGACTCATTTTGTTCATTCATTGTGTAAAAATCAACACTAACACTGATGATTTTTATTGCTTTGTGGTTTTCATAGCACAGGTGATTTATTACATAAAACAATACAAAAAAAAAAAAATGGGAAAGGTAGCTTTTCCACCTTTTGACCACAAGATGTCGTTAGTGTGCACCGTGTTGAAAAGCTTCGAGTAATGAACCAATTTACGATACACTTGAGGGGAAAGCCTCAGTGCTTCACAAAGCTTCATTTCACCATCACTACTTTTTTAGATTTAATTCTTCCTGTTCAAACTTTCTACTTTCCTCCCTTAATACTTCCCGCTCTCGAGAGAATTTTTGTTTACATGCACTGTTAACTGTGGGACTTTATATAAACAGGTGTGTGCCTTTCCAAATCATGTCCAAACAACTGAATTTACCACAGGTGGACTCCAATCAGGTTGAAGAAACATCTCAAGGATGATCAGTGGAAACAGGATGCACCTGAGCTCAATTTTGAGTGTCATAACAAAAGCTGTGAATACTTTGATTTTTGAATCAAGGATGATTTTTTTCGTTTTTTTATTTTTTATTTTTATTAAGGTATTAAAAACCTTCAAACAAGCTTCTTTCGTGCTGTCATTATGGGCTATTGTTTGTAGAATTTTGAGGAAAATAATGCATTTAATCCATTTTGGAATAAGGCTATAACATAACAAAATGTGGAAAAAGTGAAGCGCTGTGAATACTTTCTATGTTGAAAGAATACTGTATACTGTCCAGCCAGAGACGGTTCACGTCCCGTCTGCCAGATGGACTGACTTTTCCACCCTGGTCTCCCGAACTGTCCATGTCTCCTGTCCCTCCCTGGTCTGTCCCTTGTGGAGCGTCTGGTAGTCGCTCCTTAAGGAAGGGTATAATGTCACATGTCTATCCTGTCATGTAGCACATGTGGTGTTTTGTGTTCCTGTCTATTGTCATGCCCCTCCCATCTTGTTATCTGATTATTGGTTTAATTGTCCCATCTGCTTTTCTCGTTACCATCCCTGTTTGCCTCCCTATTTAGTCTCCCTGTGTTTGTAGTTCTGTGCTTGTTCGTTATTGATGTTCACCCGTGTTCTGAGTTGTGTTCTGTTCCGTGCCTGCCTTGTTCTTGTTACCTGGATTTATTTTCTACCATTATTAAATACTAATTCTCTGCATTTGAGTCCTCGCACTCCTTTCCACAACTACACCGTGACACAATGACTGGAGAAAATCCGATTTTATCTTAATGTGCAAGGTCTGTCCAGGACCGCGATTGTTATTTTGCAAAAGTACATTTTAACGGACGGAACCAGATTGTCTGACCCATACACGCTGTCAATGGATGGACGATCTGACAGGATTAACATTAACGCTAAGTTACCTCCGTTTGAGAAGCCTGACTTTTACACCTAGGCCTACCTGAAACAGAGCGGAAAAAGAAACTTAGGGCATATAAATCTTTAACTTATAAACTATGTGCTGAATGCTCATGTACAAGACTTGTGTGGTACGATCGGCAGTTCTGCCTATAGCCAGAGCCAAGAAGACGACAATGTAAAGAGTGACGTTACGGTGCAATTTTAATGATGTGAATATTTTCTTGAAATAAAAATTCCAGATAGGCCTACAGCATATTCGTTTTTCATCGATTCTTGCACCCAACAAGATGACATTTAATAATAATAATTTAAGCTTCTTATATAGCCGAATCTGTGCTGATTTTTGGCCCCCGCCAGTTTTCCCTTTGTTTTGCCTCCAGCTAGAGTCGTGACATCGGCTCGAAATTGGTCTATTAGAATGATTTCTAAAGGATCATGTGACTCTGAAGACTGGAGTAATGGCTGCTAAAAAATCAGCTTTTCCATCACAGGAATTATAGATTACACTTAAAAATATTTTTGCAGCGTTGGTGAGCATAAGTATGGAAGCCCGTTTCCGCCACGTTGAGTAAAAAAATATAATTCTGTAAGTCATAATAATGAGAACGTTTCTCATAATAATGACTTAATATCTCATTATATTGAGAAAGTTTCTCATAATTATGACTTAATATCTCATTATATTGAGAAACTTTCTCATAATAATGACTTAAGTATCTCATAATAATGAGAAACTTTCTCGTAATTATGACTTAGCATCTCGTAATAATGAGAAACTTTCTCGTAATAATGACTTAACATCTCGTAATAATGAGAAACTTTCTCATAATAATGACAACATCTCATAATAATGAGAAACTTTCTCGTAATAATGAGAAACTTTCTCGTAATAATGACTTAACATCTCATAATAATGAGAAAATTTCTCGTAATAATGACTTAACATCTCGTAATAATGAGAAACGTTCTCGTAATAATGACTTATTTTTCGCACTTCTACGCATGCGCAAAGCAGTGGAGCAGAAGGGAGTGCCACGCTAGCGACATCCGCTGGTCAAAGCCGTGTAAATGCATCACAGCAAATATGGCACGCTCTGCAGTGAATAACAATAATGATAAATTATCAGTATATGAGATGGGCTTCCATACTAGATAGTCTTTTATTCATTTATATTATTCATTTGTATTTTTGTGTATGAACAAGCAGCAACACAGGGTGATCCGTGAATTTCAAATAGATGGAGGAATGATAAGACAGCACACCTTTCCAAATCTGTTAAAGAACGCTTTATCTGGAAATCTGTGTTCATCATATTTTCAAGCAGTTTTGTTTTTCCATAAGGGTCCGTTCATACAGAACGCGCTTTTTCATTGCGTTTCTAGGCAAACGCGCACTAGACGGACGTTGCGCTCGATCGCGTCTCGCGCATGACAAGGCGTTCTAAAAACGCGGAGCTCAATTGAAAAGAGGTTTAGCTTTTAAAAACACGTCTCTCAAGACCTTGCGTTTTCCCCCCATTCCACTGCCCACTTATGTGTAAATGTCCCAAAAGTCATAAAAGTATTGATATCTTCCAGGTGAACCTGCACATCCTACACACGCATCCGCAAATAATAGTCTACGTGTTAACACATATACCCATATATTTTATGAAGATGTCACACTTAAACTTAACGAATAAATGTAATATTCCAATTTTAATCTGATAGTTTTGTAAGTTAAAGTAACCCAATTTCCATCGGTGTACACAAGCAGGCGTGCTTTGTTACCATGGTAACCACCCTGCTTCTGCATTCCGCTTTCACACCTTTTTGTGCGCATGGAAAAGTATGGAAGATATACTGATGATTTTCAATTGATGTTATTTAATGATACTACAGATTGCACTTCGTAGTTTCTCATTATTACGAGAAAGTTTCTCATTATTACGAGAAAGTTTCTCATTATTATGAGATGTTAAGTCATTATTACGAGAAAGTTTCTCATTATTATGAGATACTTAAGTAATTATTATGAGAAAGTTTCTCAATATAATGAGATATAAAGTCATAATTATGAGAAACTTTCTCATTATAATGAGATACTAAGTCATTATTATGAGAAACTTTCTCAATATAATGAGATATTAAGTCATTATTATGAGAAACTTTCTCATTATTATGACTTACAGAATTATATTTTTTTTACTCAACATGGCGGAAACGGGCTTCCATTCATAAGAGACTTTCAAAAACATAAAATAAATCTTATCAACCTTCAAATTTTTTAAATGGCAGTGTTGTATATGTGGTGTTTTTCTAAAAGGTCTTACATCATACTTTTAAGACCACAGTTTTTTTATTAGTGTGTTTTGGTTTGGAGTTACATTATTTTAGCTCTTTAGGCTCAAGGTAAGCAAGCTTCACTAGTTCAATATGAAGTCAGCTATCAAAACAGGTGCCCAAGTGTTTAATGTGGTATCATGTAAATTGTAAGATATTTTTTTCAAGGCAAAACAAATTTGTTTTTGAGAGTCAGATCAGATGGATAGAAATAGATGTAGATAGAAATTGCTCTTATAATAACAATTGCACACTATCTCTTTTCATTGTGCTGGTGAGGTTAGCTCTTTTAGATAAATGCTTTCACTGCCACTTCACAGTTTTAGACCATTATGCATGGACACATCTGTGTCAGTCCAAACCTGTCTTACCACAGGCACATTTTATCTTATGAGCGTCCCCTTAATCCTCCTGGGAAATCTGCAGAGATGGTCCTAACTGTCAGCAGACAGAGACGAGAAATCGAGAGTATTTGTAGCTTGGGAACGGAATGGGCCAAACATGGCAGCCACATGACTGGCTCTGTGCCTGTCTTCCTACAGGTGTGTGTGGTCCTGGAAAACCCTATATTCTAATCATGTTCTCTGGGGTATATAACCCAGCCAACATTTGTATGTGGGGCCCATGAAATGGGCTGAAAATGGGCCCCATAGATTATCTGAGGGTTCCATAATGGCCCCATGTTAATTGCCTAGCTCCTCCCCTTCTCCACCTTAGGCCGACATTCATCGGTCTTTGTATTCTCAAGGGGGGTGGGGAGATCTAAAAGCTCGTTCTCAATTGAAAGACAAACTGTACCCATGGACAGCACGCCAAACCTGTTTTCCTATACATTTTTGCCCTATTACTATATGTTCAAGCGAACTCATGAAATGAGGACAATGAATGGCTCAAGAAACTATTGAGGCCTGTTTTAAGCCACATGAGAAAATAAAGCATTCTTTAATAATGAGTTAAGTTAAAATTATGAAGTTGGAAATTATGAATTTTTTTTTAATTTATGTCATAATTTTTGACTTAATAAAGATGTTTTCCCGTTGTGTAGGAGAAATGGACTTCCACAAGAAACAGAATTGTTTGTTTTGTAGTGGATTAACTATTATAGTTTTATATAATATTAAATAATATGTTTTTTTTAAATGTTTTTTGAAGTTTTCTTTGATGGGTTTAGGGGTAGGTTTAGGATTAGGTTTAGGATAGACCTTTCTCACAATAACCTTAAATACTTAACCATTGTGGAAGCGGAGTTCCTGTCAAGCGTCAACACACCAGAAAAACATAAACCCGGGCAAGTTTAAAATGGATCAAAGAGTCTACAAAACTTCATTAACGGATTTGTCAAATATTACATTTGCTGATGTGACGAGTCGTGGAGGAAAACTCCGTCACCAAAAAGAAAAAAATAAATACAGGGTAAAAAAAAAATCCACAAGGAATTTGTCCATAAATATCAAGGTAAGTAGAGAGCGAGGCTAACTGTTACTGAACTGTTCATTAAAATGACACATCATTAGCGTGTCAATAGTTCTTGGTAGTTGCTTGCGCCATTTGTTTATGTTGCCTTGACTGCAGAGGAAGCAGATTACCACGACGATTGCGTATTTCCGGTCACAAATACGGAAGTTGTGAGAAAGGCCTATTAGGGGATAGAATATACAATTTGTACAGTATAAAAATCATTATGTCTATGGAATGTCCCAATAAAACATAGAAGAGTTTTTACAATAATTTAGCAATTTTTCAAAAAGATTGCATTTTGGTTGCAATTGGATCACATTGCAACATCAAAATGTTATATATACATTCTAGAAATCGCTTTAAAAATTATGTAATCAAAATATAGCTAATGAGTAGTGTACATATTCGGATTAAATGATCACAACTAAACTGTCACTTTGAGAAAAGTACATTTGTCACAAATTAGGTGTCCCAAACTGCCTGTTTTCGTTTCGTTTTCATAAACATTCTATTTGTTTTTATCAGTTACCTGTTTTGCTTTGTTCCAGTTTCCCTCTTTTTGTTTGTTACCATGTTTTCACCATGTTTGTTTGTTTTCATGAGTCATCACCTGTTTGTTATTTGAGTTCCCTGAGAGAGTACTCGTATTGCGTAAGGCTAGCTTACCCCCAATTTCCACCAACTGCGGAACGGCTGCAGATCCGCTCCGGAACGGCGGCGGAGTCAATAGGTTTTCATTAAAGTCAATATATGTATTTTCACTGACTGCGGAACGGCTGCGTTCCGACTCCGTCCCACCTCCGGAGCAGATATGCAGAGTTTCCACCTGCACTCCAGTTCTGCATCGGACCACCGTGCGAGGGCGCTGCCACCTTCGCCTCATCAGCCATGACAGCAGTGCCGCCTTTTCAGCCGCGTCCTGTGATGAAGTTTCGCTACCGCTCTCGCTCCACGAGCCGCGGACCTCGACCCAAAGCTGCATCGAACCCTGAGCCTCCAAAGCCTTCCTAACCACAGGAAGAAAGAGACTGTGGTTAAATCCCGCCGCAGCCAGATTAACACCACAAACACTCCCTGCACTTCTCCCTCTTTTCAGACAGCTGGGGATTTCAACATTGCAGCAAACGAGCCTGTCATAAAACATGCACGCCTGCACACAAACGCCGTTTTAATGGTGACCATAATAAAACACAAAAAGAGCATTTTCTCTATTCCCAATGTAGGCAATGTAGGCCACTACACAGTTTGCACCCCTGCACATAAGCACTGTTCACACAGCGTCACAAATTCATGCAGATTTTGCCCTCTCAGCCCACTCCTCGGCTCAGGCTGAGCGCGCTCTGAGTGTAAAGCGCGCGCCCACTATTCAGTGCGCGCCGCTACACATAAGCGCTGTCCCTACAGTGTCACAAGCACAAAACAACTGGGCAACCAGGTCCCTATCACAGAGCGACCCGACCTCAGATGTGATTCAACCCCTCGCTATGCGGGCCGAGGCCTGGCAGGACATCCCCGGTATTTCAGATTGGGTGTTGAAGATAATAAAACGAGGTTACTCGCTACAGTTTGTCCGCAGACCCCCGCGCTTTCGCGCCATGGTCGAGACATTGGTAAAAAGCAGCATGAGTCACGTGCTTTGCGCCGAAGTTTCTAAACTGTAAATGAAGGGTGTTATTGAAGCTTTGACAATAAGCAAGTCAGGCTTTTACAGCCACTACTTCCTCGTTCCCAAAAAGGATGGTGGTCTCAGACCCATTCTAGATCTCAGGCATATGAACAAAGTGCTTATGATGCACTCGTTCAGGATGCTGACAACAAAACAAATCCTCACGCAAATATACCCAGGGGATTGGTTTTTCTCAGTGGATCTGAAAGATGCTTATTACATCCAGATAGCACCTCGCCACAGGCCATTCTTGAGATTCGCCTTCGAGGGGCAGGCTTATCATAGTCAGCTGCATATATGGCTTGACCCCCAAAAAATTCTAACAAAAGGTTTCTCAGTGGTTTACAGTAGTATCAGATGTACTTATAAACATACTAAAAGTTTACCAAAGTTTGACTCCAAGAAAGGCCCCATTTTCAAAATGGCGGCCATCAGGTCCTTATAATGACCATTAGTCCTTTGTATTCCTCCTAGACCAGGAATACTGGTGCCTGATACATGTTTGAGCCATGTAATATTATAATTAGCATATTTGCATGGTAGATAAGTGATTTCAAGTACAATTATTTATTAAAGCAATTGGTTACAAGCATATTTATGCGAAAAATAAGTACAATTTCCCTTAAGTAATTGCATATTTCTCCTTTCTCATATCGTTTTGCCTAGTGTTGGTGGTTTCTGTGGTTCATAACCATTCTTTTGATTCCAATAAAGAATAAATTCATTAGAACTGTGTGGTACTGTAAAATTAGTCAAAACAGGGCTGCCACGTGAAGGCTCAGTAGCGCTAACCCCTTTTATTATTTTTAAAAAAATATTTTTTATAATGCGTTTTGTTTTTTTTGCCTTTTGTTTTTTATATATTTTTTTAATACTTTTCTTATTTATACATATCTTTTTCTATTTTCTTCAGTTGTTTCCTCTTATTCTGGTTTCTTTTTTATACTTTTTTGCACTGTGACCTTCACTAGATTTACCATTAGTCGTCACACTCTTCCTCCCATAGAGGTTGATTATAGTGATTCTCACAATTCCCAACTTGACATGGTCCACAAGCAGGCATGCATGGTAGTCCATATGCCCTGCAACTGCACCGTTGTGTTCGGCAAGCAGTTGTGCAATTACAGTGGATCATCTGCAGGAGGCTTTCTGGGGCAGCAGTCTTACTGATCATAACTGGCAGGAACCGGTTGTCTACCAGTTTCCATCCCTAATCCACTGTGTTCATGTCACCTTCCTTTCCAATCCACACCATGATCTGGAAGTAAACTCTTCGGCAGTGGTATTTGGTTGAGGACTCAGTTGGAGGCAGACGTTCTGGGGTAACAAATAATTTGGCGGTAACGATTATCTTGCTTAAAAGGTTGTAGCGCAAAGAGTCAAGTGAATTGGTACACTCTCCGCCAAACAACACTGCCATTGCCTTGGTCCCATAGTCCTCTATGACATTCCTTGCTTGATGTGGGAGCAGAAAGACATTTGCACAGGACTGGATGGTTAATTCACCATTCACAAGTTTCTGGAATGCTGTCTGTTTGCCAACACTAAAAATGCGTGAAGTTGTAATTATAAATGTCATGAATTATTATTATTATTTAGCGCTTTTCTTGGCACTCAAAGTGCTTTACATAGAAGGGGGGAATCACCTCAACCACCACCAATGTGCAGCATCCACCTGGATGATGCGACGGCAGCTATAGTGCGCCAGTACGCCCACCACACACCAGCTTACTGGTGGAGAGGAGACAGAGATGAAGCCAATCAGTATACGGGGATGATTAGGAGGCCATGATGGACAGAGGCCACTGAGCAAATTTTACCAGGACACCGGGGTTACACCTCTACTCTTTCGAAAGACATCCTGGGATTTTTTGTGACCACAGAGAGTCAGGGCCTCGGTTTTAACGTCTCATCCGAAGGACGGTGCTCTTTGACAGTACAGTGTCCTCATCACTATACTGGGGCGTTAGGACCCACACAGACCACAGGGAGAGCACCCCCTGCTGGCCTCACTAACACCTCTTCCAGCACCAGTTGTATCACATCCTGTGAATGCGTGAATAACAGCAACTGGGAACACAAGTCACTACCCAGGACTTGTTTCATCTCACTGATGTTGTACACTTTAGTAGCTTTGGACTTGTCTGAACGAAAATAGAGGCCTCTATTGTTCGTCCAAGCATAGTAGAGGAGAAGAATGAGTAAGTCTGTATCCTCCCCTATCAAGGTTGAGGGCTGATGTTCTGAGGCCTTGACTGCAGCTTTGACAATGTCCACGTCTGCATCACCTGATGCATTAATAACAGTGCAGCCCTTCTTCTCCAGCTCCTCGGTTATGAGATTGATAAATCCTTGTTTGTTGCCAGATCTGGAAAGGAAATCATCCTTTCTGCCCATAAACTCAGTCTCTGCATTGAAGTTAACGATGGGGTGAGTGTTTTCACCACGTCTCTGATGCGTATTGTCTTTGATGGAAGGACCTTCTGTGAGCGTATCAGTCTTAACACTACTTGTGTCTTTACTTCCATGTGTTATCGTAGTCGCACAGAAAAGACAATCGGTTTGGCTGTTGAAAGGTCCAGTTGCTACTCTGGCACTTCTTTTTGGTGGCTCACCTTGATTCTCTTGTTGGATTTTAATGTCTTTTTTATAGGGCCGGGACTCGATTAAAAAAATTAATCTAATTAATTAGAGCCTTTGTAATTAATTAATCGAAATTAATCGCATTTTAATCGCATAAATATTTGACCTGAGAACAGTGTGAAGTAATTTTTTTCACATGGATTTTTAGTATACCATTGAATAATGACTGAATACATAAGCTTAAGCAACAAAATATTGTTTATTTTTGTTCAACCAAGTCCAGCAGACCAGTGCAATTTTTGCCATTAAATGTAGCAATAGCATATTTAGAAATATAGTAGGCCTACATTTTAGAAATTCAGGTAGCCTATAGGTAGGAAGACCTTCTGTAAACTTTAAACGTTTCTGTAAACGTTTTTTTAAGTTAAAAAAGGTTTCCAGGGTGACGCGTCAGGCTTGACACGTGATTCACCACAGCCAAAATAGTGCTGCATGACAGATGTAGCGCTTTTATTTCTAAATATTAAAAAACTTGCTTACCGTGTCATCAACTTTTTTCTTTTCCGATTCTCAAATATGTGTAAGTGAGTTTGTTTTGTTGTTTAAAAAATCTTTATAAATTATCTGTAACGTGAGATGGGCGCCGTGTTTGGGCCGCAGTTCAGAGATTCCTGTCTGTTGGATTTATTACAGCGCGTGAATTTCTCCCGAAATACAAAATACATGCTAGGTCTAACCCTAACCCTACACCATACCTAAACCTACCCATATCTCTGCTTGTTATATTGACGCTAAAGGGTTCCATGGGCGTTGGATTTAGACGCTTTGTCAAAGTGTCAGAATATGACGCTTTGGGATGAGGATGCGCTGTAAAAACCGTCGGCAAATATATTTTCTTGGGTTGTTATTGCTGCTTCCATAGACACCATTGTGTATTTTACAAACTATAAATGTGTTGTTTTGCTATAAATTATATGTAAATGTCTAAAACCTAAAATAAACATTATGTGAACAGTTCTGACCGCCTACTATGACAAGCGCTGAGCGCGTCCGTCTTTGGCTCAGCCAGCCACAGCGCGAAAGCACAGTTTGAATCTAGCAGTTATTATGTCACTTCACTGTACATTCGCTAGTGGTCAGCTGGTGCAGAGCGGGCCGACATCACAATTGCTGATGAGATATAGGAAAATATCTAGTGGAAAATGAGAATGTTATTCATCCAGTGAGAAAGTTCTGCGGTGCAAAAATAAGCGATTAAAATCAGTTATCACGTTAATTAACGCGTTAAAGTCTGTAATTAATTAATCTTAATTAACGCGTTAAAGTCCCGGCCCTACTTTTTTATTTATGTACTTCTGTCGACATTTTGAGTGTACTATTTCACCAGCGGAAATGTGTACGTCGTCGCCTCTTTGTACACTTGCATTGTTGATTCCATCAGCTCCCTTCTGATGAACCTCAACCACATCAGAGTCATCTCTTAAGTTTTTACAGCAAATGGGGCAAGTTTCTTGGTTTACAACAACATGACTCATGGTCAAAATTGCATTTGGAGTGTACTTTTTCCTCAAGCTAATTCAACAATGTCAATTGCTGAAAATGGTCAATTTAGTTTTGTTGGGTTTAGTACCTTTATACTCAAAAACATCTATAGAGGATGCATAACATATGTATTACCTTATTCAAATTGAAATGAGTGACCATTTTAGAGGGTTCACACACAGGCCTCTATTTGGGCTAATTCAGAGTTGTTTATGATCAAATTATTACAACAACTCCAATTTAAGTTACTTTTGGGTGCAATAATTTTTACATTGAATGTCAAGTCTGTGTTTTAGCAAAAAAAGGGTATGTGTCCAAAAACACGTACCGAGTAGGAGTTACATGACATAGGCTAAATCTTTTACATCACTGGTTCACCCTAAACAAAGATAAAACCTTACAGTAATCTCACAAAATCGTGTATTCCATAAGTTTCTAATCATGTCAGCACAATTTAGACAAGTCCAATGGATACATAGACCCAGGAAACATGGGGTTAGACACCAATATTACTTGGCTAGGTCAAATAATGAAGGAGTTAGGATATTTTAAGGGCTTCCTGCCCATCTTGGACGCCATCTTGAAAATTACACCTTTCTAGTGGTCAAACTTTGGTAAACTTTTAGTATGTTATTAAGGACACATAATACAACAAAAAACAGCTGAGAAACCTTTTGTTAGAATTTTTTTAAGGTTAGATGTTTTTTTTCATATATGCAGCCGTCTATCAATACAAAGTCCTACCATTCGGTCTATCCCTGGCACCTCAAACTTCAGGAAAAATTTTATTCATTTATTGCTATAGGAGAGGAAGAATTTTGCAAACTCGTTAATTCATCTAAATCAACAACTTGCATGTTAGACCCTATACCGACTGAGCTACTGAAAGAGATGCTTCCAGATGTCATAGATCCTCCACTTAATATCAATAATTTGTCTTTGTCTCTAGGATACGTACCAAAAACCTTTAAGCTGGCTATGATAAAACCACTTGTTAAAAAAACGCAACTTGATCATACAAAATTAGTCAATTACAGGCCGATCTCGAATCTGCCTTTTCTGTCAAAGATATTAGAAAAAGCTGTATCATCACAACTGTGTTCCTTTCTTGAAAGAAATGATATCTGCTAGGATTTTCAGTCCGGACTTAGACCGTACCATAGTACCGAGACAGCTCTCGTTAGAGTCACAAATTATTTGCTTTTATCATCCAATCGTGGTTGTATCTCTCTATTAGTGTTACTTGATCTTAGTGCTGCATTTGACACAATTGACCACAATATTATTTTAAATAGACTAGAACACTATGGCATTAGTGGAGTTGCACTGGCATGGTTTAAATCACACTTATCTGACTGTTATCAGTTTGTAGCAGTAAATGAAGAGATGTCTTATCGATCACAAGTTCGGTATGGCGTACCACAAGGCTCAGTACTAGGACCCCTGCTGTTCACTCTGTACATGCTACCATTAGGAGATATTGTTAGGAAATATGGAATTAGCTTTCACTGTTATGCCGATGATAATCAGCTGTATATTTCTTCAAAACCTAACGAAACTTACCAATTCACAAAATTAACGGAATGCATAGCTGATATAAAAAATTGGATGACTAGTAATTTCCTACAACTAAATTCTGAAAAAAAAGAGATTCTAATTATTGGACAAAAAAATTCCACACGTAATAACCTAGAATACGGTCTAACACTTGATGGCTGCTCTGTTAAGTCTTTGTCGTTTATTAGGAACCTGGGTGTGCTCTTTGATGACAATCTTTAATTTGAAAGTCACGTGTCTAGTATCTGTAAAACCGGATTTTTCCATCTTAAAAATATATATAAATTACGTCATATGCTCTCATTGACAAATGTGGAACAATTAGTTCATGCGTTCATGACATCAAGACTAGATTATTGTAATGCTCTACTGGGTGGTTGCCCTGCACGTGTGGTGGTTACAAAAATATATAAATATGTGATAAATATGTGATGTGATGTAAGACGTGACAAAACAAAAGAAAATGTGTTTCTTAAAGTTTCTTCTTTCTTAAAGAGTTTATTTCTTTGACGATTGATGTTTCCTTGCTCGGTCGCTCCATTGTTTGATTGCTTTTCCCTTTGGGAGTGTTCGCCTGATGGGGGAGGGGGCGCGGCGGCGCGCGCGCTGTTAAAACAATACACAGACTTCCATGACTGAAGCAGCAGCAGCTCTGTGTCCTGTGCATTATTAATTATATCTCCCCTCATCAGGTATGGAACACATTGATGCATTTAGAGTATGTTCTTGATATGTCAGAGTTTAGAGAAATGTTAACTACATTGGTTAAAGTGTTTAATAAGTTACTGTTATTACTGAAATGTAAAAGTTCGCTTCAAGTGATGTCTGTGTGTCGCGTGTGCTAATACGCATTCCATGCTAGTGATGGAGACCATGCGGTCTCAGAGAGATGGTGCGATAATAGAGTGAATTTCACAAATGAGATTGTGAATGAGTATTTTGGTTCAATAATGCAATGTTTACAAGTGCCAAATGACTGAAGTCGAGGATGAATGTGTTGTTTGCATTAAAAATGTAATAGAAAGAGTTCTTTTTGCAAACACATGAACACACGGGGTTTATTCACGTGAAAAATGTATATTATATGTTATGATTGTATATCATTTTATAGTATATGTTTCATTTGTGGAACTAGTAATCAAGGAAATAATGTAAATATGTAATTCTGTTATATATTGTGACTTCTCTTGAAGTGATGTTTTGTCATTCATTGACGTGTGAAATTGTGTTTGAACCATTTTGAATGGCTGTTAAAACAATACACAGACTTCCATGACTGAAGCAGCAGCAGCTCTGTGTCCTGTGCATTATTAATTATATCTCCCCTCATCAGGCGGTGAGGGTACTACATTTTGGAGGCCCCAGCGAGGATGAATGCAGTGCGAGTTGGCTTCCAGTGACGACAGCCCGCTTCCAGTGCCATTCAGCCTTCTACTCAGCCCAGGTGACCAGTGGAGTGAAGACGTTCGGTGTCCGTGTCGAGCCAGGAAGGAAAGTGCAAGCAATCTGAGGTTTATTTTCAATACCAGGAGCGCTGCAGAATTCCAGTCTGCTAAGGACATTTCTTCTATCACTTTGCACACATCTAGACTGAGTAACTCATGGATCACGAAGAGGATCTGAAGCTTGAGGTGATAGGAGCAGTATATGCTCTCTCACAAGAAAATTTGATTGAACTGTGTGAATTCCTAGGGATTGAGTGTGAACATGTCAGTAGAAAAAGCCGGTCATTTTTTATTTCAATGATTGTGAGACACATTGAGAGAGAGGCATTAGAGGAGCTTGAAGATGCGGGTATGGCAGAGCTTATGTGTCTAAAAGACAAAATCAGTGAAATTCAGAGGGTTAATGAAAACAGTGATTTAGAAAGACAAACAGTACAGACCACTAAGAGAGTGAATGTAAATCCAGTAACAGAAACCACAGAACAGGGAAAACTGCAAAAAGAAATTGACACATTACAATTAGCATTGCAGAAGTTAATAGAGCAAAAACAGAGAGCAGCTAATCACACACCACAAAACACAGGCACACAACAGAACATAAGTACTATGCAGAGTTATTCCACATTGCCAAGTCCAATTGTTCAGCCAGACACAAGCTCTGATCTGCAGTTAATGACACACAGACCAGTCATGCCCCCCTGGAACAGAGAATTCAAGATATCAGGACAGATAGGTGAACCTGGGCAAAAAGATAAACTCACCTTTTCAAGTTTGGCCCATCAAATCGAACATGGATTGAGCAGGGGAGTTTCAGAGCTTGAAATAGTCGATGCAGTAATAAGAGCAATCGCACCAGGCATGCAGCTGCGTAGTTACCTGGAGGGAAAACCAAATTTAACCCTGCCTGTGCTGAGACGTATACTGAGGGCGCATTATCAAGAAAGAGGTGCGACTGAATTGTACAAACAGCTTACCTCCGAGGCGCAAAGTAGCAAAGAGACCCCACAAAGTTTCCTCGTTCGTTGTCTTGATTTGAGGCAAAAGATCCTGTTCGCATCTCAGGAAGCGGAATCCAGTTTGAAATATGACCCGAATCTAGTCCAGAGCATGTTTCTTCACACTGTTCTTACTGGCCTGCAAAATGACAGTATCAGAAGTGACCTGCAACCTTACTTGACAACCACTGATGTGAGTGATGAAGTTCTTTTTGATAAAGTCAATGTTGCTTGTGCAAATGAAACCGAGCGGCAAAACAAGAAGAAGCTTATATTCCAACACACCAAAGTGAATCCAGTGCAGGTTAATGAAGTTGCTGTTGAAAAGAAAGGGAAGACACAGAGTCACCAAAATAAAGAGAAACTTGAACCTGACATTTTGAGTGAGTTAAAGGAAATGCGGTCTGACATGGCATTTTTGAAGGATCTCAGTGCGGAGGTGTCTCAAATTAAAGAATCCATTCGACAACCTCAGATCATGTCCACACAGTTTTCTACCAATGTGAGGGATCAAACCAACATGTCACCACCCCAGCCTCCATACCCACCTCAAAGTTATTTGCAACAATATGACAGGAGAAGGGGGGCATTCCAGCAGTCACAGTGGCTCCCTGCACAACGTTTCCATCCTCCTTCAACTCGTGTGAGAAAATGTCTGGCATGTCAGCAAAGTGGATTGGATGTATACTGCACTCACTGCTATAGGTGTGGCAGTAGCGATCATTTTGCAGTTGGTTGTAGAGCACGAGGCCCAACAATGTACAGAGAGCAGTCGTTAAACGGGACCGGGTCACGACTGCGGGACGAGGAGTGACCAGAAATTCAATGATGTCCCCACAAAGCTGCGTACAGTGTGGTATCACAGGTTCAGATTTTAGACTGCAACAATGCGCTGCCTGTAAACAAACATTGTATTGTTCTAAAGCATGTCAAGCTAAGCACTGGACAGTCCATATGAAACAATGTAACCAGACAGCAAGAGTACACACAAATTATGCAATGCACAGAAAGAAATGTGAAGCCGACAAGTCTACACGTGCCGCCTTTGTAGGAAAACAGTGTCTAGTGCCGTGTTACCTTCAAGGGCTCCTTGTTGATTCTTTGTGGGATACAGGCTCTCAAGTTTGTATAGTGGATGAACTGTGGAAAAGTGAGCACTTACCAAACATCAGATTGAGAAATGTGGCCGAGGTAATTGACGCACCTGAAGGACTCCGTCTAGTGGCGGCAAACGGACAGGAAATACCTTATATTGGGTGGATGGAAGTGAGTTTTGGTTTGGCATCCAATGAAGGAGAAACGGATGAACTTGTCATACCTGTGTTGGTGATGAGGGGTAGTCAGCTTCGCCACCCCATCATTGGATATAATGTGATTGAGCAAATGGTGAACACCAAGAAAATAATGCAGCCAATCACAAGTGAATTCCAGAGAACAGCCTGTCCTAGTTCTGCCACAGGAACAGTTCAAGCCTTCATCAAACAAATCCAGGCTAAAACACCATGTGAATATACAGTCAAAACAACCAAGGAAAATGTTCATGTGCCCAAACATACATCGGTACAAGTGGAATGTAGAGTGCAGGCAGACAGACCAAAGCAAGAGACTTTGCTAATTTTTGAGCCTGACGTTAACCCACAGTGGGCAGAGGGGTTGGAGTTCTGTGAGACGCTTGTAACCTTGCGGCGACATAGATCTCCACACATAGTTGTCAGTGTTCAGAACCCTACAGATCATGACCTACTGTTAGCAGGCAAGATGGTAATAGGCACCGTGCAACCTGTGCAGGCTGTTTATCCAACTGCAGCTGTTGAGAAACCTGGTTTAACTTCTGTGACGGTCAATCAAATCAAAAATGAAACCAGCCATAACTCCGACATCGCATGGGTCCCGCCAGTCAACTTGAGCCATCTCAGTGAGTCTGAAAAACAAATAGTTCAGCAAATGTTAACAGAGGAAGCAGCTTCATTTTCTGAATCTGACAATGACATAGGTTCCATTGAGAAACTACAACTTGCTATTTCACTGAAAGACACTAATCCTGTTGCACGTACTTACCGGTCAGTGCCTAAACCCCTCTACCAAGAGATGAAAAACTACCTGCATGATCTCATTGCGCAAGGATGGGTGCAGAAATCAAACTCACCATATGCCTCACCTGTCGTATGCGTCCGGAAAAAAGATGGCAGTTTACGCCTGTGTATCGATTTCAGAGAACTGAACCGGAAAACGCATCCTGATAGACAGCCCATCCCCCGTGTTCAAGACATAATGGACAGTTTGGGAGGGAACTCCTGGTTTTCGCTTCTTGATCAAGGGAAAGCATATCATCAGGGCTTCATGGCCAAGGAGAGTAGACCTTTAACAGCCTTTGTGACTCCGTGGGGGTTATATGAGTGGATTAGGATACCTTTCGGCCTGATGAATGCTCCTTCAGCTTTTCAACGCTGCATGGAGGAGTGTCTGGGTGAGCTAAGAGACAACATCTGTGTTCCTTATCTGGATGACACGTTAGTTTTCAGTAAAACCTTTGAAGATCACGTGGATGATGTAAGGAAAGTCCTGCAAAGATTGAGACAGTATGGAATAAAACTAAAACCTGGCAAATGTGAACTATTCAAACGTGAGGTACGATACCTTGGAAGAATTGTCTCGGCGGAAGGGAGTAAGATGGACCCGGCTGATACAGCTGCCGTGAGTAGCCTGAAAGATAAAAGACCAAGCACAGTTGGACAGTTGAGAGCAGTCATGGGTCTGTTGAGCTACTATCGACAATATATAAAAGATTTCTCCAGAATTGCGAGTCCGCTGTACGACCTGCTGAAAGAAACTGAGACAGGGAAGGAAGAATGCAAGGAGACACGTAACCGACAGGCTACAGGAAAGAAACGGGGAGTGCCTTCTCACAGGCCGATTGTATGGACGGATAAGCACCAAGAGATAGTGGAGGGACTGATCGATTGTTTAGTTGAGCCACCAATACTTGCGTTCCCGGACTTCTCACAGCCGTTCGTACTTCATACTGACGCATCGAATCAGGGTCTTGGGGCAGTTCTATGCCAAAAGCAAGCGGGAAAGCTTAGAGTTATCGCTTATGGGTCCCGAACCCTGTCAGTCGCGGAAAAGAAGTATCACCTCCACTCAGGGAAATTGGAGTTCCTTGCCCTGAAGTGGGCTGTCACTGAAAAATTCAAGGATTATTTGTACTATGCCCCCACATTCACTGTGTATAGTGATAATAATCCACTTACTTACGTTTTAACCAGTGCAAAGCTGAATGCAACAGGATGTAGATGGGTGGCGGAACTTGCAGATTTCCATTTTAACATCAAGTACCGGCCTGGCAAAGAAAACGTGGATGCAGACACCCTATCCAGGATGCCACTGAACATTGAGACAGCAATGGAGGAATGCACGGAGGAATTGCCATCTGACTGTGTCGAAGCAACCATCCAGTCTGTTGAGGCACCACACTTCAGCATCTCATGGACTGCAATGATTTCTCTTGACGACACCATGGCATCTGAGCACGGATGTGAGCCATTATCTGTGGAGGAGATCAGACAAGCACAGAGAAATGATGACCACATTGGACCTGTTCTACAGTTTAAGCTGTCCAATAAAAAGCCAACAGGACCTCTTTTTAAGACCTTAAGTGTACAAAGTAAATGCTTACTGCGCAGTTGGGACAAACTTCTCCTGGGAGATGATGGCATCCTCCGTAGGAAGACGAACACCCAGACACAGCTAGTCTTACCTGCAAGGTACAAGCAGCGTGTTTTGAGAGAATTACATGATAACATGGGTCATCAAGGTCTTGATCGAACAGTATCGTTAATCAGAGAAAGGTTCTATTGGCCACAAATGCACAATGATGTCAATCACTATGTCACCAAGAGTTGTGTTTGTCTGAAACAGAAGAAACCATGCAGGGAGGCCAGAGCACCGCTCCAGAATATTGTCACTACTCACCCGTTTGAGCTTGTCTCCATTGACTTCTTACACCTGGATAAATGTAGAGGAGGGTATGAGTACATCCTAATTGTAGTTGACCACTTCACACGATTTGCACAAGCCTATGCAACTACCTCAAAATCGGCTAAAACTGTTGTTGACAAGTTGTTTAATGACTACGCTCTGAAGTTTGGGTTCCCGCAGAGAATACATCATGACCAAGGAGGGGAGTTTGAAAACCAGCTGGTTGCTCAGTTGAAGAAGAGTTGTGGAGTTGCTGGATCAAGGACCACGCCGTATCACCCCCTGGGAAATGGGCAGGTTGAACGTTTCAACCGAACGTTACTTCAGATGTTGAAGACGTTGACTGAACAGCAGAAAACCAATTGGAAAGAGTCACTAAACAAACTCATCTTTGCATACAACAGCACACAATGTGAAGTTACAGGATTTTCACCATTCTACTTACTGTTCGGAAGGTCCCCGAGATTACCCATTGATCTATTGTTCAGTTTGACATCTGAAACCGGAACTACTGATTATAAGGAGTATGTGAAGAGATGGAGACAAGAAATGCAGGAAGCATTGGAAATCACCAGACAGACTGCAAAGAAGGTGGCAGAAAGAAACAAGAGGAACTATGATGGAAAAGTGAGGGGTTCTATGGTATGTCCTGGAGATCGCGTGTTAGTGAGGAACTTGACACCTAGAGGTGGAACTGGGAAGCTTCGAAACCATTGGGAAGATGTTGTACACACAGTAGTCCGTCAAGTAGGAGGAAAAGGCCCGGTTTTTGAAGTGAAACCAGAACATGGTAAAGGAAGATCACGTGTTCTCCACCGAAACCTCTTGATGCCTTGTGATTATCTCCCATTGGAGACTGGTTTTGGAAAGGAAGAAAAGGCAAAGGGACCAATGAAAAGACCAAAACCAGTAAATGGATGTGAACCAGTTCCGGAAGAAGAAGAGGATGAGGATGAAGGTTATCCTTACTATAATTACCTACCTGCGGTCCATCATCAGCAATCTGGGCGTGAAAACTGGCGAGATGGATACGTACCTGAAGTCCAGTTTCAGCAACCTGAGGAAGGAAACGGAGAGTTACAAAGTGGAAACTTACCAGTTATCCTGCACAGTGAACCTGGAAAGGAAAGGGAAGAAATTGGTCAAGAGGGAGCAAGTGAGGAGATACCTCAACAGGAAGTTGATGTGATGGAGGAGGAACAACATGTAGAAAGACCTGATGAAATGGAAGATGTACCTGTAAGACTGGGTGAGAATGACAGGGAAACAGGACAGGAATACAGATGGCCTAAGAGAGAAAGGAGACCACCAAAGACATTTACTTATGATCACTTGGGTACTCCTGCATGTTATAATATAGAGCCTACAAACACAACAGCGTTTCAACCCATGTCATACGAGATGCAGAACTTACCACCATGGACTTACCCAACGCAGCATTATCAACCAATATACTTGTATGCATACTGAAGAGACTGAGGAAATGGAGAAGAAGAATTGGGTTTGAAGAAGGAAGACTATGCAGTTTCCAACACATGCCTTTATTCACAGTTAACATGCAGTACACATAGGTAGTTAGACATTGCATACAATCAGTATGACATTGAGATAAAACAACATTATCAGGAGAAATTAAATTTCTTATTTTTGGTTGAAGCAAAAGGAGAGTAATGTCGGGACGACATTTATTTTTGACGGGGAGAGTGTGGTGGTTACAAAAATATATAAATATGTGATAAATATGTGATGTGATGTAAGACGTGACAAAACAAAAGAAAATGTGTTTCTTAAAGTTTCTTCTTTCTTAAAGAGTTTATTTCTTTGACGATTGATGTTTCCTTGCTCGGTCGCTCCATTGTTTGATTGCTTTTCCCTTTGGGAGTGTTCGCCTGATGGGGGAGGGGGCGCGGCGGCGCGCGCGCTGTTAAAACAATACACAGACTTCCATGACTGAAGCAGCAGCAGCTCTGTGTCCTGTGCATTATTAATTATATCTCCCCTCATCAGGTATGGAACACATTGATGCATTTAGAGTATGTTCTTGATATGTCAGAGTTTAGAGAAATGTTAACTACATTGGTTAAAGTGTTTAATAAGTTACTGTTATTACTGAAATGTAAAAGTTCGCTTCAAGTGATGTCTGTGTGTCGCGTGTGCTAATACGCATTCCATGCTAGTGATGGAGACCATGCGGTCTCAGAGAGATGGTGCGATAATAGAGTGAATTTCACAAATGAGATTGTGAATGAGTATTTTGGTTCAATAATGCAATGTTTACAAGTGCCAAATGACTGAAGTCGAGGATGAATGTGTTGTTTGCATTAAAAATGTAATAGAAAGAGTTCTTTTTGCAAACACATGAACACACGGGGTTTATTCACGTGAAAAATGTATATTATATGTTATGATTGTATATCATTTTATAGTATATGTTTCATTTGTGGAACTAGTAATCAAGGAAATAATGTAAATATGTAATTCTGTTATATATTGTGACTTCTCTTGAAGTGATGTTTTGTCATTCATTGACGTGTGAAATTGTGTTTGAACCATTTTGAATGGCTGTTAAAACAATACACAGACTTCCATGACTGAAGCAGCAGCAGCTCTGTGTCCTGTGCATTATTAATTATATCTCCCCTCATCAGGCGGTGAGGGTACTACACACGCTTAATAAACAAACTACACCTAGTTCAAAACGCAGCAGCTCGAGTTCTTACCAGAACCAAGAAATATGACCATATTACTTACAAAGCCCTAAATGGTTTAGCTCCGCAGTACTTGAGCATGCTCTTAACGCATTATAGTCCTTCACGTCTATTGGGATCTCAAAATTCCGGCCAGTTAATAATAGCTAGAATATCAAAATCGACTGCTGGTAGTAGATCCTTTTCCTATTTAGCACCAAAACTTTGGAACAGTCTTCCTACCACTGTCCAGGAAGCAGACACACTCTGTCAGTTCAAAGCTAGATTAAAGACACATCTCTTTGACCTAGCATTCACATAATACATTATAGACTTCTATAATTCAATGTTAGGCTGCATAGATTAGGTCAGCCGGAACTGGGAACACTTCCCTTAAATCCTGATGTACTTGTTACATCATAAGAAGAATGGCATCTACGCTAATTTTAGTGTCTTTGTTTATCCTGAGGTTTTCCCGCAGCCTGCCAGATCCAGGCCGTATCCAGATCTGACGAAGGAGCTTCGCCTGGACCCGATGACAATGCAGTGCTGACGTGCCAACTAGCCTCTCCCTATGCATGATCCCTTTCCCACTCTACAGATTCAAACGCACATAACTATAGAATCAATTCTTAATGCGCATGTTAACCCCATCAGCGTTTATCACAGGTTCGCGTTTAAAGTATGTTTATAGAGAACGGTGTCGTCTTAGCGGCCCCTAATTTAATAACAAATGATCATTCCACCAGAAGTGAATCAAAACTAACTTTAGCTGGAAATAACATTATTCAAGAACCGCTATAAAGCCAAAACAATCTCTTTTACCTTAAAGGTGCTCTAAGCGATCCTGGGTGACGTCACTTCTTGTTGACGTTCGAACTATTGTCAAACAAAACGGAGGCTAGCTAGACCCTCCCTCCTCCGCATCTCGTCTCCTCCCCCTCCCTTCCCTTCCGACCTGAATGTCGGACTGGAAGCCCTTCTGCCGGCGGAGTTCTCGCCATCTTTCGAATGCTTTACCGATGTAAATTCGGTACTTCGCGCGTTCTGTTATCCTTTTCCCTCTTCTTTGTAAGTTGATCATCGGAACGTCGTCTCTTTGGTCGTGTGTCGGCCATTATTCAAACTTCCCTCTTGATGCTTCTCTCTCCTTCACACACCCCCTTCATGTGCACGCGCACTAACCCCCCAGACCCACCCTCAAATACTTCTTGCCAGTGATTGGCTGGAACACTGTTTGTTATGTTTCGTGGAGCGGGTCGCCGCAGTTTGTTTTTGTTGCCGTTTGTGGAGCCTGTGGTGTCTACAGAGACCACGTTTTTTACAGTGTGTTCAGGGGACAGGCAGCTAGCGGACAGTGAGGAGATGTTTGCTGTATGTGACAAAAAATGTTTTGGCCTAAAAAACGCGTGACATCGCTTAGAGCACCTTTTAAATTATATGTCTATCTCTGTAAAGCTGCTTTGTTACAATGTACATTGTTAAAAGCGCTATCTAAATGAATATGACTTGACTTGACATTTACGAGGTGCATGAATGCCGCTCTTGCTCCCCTGAGACTTTACGGTATGTGAATTCTGAACTATCTCGACGACTGGCTAGTCATAGCCCAGTCAGAAGCGCAGTTAATATCTCACAGGTCCTGGCTCCTCAGCCATTTAGAATGTCTGGGCCTCAGGATCAATACTGCCAAGAGTGTGCTGTCTCCCAGCCAGACTATTTCTTTTCTGGGGACAGTCATAGACTCAGTACAGATGAAAGCACGACTGACGTCATAGCGAGCGCTCTCTATCCAGCACTTAGCGGTTTCGTTCAAAACCGGCTGATACACCCCTCTCAAACGTTTTCAGAGGATATTAGGCCTGATGGCCTCGGCATCAGCAGTTCTCAAACTAGAGAACTAGTTCGGTAACACTGAATATATATATAGTGTTAACTGTTAATGAAGGGTGTTATTGAAGCTATATATATATGAACAACACCAAGTCTGTTGTGCCTTGTAGTCATATATGTGTAGGGCTGCATAAAATAGCCTAGATAGCAGGCAGCCTATAAATCGTTAAAAAGGAAGACTTCAATAACACTACACTAGAGAAAAATATATGGATTATCATATCACTTCAAACTTTTCCATTCGTTATGACGTTATTGTCACAAGGTGACAAATCCAGCGGAACCAATTTCCGCTAGGAGTGTGTTTCCCCCCGGGACGATTTCACTGACACACCGTGCTACTTTGCTTGTTGTCAGTTGCCATGACAGCGGCAGGTGATTAGCTAAACGGTACCAGGTGCGGGTGTTTGGTGTGGGGATTTGTGATTGGGAAACACGGCTTAGAGAAGCAGTTAAAAGGAAAAGGAAAAAGCATTCGAGGGTGGTACTCTTTCAGGAGGAAATTATTCCTTGGGCAGTGGCTTGAATTCGCTGGGATCTTTGGAGAGGGCTGTGAGGATCTGGCTGGATAAAGGGTGCAACGGTGATTTGTGAGGAGACAAGCTGGAACGTGAACTGTATGTGAAGTGAGTGAATTGTGGAGATTGAGTCAAGACTGGAGAACGCCATCATTCTAGGGAGGAAGATAAGTAATGAAACATCGGATCTGTGTGAATGTATGAATAAGGAGTTGTGAAGTGTATTGATCACGAATATAATTGTCACTTAAAAGTGTGAATTGAGCCATCCTGGAAATCCTGATATCCTCTTCTGAGTGTGGGAGAGTATTGAAGACGCTGTTTTCCATGCTGTGAGAAGTCATCTGCATCTCTTCATCTCCTGAGTGTTGATTCAGCATACAGGGGAAGGTTTGATCATTGGGTGAGTGCTGGCCTTATTGCACTGAGATTGAGAGTGGATATGCGGTGCCCGAATTGAAGTGTCACACAGTATTGGACTTGATGTGAAGTTGCAGTGTGTGGGTGTTATGTATATTTAACCACCAGTATTCCCCAGTTCACATTCTCGCCCTGTGTTTGCTGAACAAAGCCCTCAGTGTTGAATGTGTATGTCCCGCTCCGGCCACGAGCTCCTGTTCGATATGGAAGAGAAGTGTGCTTGCCCTGTATAACTTGTTCTGTCTATTTAAATAGAAGGTTCTTTTGGCACTGCCTTGTGTGCTGCCTGTCTGAAGGAGAGACACTCCTCCCAGCTTCAGTGCTGCCTGCTTGGAGCGATCCAGTCCAGCCGAGAGACACACCCCAACCCTCGTGCCTGTGTGGAGCGACCCAGTCCAGCTGTTCGTCTGCCTTGGCCTTATTGTGTGCTGCCTGTTCAGAGGGGCCAGCTCAGCCCAGCTATGGTATCATTGTCTCTGGCTGGAACCGTTAAGGGCGGAAAGGCACCCGGAGGACCTCACACCTGCTGCTCAGTGACGCCACGGGGGAGAGCACCCTACACGGAGGAGACTTGCTTACCCGACTACCTACCTGACCGGCAGCGAGTCCCCCTCCTGGACTCCATCGCCCCCCTGTGCCGATCATCTGCCGAATAGCTGACGCTTGGGAAATACTTACCTGCTACCCACCTGTCCTGAGGAGAGAGTCCCCTCCTGGCCCGTGGTACCTGACCCCCTGTATTACGCCGAAAAGAGCCTCCTTACCACGTTACTTGCACGCCAGACGGGTGTTTGACTCCCTCCTCCTCTGTGGCTGCAAGTAACCCGGGCCCCCGCAGTGAACCCCTCGGTCTCCTCCTCCCTGGAAAGAGACAAAGCCCGCATTAAGACTTTTAATTCTTGTTTTTATACAATAAAGATTGTTACTTTTAGAAATTCTTCTTGTCTGCCTGGTCTCTGGTACGCTCCTCGAGGTGGTCCTGGGTTTGAGGGGTGGGCACAGTCTGGCTTGGCCCCCCCGTCCTGTGACATTATGCTTTTCGAACGCACAGCACAATCTCATTTCATAACGTACATTTTAGTCTGGCACCAGTTTAACTAGTAGCTACAATAACATGCTACTATTAGTGTCTTACCTTAAAAATCCTTCTCATAATCAAATCGTGTTCTAACTCTTCTGAGGTAAATCCAAGGTAAACAGCACACCACAAACACAGGTCCAAACTCGATGTAAAGCAGAGCAGTACTGAAGTCACTGATTCTTTGTTTTGAGGGCGTTGTGTTCCTCCATGTGGATCATTAATATGTGAACAGCTCGTGCATGCGTGGGCGTGGTCACATTAGCGCTAATGAGGTCAGGGTGGAGAAACTGTACATGTCGTTGCTTTCATACGGATTACTTAAAGGGCACCTATTATGGAATTTTGAAAATTACCTTTCATGTAGTGTGTAACATAGATCTAAGTGAACGAAAACATCCTGCAAAGTTTTTAATATGAAAGTTCACCGTATACAAAGTTATTGTCTCTCAAAAGTAAGAGTCGACTCTGAGTCGCTGATATGAATCGATAGACGAACAATGCTTTTCCTCTGTCTAGATGACGTCAACTTGACAAGTTATTTGAATGAGATACGCCTACTTATTGCGCTCGTAGACGCCAGGGAAAACTTGAAAACATCCGGTATGGCGATGAGACGCTGTGTTCAGAAGTGCGACGCAAAGCGAACTTTTTTCATCTGCCCAGGGAGGAGCATTTGAAGACTAAGTGGCTACAGTTCATATACAACTATACCACAGAAGTATAGCCCGAACCTTGCTTTGTTCCCGTCATTTTGAAGATGATTGCTTCACAAACATAAATGCTATCAAATATGGATTCGTGAGCCGGCTGATATTGAAGGAAGGTTCAGTACCAAGTTTATTTGGATCAGCTTCCTCCTCCGAATCACAACCTGTAAGTATTATTAATATTAATAATTGTTGCTTTTATGTTTTATGTAGCATGCTCAATAATTATTTTGTGTGTTGTGAACACACAGCGCAGCTTCTATAGTCTTCAATGTCAATTGTATTGAAATATGTGAAGTGTTTGTCGTTGTTATTGGAGTTGTCATAAAGAATAGAGCAATACCTCGTAGTACTGCATTATCAATATGTTTATGCGTTGGGCTAACGCAAACAAAGACTGAATGTGCTTTTACCACTGAACTTTGGGCTATGGTCGCTAACATAACTCAACTTAAATTCCTTCTCTTATTTTTGAATTTTTTACTACAAAGCGGTGCACTATAAACATTATTATAACACAATGTAATTGACAAAAGCATTGTACACTGTACTCCGTGTTAACCAACTGACTGGTTGTTGACTCCGTGTTAACCAACTGACTGGGTCATCTGACCAATCACCGCAGATTAGCGTCACGCAAAGGCAGGGTTTGAAAAAAATTATCTCTGAACGATTCATATGGGAGTCACTGAGCAAATCAGGTAAAAATCAATGCATATTATAAAACCAGTGTTGGGCAGTAGCGTCGCTACAAGTAGTGACGCTACTAGTTTAACTACATTTCCCAGTAGCGTGGTGGTAGCGTCGCTGTTTTCTGAATCAAATAGCTTTTCAGTAGCGAAGCTCTTTTTTTGATCAAGTAATGCGGTAGCGTCTCCACGCTACACACAAGCTACATTTCCCCAAGCATTTCTAAAGTTCCCCAAGCATTTCTAAAGTTCAAGCTCAAATCGGAAAGACAACTGTTAAGTATCACTGATCCTGAATAAGTGACGATGACTTCATGTGTTTTACCGCGGTTGGCAACCATAGGACCATATCATTCCCGCGATGCGGAAAACACGGACAGGATCGCGGAATCCAGGTGTAAAAACAGAATTTACTGTATGTAAGGAATAATTGACGACAGGCCGTTGAATTATTAGAAAAATAATGCACACCCGAGGTGGTAATGCGGTCACGACGCGAAGCGGAGTAATGCTCACCTCGGTGTGCATTATTTTTCTAATAATTCAACGGCCTGAAGTCAATTATTCCGCTTATACTACAGTTACCACACCTCGAAACATTGTTCACATGATGTATTTCAAGACGTTTGTAAAGTTTTTGTCATTCAAACGCTCTTGTAGGACTAATTTCCTGCGCATCTAATCCCATGCCTCCGTTGCTAATTCCAAAACGTCATTTTAGAGTTAGTAACGGAGGTTTGAGCCTCTGATAGCAGAGAAGCAGACTAATGCTGGACACACTCAACGACTGGCTGAAACACTCTTGACTGTTCCATCGACTGCAGCAGATTTTATACCCAGACTGTGATCACAGACTGAACGCGCTGAACACGCGTTTGGGCATGATCAATCATAATAAATTACATTCATAACCGGCCTTACAGTATAAGTGTGTCCCCGGCTTTATGCAGTTATTAGAGAAAGAGAGAGAGAGAGAGAGAGAGAGAATTTAAGCATATGTGCGTCAATATTATTATTTATTTATTTATTCAATTCGTTTTAATTAGTTCGTTCATGTTTTTTTTTCTTCTAATATTGACAGTAGACTAGACTAATAAATGAAACACAACGTCCTTTTAACAACTATAGGCCTATCAATATTTATTTGTTATAGCCTATTTATTTATATAGGCCTATACAGTTTAATTTTCTATTGATTATAGATAGGACTATACTTTATTTATTAAAATTAAACTGCATGTTTCCAATGATTGTGAAGTTAGACATCGAAAATGGCAGATCAAGCGCATGTGGCTACATGTTTTTCTTGTTATTGTATCCTATTTTCCGTTATTACAGTTGACTACGCGAAGTGATATGGAACTGTAATGCGGTCAAGACCTGCTGGAACTACTTTAGCCGTGCGTTTCCCTGAAAATAATTGCACACCTTATAACGTTCTCAACCAATCAGAATCAAGCATTCAACAACGCTGTAATTCACGGAATGGTCATATCTTGGATGAAAAGTAGGTCAGTAAATTTAAATAAAATCGCGAAATAGACTAGTGTATGTGAATATTCGCATAAAGAGTATTTAAATAGGAATCATGCATATTCTGCGTGTCTCTGAATGAACCATTTGATGAAGTTTCATTTACCACAACACTCAAACACACACTGAGGCACGCAAGACGCTCGCAATGTTTTCAGTTTATATGAGGACATTATTGCATGAACTTTATCTACACAGCCGCTCTGAGAGTCACTTCAGCAGCACGTTAGCTTGATTTGAGAAAAACGTCTCGGGTTACGTGTGTAACCCTTGTTCCCTGAGAAAGGGAACGAGACACTGCATCGGTGACGACACTAGGGGACGCTGTTCAGAGTAGCGCGCGTCTGAATTCATGAATGAAACCGAATCCAATCCTATTGGCGTTGCGTGATGACGTAGCGTGTGACGGCATATGCGGATGTGTACAAAAGCACGCCGGCACACAGAAAATGTCAGCTTTGCTATGAAGCAAGTGCTCCAGGCGGGGTGAGGTGTGGCGAACCGATGCAGTGTCTCGTTCCCTTTCTCAGGGAACAAGGGTTACATACGTAACCCGAGACGTTCCCTTTCGAGGGAACTCGAACTGCATCGGTGACGATACTAGGGGAACGAGATACCCACTATACCACAACGAACCCCGCTCATCCTAGTGTGAAGCTGTCTTTAGGCACAACTTAAGACGAAAGCACCCGTGCACCGGGTGTAGAGGGAAGGTCCAGACTGTAAAACCTCATGAATGTGTGCGGAGTGGCCCAGCCAGCCGCCTCACATATGTCATGGATAGAAACCCCTGAAAGGAGGGCTCTAGAGGACGCCATGCCTCTGGTGGAGTGAGCCCTCATGGCCATAGGTGAAGGCAAATTGCGCACCTGATAGGCCAGGGAAATAGTCTGAACGATCCAGTTGCTGATGGTTTGCTTAGAGGCGGGAAGCCCCTTCTTGGGCGACCCGAAACACACCAGCAACTGGTCCGACTTCCGCCACGAGGAGGACCTCTGGATATAGCACCGCAGTGCTCTGGCAGGGCAGAGCTGGTGAAGTCTCTCCTCATCCGCCGTCACGTGAGGTGGAGGATGAAATGCCTGCAGAACCACAGGCCGTGCCAGATTAGATGGCACCTTGGGCAAATAGCCGGGCCTGGGGTGTAAGATGGCCTTAATGTTGCCTGAAGCAAACTCCAAGCACCCAACGGAAATAGAGAGCGCCTGAAGGTCTCCTACCCTCCTCAGAGAAGTAATGGCCAACAAAAAGACCAACTTAAACGAAAGGTTCTTGGCCTCGGCCGACTCCAATGGTTCGAAGGGGGCCTCGGCCAGCCCTTCGAGAACCACCGCCAGGTCCCAAGAGGGAACCCTGGTGCGAGTCGCAGGTCTCATCCTCCAGGCTCCATGGAGGAAACGTACGACCAGGTG
The DNA here is from genome assembly GCA_031834385.1 of Semotilus atromaculatus. NCBI lineage: Eukaryota > Metazoa > Chordata > Actinopteri > Cypriniformes > Leuciscidae > Semotilus > Semotilus atromaculatus. The sequence goes on along the minus strand of JAULUF010000023.1, from coordinate 4,999,627 downwards.
ATGCCTCCCCAGAGGACCATCACTCAGAGGAGCGTGGAAAGCCGCAATGGCAGCCACATAAACCTTGAGTGTGGACGGGGTAAGCCCGGCAGAAAAGCGGTCTTGGAGAAACTCCAGCACTGAAGCCACTGGGCAGTGAACTGGGTCCAGATCATGCTCTCTGCACCAAGTGGAAAAAACATTCCACTTAAGGCCGTATAACTTCCTCGTGGAGGGAGCTCTGGAAGTGAGTATGGTTTCAACCACTTCTGCTGACAGGCCGGCTTCTAGGTACTGTGCCCCCTCAGGGGCCAGACCCACAGTTTCCACAGCTCGGGACGAGGGTGGAGAACTGAGCCCCCCGCCTGAGAAAACAGGTCCCTCCTCAGAGGGATCTGCCACGGCGGGTCTGCCAGAAGGAGGATGATGTCCGAAAACCATACTCGGGCCGGCCAAAACGGGGCTACTAATAGTAGGCTGACCCCGTCCCGGCGGACCCTTTCCAGAACTGTTGGGAGCAGCGCAATCGGGGGAAAGGCATACAGACGTAGCCTCGGCCACGTCTGTACCAAAGCATCCAACCCCAGCGGGACATACATCGCCCTGAGAGACGGCAGTCTCCGCTGGGACCACAGGAGGATCTGATGCGCCAGTCTGCACACAGGGCGCGACCTCAGACCCCCCTGGCGATTCAAATAGGACACCACTGACGTATTGTCGGTTCTCACAAGAACATGGCGACCATGGAGGTCTGGCAGGAAACTCCTCAGAGCTCGGAACACCGCCAACATTTCCAGGCAATTTATGTGCCAGGAAGAATGATGGTCCTGCCAGAGACCTCTCCTAAAGAGGCCGTCCATGACCGCGCCTCAGCCCGTGAGGGAGGCGTTGGTCGAAATAATAACCCTGCGACCTAACGCTCCCAACTTGGGACCCTGGGACAGAAACCAAGGCTGCTTCCATATCGATAGGGAACGAAGGCATCTGCGCGTAACCCTTATCGTGCGGAATGGATTTCCCCTCGGGGAAAACCCCTTGGCTTTCAACCACCACTGCAGGGCTCTCATGTGTAGCAGGCCGGAAGGTATGACGCTGGACGCTGCTGCCATGAGACCCAACACCCTTTGGAAGTGTTTTACTGTGATGGTGTGGCCTAGCTTCACCCTGGTTATTATGGTCAAAATGGACTCGATGCGTGCAGGAGACATGTGTGCCTGCATCGTCGTTGAGTCCCAAACCACGCCCAAGAATGTAGTTCGTTGGGCGGGTGTCAAAACGCTCTTCTTTGTGTTGAGCCTCAACCCCAAGCGCTGAATGTGGCCAAGGACGACATCTCGATGCCGAACTGCCAACTCTCGAGACTGGGCCAGAATGAGCCAGTCGTCGATATAATTCAGCACGCGGATGCCCTGGAGCCTCAGTGGGGCCAGAGCTGCATCCATACACTTGGTGAACGTGCGAGGGGAGAGTGCTAGGCCGAATGGAAGAACCCGATATTGGTATGCTTCGTGCTTCATCTTGAACCTGAATCTCCTCAGAGACCGATTCAGATGCCTCAGATCTAAAATTGGACGCAGATCTCCATCCTTCTTGGGAACTATGAAGTACCAGCTGTAGAACCCGGACTCCCTGACTGGTGGGGGAACATGCTCTATGGCCCCTTTTTCCAGCAGCGAGTGAACTTCCTGTTCTAACACCTGACCCTGCTCTGGGTGCACTGAAGTCCAGACCACCCCGTTGAATTTTGGTGGGAGGACCCGGAACTGCAGCCTGTACCCAATCTCTACAGTACGCAGGACCCATGGAGAAATATTTGCGAGGTTTTGCCATGCCTCTGCAAAATTCGCCAAGGGAACCAGCCCCTCTGGGCTGGTGTCCGGTGTTTTGTGCGAGTCCTTGACGGCACCCTGAGGCGGAGGACCGGCAGGGGAGAACCGACAACGAGTCACAGTGTGCGAGCTCAAACGCTGTCTGACTGCAAGCCTTCGGGGCAGACAGATGGGCGTGAGCTCACTGGAAGCTGGCGTGTCCCGAAGCGTCAGAGACGGCGGGATACTGACGCCAGCTTCCAGAGGGCCCAACGAGAGAGGGGACCTCAGTCGCTCTCTCTCGGGGGGGGCGGCCCTTCGAGGTCCTGGGCGAGTTAGGACCTCTTTCCCTTCGCCTTCCTGGACTGAAGGACGGTCCTCAGATCCGTCTTCTCAGGAGGCTGCGGGTGCGCACGCCGCCTAGAGTCCCAAGCTCTCTGAGGGGGAGCTCTGGACGCGACGCTCTCCTTCTGACCCTGGCGGTAAGAGGAGGAAGAAGTAGGCTGCGGCTGCTTATCTCTGTGAGCCGCCCTCCTAGACCTAGAGCGACGAGGAAGATATTGCTTAAAGGCTTCGCCCTGTTTCTTGGCGTCCTGAAATCTGTCGACGACAGCATTAACCGCCTCACCGAACAGACCCGTAGAAGAAACAGGTGCATCAAGGAGAAAAGCTCTGTCCTTCTCCTTAATGCCCGAAAGGTTAAGCCACAGATGTCTCTCCGTGGTTACCAGGGCCGATTGCACGGGCCGTCTCCTTGGTAACCCGGAGAGACAGATCTGTGGCTCTGCGAAGTTCAGCAATATCATCCATAGTTGGACCATCGCCCTGGTCTATTTCTCTCAACAGGTCGGCTTGGTACGCCTGCAAAAGAGCCATCGTGTGCAGGCTCGCACCAGCTCGACCCGCCGCCATATAAGCTCTGCCCACCAGAGCAGATGTAGTGCGACATGGCTTGGAGGGCAGCGCCGGTGATTTAACCCTCTGGGGTCTGAGGTGTTTTCTGGGTCCTGGAGGTGTTCTGACATTCTCTGACATTTGTGCTTATTTCTGATACTTGTGACATTTTCATGGCTAAAGTCTGATTACACTGTATTCAGCACAAACTCTGCTACCGTAATATGTCAGCAGCATGTATGTAAACATTTTTAGTTTTGAGATAATGACGTTTATGCGTGGTTTGTGAAAAAACTAAAAAACATTGTCCCTGAAATAAGGTAATAAAACCCATACTAATTATTTATTCACAAGACTTTTGAAAATTGTATCACGTGGCCTAGAATATTTGCTTCAAACCTGTGAAAATCATCCTGACTACTCATTTAGATAAGACAATATATTGATTTAAAATTTGTAAGACGTGTTTTGTGTTAGAAAGCTTTATGCGAGGAGGCGTGAACCATGAACCATCAACCCATGAATATTTAGTGTTTCACACCTGAGAAAGACAAAGACCCTCCCCTAATGGCCCTATAAGGTTTACAACACAACACTATCCAAAGATACACAACAAATGACAAAAAAGCACATTAGTAAACACTGATCTAAAGACAGAGACTTGGACAGTCCCACAGCTTTCTGCCATTCCTAAAACATAGTAGGCTACATACCTGTCATCTCCAAACTGTTTGATTTTTTACCATGTTCATCTAGAGAGACTCATGTGAATGTCAGCAGGACTCATCAGTGTCTTCTGGTCCCTGTAAAAGAAAACATTTAGGAAAAAAAAACACATGAGAACATGCTGATATCAGGAGAAACTATTTTAGATTTTTCTGGTTACAATTATGAAATTTACTAAATACATACATACACTATATATATGAACTCCCAAGTGTGTTGTGCCTTGTAGGCATATGTAGGGCTGCATGAAATAATAACAATAGCCTATAGAAGGCAGCCTATAAATCGTTAAAAAGTTCAGTGACACTACACTAGAGAAAACTATGGATTATCATGTTACTTCGTTTCCATTCGTTACGACGTTATGAAATGTTGGAGTAAAAACATGAAGCCTATAATGTTTTATTTGTTCTGCTTTTCAAACCCACAGCGCGTGACTCTAACTCAGCACGTGCAAACATTTACTGAATGCGATGTCATTGTGTCATAGGCTACATGTATATACATTTAGCATTAGACCTCATGTTTTTAACTCCAATCACATTTTATAACGTACATTTTAGTCTGGCACCAGTTTAACTAGTAGCTACAATGTAAAGTTTATGTGTATAAAAGGCTCTAACATTTCCTGGTGCCTGCCGCTTTAAGACTCTTCTTCTGTGGTTACGGTGGGAGGAGTGTTGGCTAGTGTGTTGGCTAGAGTGGGAACGGAAACAAGTTCAAGTTGAATAGTTATAGTTTAGCCTACGTACATGTGTTGATTAGCCTCTTTAGTTCATCCTGAATAATCCAGCTTCCAATATTCCATGTGTTGAGTGAATTAAGAGAAACTATAATGACAATACTGGATATTGGAATGTTCTGATGAGTACTGCTGGAGCTAAATACAGTTAAGAGAAGAAATTACATCTCCTCGTCTTTATTCCTGTGTCCTGACCGATACACCATCCTGTTTACTGGCTGAAACCCTTGATGAACTAGCCCTACTTAATTATCTCACTAACATTGGTCCTTCGAGCCGGATAGCAGTATTCAGGATGGAGTCAGATGAAGAGATGTATCCTGATGTGAGAGCTAAACGTCAAATACGTCGACCTGCCAGACTTCAGGACTTTGAAGTGGACTATATGGGATATAGTCAACGAGATCAGTTACAATGGGGCCTGCCATCCCCCGCCTTGGATAGGAGGGTGTTCCTCACTCGGGAGGGTCCAGATCAAATGACCCCCTTCCAGACAGCCCACCCTCACTCTAGTGGTTTCACTGGGAATGCTGCTCACCCTGAGATTCCTCACCACAGCCAGAGGAGAGATTTGAATGGGTTTAACCAGCCTGCGCGAACACCCACATCCCATCAGAGCCCATATCTGGATTCTCGTCTCTCTGAGGAAATCAGAGCTATTCGAGAGGAGAATACTAAGCTGCTCCAAACACAGCAGGCCTTCCAGACTGGCATAAGGGAACTCAATGAAGCATGGCGCGAGATGAAAGAGCTACTGGAGGTAGCCCGCTCACTGAGAGCAGACCTGGCCCAAGTTAATAGCCCAGTCTCAAACTACAGTAACCCCATATCTCCACAAGCTGGTGCTGTAGCCTCAAGGAGATTCGCTGTTGCAGCACACTCGAAGGAAATGCAGCAGGAGGACTGGCCTGCTCCTCCACCCTGGCCTGAACCTGATGAGAACCTGTCTAGAGGCATGTGCAATCTCAGGGTAGAGGAACAAGGGCTGGACAGTAGCCAACTCGACTTTGCCCCTGAAGCTAGAGTATGTGTGGCTTGCCTCCACTGCCTCCTCAGCATCCCACTCCTGCGTCTGATAAAGGTATATCACCATACCTCTCTACACGACCCTCTCAGTTGCTCACACACCATGCCCCAGCCCATGCACCTTTAATGCAATCAGCGCCTGCCCGAGCCTACCATCCCTTAGCAGCCACTGGAGCGGTACATGGCATGCCATTAGCTAACCAGTTTATGCAGCCACCAGGGAATGAACAAGTGTATCGAGGGCCCCAACCCACAATCCCAAAGTTCATTCACCCAGATCCTAGTGAGTTTGCACGGCTTCGCATAGCTTTAGGAAACTTACTCCCATCTAATGCTACCGAACTCTTCAAGTATCAAATACTTGTGGATCATTTAAAGCTGGAGGAAGCTAAGCTTATAGCTGATGCTTATCTAAACTCACCAACCCCCTATAGTGACACTATGTCAGCCCTCCATGATAAATTTGGTCAGCCTCACCAACTTGCCTTAAAGAAGATAGCAAGTGTTCTAGAAACCCCCGAAGTAAGGCGCGGTGATACTATGGCATTCCAGAAGTTCTCTCTCCAGATACAATCTTTAGTGGGCTTGTTGCAGACTTTGGGTCCGGAAGGGGAAATTGAACTCAACTGTGGCTCACATGTTGCTCGTCTGCTAAGTAAGCTCCCTTCGGAACAGCGAGCTGATTTCCGTCGACATCAGTTCAAGCAGATAGGGGTGACCCACACTCTACATGATTTGGCAGAATGGCTCCGCTATGAATCATGGTGTCAGGGCTTCGATAGTCAGGCTTCTGGACGCAGCATAAAGGAAAGGCAGAACGTGAAGACTGATGGTCGTCCTGGAAGACAAACAGTGACCGTCCTGCATGGAGCTGGTGAGTCTGCAGGGATAGCCTCTTTGTACCACAGAGAGAGTCCAGCCAACAGAGTGGCCAAGAGTAAAGCCTACTGTGCCTACTGTGAGAGTACTGAGTCAATGCAGTGCAGTCACCAAACTCTCCAAAGACCAGCTTAGAGAGTGGATACGTGTTAACAAGCGGTGCTGGCGCTGTGCACGAACTCATCAAGCAGCTCAGTGCACATTGAAGAAACCCTGCAGCATCTGTCAGGGAAAACACCTACTGGCTCTTCACGAGATAAATACAAGAGCTGAGAGGGGCAATAAAGATGTAGCTGTTAAAGAGGAGAGCTGCTTAACCAGCTCTGCGGCTGACTCGCTCTACCTGGACAGACCTGGAGCCGGGAATCGAGTCATGTTAAAGGTCGTCCCTGTGCTTGTACATTATGAGGACCGGACACTTGACACCTTCGCGATCCTCGATGACGGGTCAGAGAGGACCATGCTGTTGCCAGCAGCAGCTAAGTTTCTTGGCATAAAGGGCACTCCTGAAGCGCTTCCTCTGCGTACAGTCCGTCAGGACATCCAGATCCTCCATGGCCATACAGTGTCTTTCCGTGTCTCACCAGCTGCAAACCCTCACACTAGCTATAAGATCAATGGTGCCTTCACAGCTGGCCGCCTCAGCCTAGCGCAGCATACTTACCCTATTGACCGCCTGAAGAAGAAATACAAATACCTAAATGGCATTCCCCTTCCTGCCTTAAGAGATGCTCAGCCAACACTCCTTGTAGGCTCCGACAACCCTCAGCTGATAACACCTGTCGATCCAGTCAGACTTGGTCCGCTAGGTGGCCCAGCCGCAGTTCGCACCAGGCTTGGGTGGACTCTTCAAGGCCCTACCCCATTCATGGGGCGGCCAATCCAACCTGCACAGTGTCTGTTTACCTCATCTACGCCACCAATGGATGAGCTTTACAAACATGTTGAGAGGCTCTGGCAAGTAGACACTGTACCTTACCGACACGAAAGAGAGGTGACTCGGTCAAAACAGGATCAGCAGGCTGTAACATTGCTTGAAGCCAAGACCTGCCGTACTAATGTGGATGGAATTTTCAGGTACGCCACACCATTGCTGCGCCATGCAAGCATGCCACCTCTGCACTCGCCAAAGGAGTCAGTTATGCCCATGTTACGTAGTACTGAGAGGCGACTCTTAAAGGATCCCAAGCTAGTGGACGCATACAAGATGGAAATGCAGAAGCTCATTGAAGCAGGTGCTGTGAGGGAAGTCACTGAGGAAACCTCTACCAAAGAAGGATGGTACATCTCACATCATCTCGTCAGTCACAACGGAAAGAACTGCCTCGTCTTCAATTGCTCTCACCAGTACCTTGGGCAGACCCTGAACCAGTACCTGCTACCTGGCCCTACCCTTGGTGCCCCCTTGCTGGGAGTCTTAGTGAGATTTCGTGAACATCCCATAGCAGTTAGTAGAGACATCAAGGGGATGTTCCATCAAGTTCGCCTCATTCCTGAAGATCGCCCTCTTCTAAGGTTCCTGTGGCGGGACCTGAAGGTGGAAGAGCCCCCAAGAACATTCGAGTGGCAAGTTTTGCCTTTCGGCACAACCTGCAGCCCGTGCTGTGCGACATATGCCCTGCAGCGCCATGTTGTGGACCACTGTCAGCCAGACGATGACTTGAGATTCTCGGTGGAGAACTGCTTTTACGTCGATAACTGTCTGCAGAGCATGAGTACGCCTGGTGAAGCCAAATTGCTGGTGGATCGGCTCAGGGATCTTCTGGCTTCTGCAGGCTTTGAGTTGCGTAAATGGGCTTGTAATGATCCAGGCGTCCTGAGCCACTTGCCTCAAGAGGCCAGATCTGAAAGCCTGGACCTGTGGCTGGCACAGGATAAGTCTAACCCTCTGGAGTCAACACTCGGTCTCAGCTGGAATTGGGCAACGGACTCCATGGGCTACAAACATAGGCCTGTGGCCTACGAGGTACCAACCCTGAGGAACATTTACCGAGTTCTAGCTACTCAATATGATCCCTTGGGTTACATGTTACTGTTCACCACCCGAGCAAAGCTCATCATCAGGCAGCTGTGGGATAAGAAACGAGGTTGGGATGACTCTAACTTACCCGCCGAACTCATGCAAACCTGGTCCAGCTGGGAGGCAGAACTTGAGTCCTTACCTCTCCTTACATTCCCGCGTGCATATGCTCCTGCGGATGCTAACCTTGAGCGTGCCAACCGTGAAGTGCACATCTTCGCAGATGCCTCCGAGCAAGCTTATGGAGCCGTAGCCTACATGAGAACGGAGGACAAGGAAGGCCGGATCCACCTGTCCTTTATCCTTGCTCGGTCACGAGTAGCTCCGAGACGTCTGCATTCTATCCCACGCCTGGAGCTTTGTGGAGCTCTGGTTGCAGCGCAGCTGGCTCATGTCCTCGAGAGGGAACTTACCTTGACAGTGGCTCGAACAGTGTTGTGGTCAGACTCCACTACAGTACTAACCTGGCTACACTCCCAGTCTTGCCGCTACAAGGTCTTCGTGGGTGCAAGAATAGCTGAGATACAGGAGTTAACAGAGAAGTGCACTTGGCGCTATGTGGACTCGGTGAACAATCCTGCTGATGATCTGACGAGAGGGAAGACCCTGCAGGCCCTGATAGATCCCAACCGATGGTCTCAAGGACCTCCCTTCCTTCTCCAGAACCCAGCCACCTGGCCACAAAGACCCAGCACCGAGCCATTTGAGGACAAAGCAGAACTCCGGAAGGCCACCTTCTGTGGAGTAACAATTACCTCACCAATGTCGATCGGTGCGAATGACAAGGTGTACCAAACCTAGCAAGAGCTTATAGATGCCACTGCTCAAGAAATCCTAGGACAAACTCCTTCCAGTTTACCGCCTAATGCTGAAGAGTACCAACAGGCAGAGAGGATTGTTCTCCAGCGAGCCCAACAGCAGTCATTTTCAGAGGACTACAAACTCCTTGCAGCAGGGAAACCCGTCTCAACTGGGAGTCGATTACTTACCTTGGCTCCGGAGTTAGATAAATCCACGGACCTCATAAGAGTAGGAGGTCGGCTCCGACGTTTGGAAGGTCAAGACGACTTGACATTGCACCCTGTGGTTCTGGATGCCTCACACCCAGTTTCACGCTTGCTTATCCAAAGGTACGATAGCAACCTGCACCATCCTGGTCCAGAGCGAGTCTTTGCAGAGATGCGACGGTCATTCTGGATAATCCATGGAAGGGAGGCAATTCGCAAACACCAGCGTTCTTGTGCCGAATGTCAGCGCTGGAGAGCTCAGCCTTCCATTCCCCGAATGGCGGACCTTCCCGTTGCTCGTCTCCGATTACACAAACCAGCCTTCCACTCCACTGGCGTGGATTGTTTTGGACCCATGTTTGTGAAGATGGGCAGACGCCAGGAGAAACGCTGGGGAATAATATTTAAGTGTTTAACAACCAGGGCGGTACACTTGGATCTCCTCAGAAGTATGGATGCGGATGCTTACTTGATGGCCCTAAGACGGTTCATCGCCAGAAGAGGGACACCTGCAGAGTTGTTGTCAGACCAGGGGACCAACTTCAGAGGAGGAGAACGGGAACTTAGAGAGGCTTTTGCCAGTATGGAGCCAACCTTGCGAAACCGACTCGCACGTCAAAGGATTAAGTTCCAGTTCAACCCCCCAGCAGCTCCACACTTTGGAGGAGTGTGGGAGAGAGAGGTCCGCTCCGTCAAGTCTGCACTTTACACCTGTGTGGGGTCCCAACCTGTTCATGAAGACGTCCTTCTCACAGTTCTCCTAGAAGTTGAGGCAATTCTCAACTCTAAACCATTGGGTTATGTATCTGCCGACATTGCGGATATCGACCCTGTGACACCCAATAGTCTGCTTATGGGGCGGCCTGATGGATCCCTCCCCCAAGTAGTTTATCCTGAGACGGAGCTCCTGACCCTTACAGAAAAACCACATGAGTTTCACATGTGCAAAAACACATGTGATCCCATGTGACAACGTGGACATGTGATTTTGCACATGTGAAATTTAACATGTGAAATATGTGGAACACATGTGCTTTGCACATGTTAAAGGTAATTTGCACATGGGAAACGTGTGCTTTTGGAACATTTTCCCATGTGAAACCCATGTGATTATATGTGAAACCCATGTGATTATATGTGAAACCCATGTGATTACATGTGAAACCCATGTGATTACATGTGAAACCCATGTGATTATATGTGAAACCCATGTGATTACATGTGAAGATTGCATGTGAAACCCATGTGATTACATGTGAAACCCATGTGATTATATGTGAAACCCATGTGATTACATGTGAAGATTGCATGTGAAACCCATGTGATTATATATGTGAAACCCATGTGATTATATGTGTGAAACCCAAGTGATTATATGTGAAACCCATGTGATTACATGTGAAACCCATGTGATTATATATGTGAAACCCATGTGATTATATGTGTGAAACCCAAGTGATTATATGTGAAACCCATGTGATTACATGTGAAACCCAAGTGATTATATGTGAAACCCATGTAATTACATGTGAAGATTGCATGTGAAACCCATGTGATTACATGTGAAACCCATGGGATTGCATGTGAAATGTAAAATTCCCATGTGAAATCCATGAGCTTACATGTGAAACGTAAAATTCCCATGTGAAACATTTAATCACATGTGAAACCCATGAGATATCATGTGAAATGTAAAATATCTCTTGTGAAACCCATGGAATGACATTTGAAACACATCAACAATCCATGTTAAAGCTACACACCATGTAAACCTGTAACTTCATGTGAAATCCATGTAAAAATCATTAAGCAATATACCACAGAAAACGGTAGGCCTACCATGTAGGGTCTAGCCTAATGTTTCCCAACATTAAAACAAATAATACAAATTTACTTTTTATTTCATTTCAAAATATGCAATACAAATTGGATGTTTAAAACAAACAAAGCAAAACCAAATGAAAATTATACATAAATACATAAAAAGCCACAAAAAACGCAGGTATACGCGCATGTGTGTGTGTGTGGTGTGCGTTTGTGAAAGTGTGTTGTCTCAGTCCTTTGTGTCTCCTGCAGCAGGCATCCTGTTTTGGGATAGAAAAAGATCAAAAATTAGGGCAGTGCAAACCATAGACTGTAAAAAAAAATATGGACGTAGTGTCCGTGACGTCACCCCGTAGGTTTCTGAAAAGCATTTTTGAAGCCTGAAGTGGATGGGGCTTAATAATTAATTATTATTCATTTGTAATGTTATTATGTCATTAAACGTTTTACGTAAATATGCTATGGAAACAAAAAATGCTGGCGAACAGCAATGCCGTTTACATCTTGCTTAAACAACTGTATAAGACGAGTGGTGCGTCTCATTTATAAAAAAAAAACTATTGACAGTTTGTGAATAGATCACAATGTAGACTGAGGAATAAACTGAGTCATCAGTCCTCGCGCATGTCGGTTTCGCAAATGTGAACAGACCACATGGGGACACATGGATGTTGGATCGTCTGAATATTACCTTTCTGCTCGTCTCCTCAGATCTTTTAACTTTTGTGCCATGCAGACCTTGATCTCAGTGCCTTCGATGCCTGGGTGCCTCTTTTTGACATGGTCTGTAAGAAATGAGATTGATTACATTAAAATTTGAAAACAAGTTTGACATGACGTGACATAACTGCCAGATTCAAACTGTGCTTTCCACGCTGGCTGGCGCTAACGGACGCGCTCAGCGCTTGTCATATATAATAACTATTGATAAAAGATATTCAGACATGCTTACCAATTATTAGCTGCACCTTTATTAGGTCAAGGCTCTTTTTTCACCAACAACCCCTTTTTTTCCGTTCATGCTGCCGTCTCTTCGAAAGAGAAGATGGAGTTCATAAGAGTTCTGGTTAACTTTTTGTAACCCTTACATCTTTGAGCATGATCCAAAGCAACTGGGTTCATTAAGTCAGTCACAGACTTGTTCTGTAAAGCAAAAAATAAAATAAAAAATAGAACATTTTCGTCAGGACAGAAACCGTGATCTTTTCAACGTTTTTGCGTATTAGGTGAGGTTTTCACGTTGGAGCTGTGAGTGTAAATTTTAGCATACAAGTATTTATTGTTCATGCTCGAGTCTTGTTACTCTTTTACCTTCATAGTTATTCCAGAGTTTAGGGGTAAAATGCGAGAAATCTCCTTTAGTGGACTTAGATATGCTTGGCACTACTCACTGAACTATATAAATGACTTGATTGCTCATGACGTCATGTAAATTGAAGTCACCATATTCTATTGAATTAATAGGAAATCATCTGACTTTAATGAGAAAACATGACCTAACGAGTTATTTATATTTGAATATTATACATTCTTACCATGTTAACATCCAAAACATTTCTGATTATTATCAATGTTGAAAACAGTTGTGCTGATTAATGTGTTTGTGTAAACCATTGTAACAGTTTAAACCATTTTTTCCCCTCCAGGATTCATTGTTAAATAGACCACAAACATATGAAGGGTAGTTTACACTAATGTTCAAACATTTGGGGTCGATGATAGATTTAAAAATGAATAGAAAAAAAAGAAGAAATTCATATTTTTACTCAGCAAGGATGCATTAAATTGACCAAAAGAGAGAGTAAGGATTTCTGTTTCAAATAAATGCTGTTATTTTAACCTTTCTATTCATCAAAAAATCCTGAAAAACACAAAAATATGAAGCAGCACAACTGTTTTCAACACTGATAATAATCATAAATGTTTTTTGAGCATCAAATCTTCATATTAGAATAATTTATGAAGGATGATGTGAAGCTGTGATGATGAAAATTCAGCTTTGATCACAGGAATTAATTGCATTTTACAATACTAGTGCAAAATGCCCGTGCAAAATATTTTTTTTGTGTGTGTTTTTAGCAATTGTTGGTTTGGTGTGTAGAGCATGGCGTCTGCGTGGCGGTTTTTATGTCTTTGCACACCAGAAACGTGTCTGATGCGGCGCTGCTGCTGCTAGGTATAGCGTACAATGAGGGCTATCTCGGGATTTGGATCACCCTTGTTCGAAATATGGTGAGAGAGTTGTGGAAGGCCTATAGCCTTATATAATATAGCCTACTGATACAGCAAAGACTACGTCGGCAGTATTGACAAAATAGGCTACAGAATTTTTTATTCTGTATTGACAGGTGCAATATTTGAATATCAACGTGCAATATTTGAATATAACCTCCAAAGGTTTTCAGGCTTTTCTATTTAGCCTGGAAACGCTTCCAACACGCTTGCATGTCGCGTGAAAAATAGGCGTCGGTTGTATTTCTAGCATGCACGCGGTTTTCGGCGAGACGGTTAACGGTTCGAGAGATATGCGAATAACAGACAGACACACACACACACACACACACACACACACACACACACACACACACACACACACACACAGACAGACAGACAGACAGACGTTCGTGTAATTTATAGAAAGATATTCACATAGAAAACAGTTTTTTATTTATTTATATTATTTCACAATATTATTGTTTTTAATGTTTTTTTTGGTGAACCTAAGAGACATAAACATTTGTACCAAGACAATTAGTGTATGTTTGACATTAGTGTATGTTTGGCGTTTTACTTACTAATCATATGGTTCATCAATAGTGCTTTAGATGAAGACTCCACTCCGCTACGTTGCAGGGCATCAGCACTGAAGGATCTAAGAACACAACAAGCCATTTGTCACTGAGCCAACAATGCAATGCCAGGTTTATTAAAAGGAAAGAAGCTACAGCAGAGGTGAAATGCAGAAAAGAGAAAGAATTTAAAGAATATACAGAATATAATTTCTTCACTAGGATAACAGAATTTGTTTTTGGGTTTACTTATTCATTTAATTTTGCTCATACGGTGTAACTTCGTTTGGATGTCAAAACCTTCTTAAAATAAACAATAATAAATAAAAAAAATTGAGAAATAAAATTAGGTTATTTAATGAGCTTCCTCGGCTCACCTGTGTCCTAACCTTAACGTTACTTCTCCGGCAGCAGCTTTCTTCAGAAATGTTGAAGTCGTGGAGCTTTCTCTCTGTTATGGGTTATTTTGTTACTACTGAAATCACAGAACATTCATTTTAATCAAAATGTGTTTAACGTTATCATTGAGCTAAGGTTAGTTTCAGCCAATTTTCTTGCTCCTGAAAGTAACATCACCGATACGTTATGTTTAAGTTAACGTACGTTTGTGTTAAATAAATTAGCTCACTTCCAAGTAAAACCTTTACAAAACCTCTCATAAGAGGTGATTAAAGCCCAAACTTTAATAAATAAAAGTTCAACCGAGTTAACGTTGCGTTAGCCTAACTGTTAGCAGCTAACGTTAAGTTACCTCTTCTGAAAACGGTTGAGATCCTAATGGTCTTTTTCCGAAGACACTACACCATGTCTATAAAAGTACACTTTTAACAGAATCGTGTCAATTACAAGTAAGAGAAATGTCAAAAACAGTTGTGAGTATTTATCGTGTGATTTTAGAGACTAATCTCACCTGAAAAAAAAGCCGTGAAAAGTTGAAACAACAGCGAGAGAGGGAGTTTTGTTGCTTACCAGTAGCAGTGGTCCTGCGCCGTTTCCATGGCAACTCTGCGCGCGCCGGCCGCTCCACTGTTTGAGAGACTCGAAAGTTCACGCGCACGGCATTGACTAAACCACGTCAAAATCATGCAGCACTTAAAATGAAAAGTTTAATATCCACTTTATTTTATTTGAAAACGTGCTTGCAATATTTTGTATACCATCACTTTGCTTTTGATTTCATTTTTAATATAAATAGCCTATATATAAAGCCAGTCTTTATAGTGCTTTCAGATTATCTTTCAATGCATGACACACACACACACACACACACACACACACACACACACACACACACACACACACACACACACACATATACACTACCGGTCAAAAGTTTTAGATCGGTAAGATTTTTTATGTTTTTAAATGAAGTCTCTTCTGCTCACCAAGGCTGTATTTGATAAAAAATACAAAAAAAACCAGTAATATTGTGAAATATTATTACAATTTAAAACAGCGGTTTTCTATGTGAATATATAGACTGGAGTAATGATGCTGTAAATTCAGCTTTGATCACAGGAATAAATTATACTTCACTATATATTCACATAGAAAACCGCTGTTTTAAATTGTAATAATATTTCACAATATTACTGTTTATTTTTTATTTTTTATATAAGATAGTATGTATATATAAAGATGTCCTGAAAGTGCTTTGTAAATAGAATATGAAAGCAGTAGCCTATTGATTATATCAAATATTATACTGTTGATTATGTAAAATATATTTATAATATAGCTTTAGAAATGGTAAACAGTGTTGAAATAAAAGTATTGCAAAAACTCACTTGATTAAAAACTACACGCTACATTATCATTAAAATATTTTCATGAATATATTTTCACATTAGTAGGCAAATGTGGGCCTAGGCCTACACATGCATTATAAGCTTTATGTTCTATGCATTTTGTGTGAATAAGGCTATTGAAGCTAAAAATTTACAGTATTTGTGACGTGGTAACATAATTCACATGTTAAAACCTATTACAACACGCAAATATATTTCACATGAGCTCCACATTATTACCTATAACATGTTTTCCACATGTGCCACGTGTTCCATTAAGTTCACTTGTGGTAACATGTTGTTCACATGTGGTCGAACATTACTCATATGTGGTGACATGTTGTTCACATGTGGTGAAACATTGTTCACATGTGATGACATGTTGTTCATATGTGGTCACATGTGGGCACATGTGGTCACATGTGGGCACATGTGGAAAACATGTGATAACATGTGAAATTCATGTGTTTTTTCTGTAAGGGGAGCCGCAGACGTTGGCGGCATTCACAAGTTCTCGCTGACCAATTCTGGTCCAGATTCATCAGAGAATATCTCCCTGGGCTACAGACCAGACAGAAATGGCACTCCTCTTCTCCTGAACTACTGGATAAGGCCGTTGTCATGCTGGTGGACCCGCAGCTACCTCGAGCCCTGTGGCCCATTGGGCATGTAACCAAGATTCACCGCAGTGATGATGGGTGCATTAGATCCGGTGATGTGGACATCAGAGGACATGTGTACACCCGACCAGTAGCTCGGTTGGTGATGTTGCCAGCTCTCCCATCTGGGGAGGATGATACCGCTGTGAGCCCCCCTCAGCCTAACTGATAAACCTTTTAATGGAAGCAAATGTGCTCGCACATTTGGGGGCGGCTGTATAAAAGGCTCTAACATTTCCTGGTGCCTGCCGCTTTAAGACTCTTCTTCTGTGGTTACGGTGGGAGGAGTGTTGGCTAGTGTGTTGGCTAGAGTGGGATTGGAAACAAGTTCAAGTTGAATAGTTATAGTTTAGCCTACGTACATGTGTTGATTAGCCTCTTTAGTTCATCCTGAATAATCCAGCTTCCAATATTCCATGTGTTGAGTGAATTAAGAGAAACTATAATGACAATACTGGATATTGGAATGTTCTGATGAGTACTGCTGGAGCTAAATACAGTTAAGAGAAGAAATTACATCTCCTCGTCTTTATTCCTGTGTCCTGACCGATACACCATCCTGTTTACTGGCTGAAACCCTTGATGAACTAGCCCTACTTAATTATCTCACTAACATTATGCAACAATAACATGCTGCTGCAGCCTGCTGCTAACATGCTACTATAACAATAACATGTCTTACCTTAAAAATCTCATAATCAAATCTTGTTCTTCTAACTCTTCTGAGGTAAATCCAAGGGCACAGCACAGCACAAACACAGTTTTCCCCACTCATGAAAAGCAGAGTAGGACTGAAGATGCTGAATCTGATTCTTTGTGTTGAGAGAGTTGATGCGTTCCTCCACGTGGCTCATTAGTATGTGAACAGCTGTTTCGCGTGGGCGTGGTCACATTATCGCTAATGAGGCCCGTTTGAGAAACTGTATATGTCGCTGTTTTCATGCCGGCGTGATTTCAGACCCCAGAGACCCCGTGATTTCAGACCCCATAACTGGCCAAAGCCTCTTCCACCCGAGGCATCATCCCATAACCATTCTCTCTAGCTCCCACAATGTTACAATAATTTAACATAGGGGGGTTAGACAGGCGTGAGGAAAAGGGCCTGTTCCAAGATTTACACAACTCGTTGTGTAAATCAGGAAAGAATGGAAGGGACCGGCGAGAAGGCTGCGTACGGTGCTGCAGGAAGCGCTCGTCGAGTTTGCTTTTGACGCGCGCTTCCTGCCTCTCTTGTGGCCAAGAAATGTCGAGCTTGGCCACAGCCCGTGTCACAACCTCCAGCAGTTCGTTATAATTAGGGGCAGGAAGAACAGTTGGCTGTGTTTGACTGAGATCCCCCTCCCCAGCACCAAGCACATCTAATTCCTCGGAATCAGATAGCTGTAAAACAGGGTCTTCATCCCGATCGGGAGAAGCCGCGGAGCGGGCTCCCGAGCGGGGGACAGGGGAATCTGAACTTTCAGATGAAGAGTGGGAAAGTGCCTCCCACTGTCATCTAAAAGATCTCGCTGCGATCCCCACGTTCTAAGCCGCCGCACCGCCTCAGCAGATGCGGGACCCGAACCGCGGGGGAGCGCGCATTTGGCCATCCTCTGAAAATAAAGCCAAACGGGAACGCAGCACTCGAGCCGAGAAAGACTCACAGTGAGCACAAGCAGCCCCCTCGAGAGCTGCTTGAGCGTGCTGTCTTCCTAAGCAAGACACACACATCTCATGTGTATCCCCAGCCGTGAGATAGCGTGGGCATGGAAACACACTTTTTGAACTGTTCACTTGCCATGATGAGACAGACAATACAACACCAAATAAGACGAACTGGTAATCACAAACACAGAGCGCTTGCTGAATAGCAAAAAGCTGACATTTTCTGTGTGCCGGCGTGCTTTTGTACACATCCGCATATGCCGTCACACGCTACATCATCACGCAACGTCAATAGGATTGGATTCGGTTTCATTCATGAATTCAGACGCGCGCTACGCTGAACAGCGTCCCCTAGTGTCGTCACCGATGCAGTTCGAGTTCCCTCGAAAGGGAACTATCGATATATCATGAAAACACAAAGAGACTCAAAGGGCTACACGGCAACCCGTCAAAATAAAAGGTTGGTTTAACCTTTGAAGAAAGTTTTGCTTAAATCATTACATTTTAAAACATTGGTTATTACTAGGGAATTAAACCATTAAAATGGAATCAAGAAAAGAAAAAAAAAAATGGTAATTTTTGTTTTTAAAGTCACAGTGCCCTAAATTTAATATTTTTAATATTTTAATAGATGATTGTTAAATTGTATAAGTTTCATGGTTTCAATTAATTAGACATGCTTTTTGTCCAAAAATATTCAAACGAAAAAAAAAAGAATACAGAAAAATTTAAATGGAAATATTATATTAATTTGGAATGTGATTTTTTTTTTTTTTTTAAACAAATCATAGGGCCCTACAACTCCAACCAGCTTTGCGTGCATTACCACCACATTCTGCTCCGGACGTGGACATCACGTACCAATCTCAATCCTTGGCCTGACACTTGAGAAATTTGCTTAATAGAAAGATGCACACACTCCCGACTCCTGGTTTTGTTATAGTTTTATGGTTTTATATAGTTATTTTTTGTTTGTGAATAAACAATTGAACTGACAAATTGACTGCCTATCTGTTTGACTGACATGTTTAAAAATGATAAAAATGAATAAATAAAAAAAATAGCTTAGATGTAGTAAGCTACTTTTGCCATTTTGCTGTAGCTTAGCTTGCTACATTTCCCAGGGTGGTAGCTTCAGTGTAGTGAAGCTGAATTTAATGTAGAGTAACTGTTAGCTTAGCTCACTACATTTTCCAAGTAGCTTGCCCAACACTGTATAAAACAACAAAAGTGTTTTTTGTCATCGCATGCTTGTAAAACTGTTGTTGGGGACTCCCAAAACAATATTAGGAACATTTTAAATGCCATAATAGGTGCCCTTTAAACAGAGAATATTTGTTTTTGATATGATTTACATCATTTAAAAATGGAGACATCAAGCTTTGTAAAGACATATGTTTCATGTCACAGTGACAAGTATTTGCTGAGTTACAGATCATGATCTGTCGCGTTTCAGAATGAACTTCACATTGAGAGAGACGGGAGAACGCGCATCATGTTTATTTTCTTTATTTTACGAAAAAAACACAACATTTTGTTTTTATTATAATAAAAGAAGACATTTAACAGTTTTTAATGATGTGTAACACTTATATGTAAGATCAAAATCAACAGAGTATTTTGAGTTTTTTTTGCACTGATAAGAAAAAAAGCAAGCAGATCACGCCGGAGTGATCTCCGACCCCAGAGGGTTAATAGGACTTCTTTGGAAGAACCAATTATGATTCCCCGAGTTAATTCAGCTGCTGGATATAGCCCCATGGCCGATACCGCTGAGGAGAGACCTCCTCACGCAGGCGAATGGGACGATCTGGCATCCCCGTCCAGAACTGGGGGCCCTTCATGTGTTAACGGTTACCCGGGAACCTCTCTGTAGAGGTGCTGAACACCATTTCTGAGGCAAGAGCGCCTTCAACTAGGCGGGTTTATGCCCAGAAATGGGCGGTGTTCTCCAGCTAGTGCACAGCACGGAGCTGGGACCCATATTTGTGCGAAGTGGCAGTAGTGCTATCTTATCTACAAGAGTTTTTGGACGTGGATCTCTCCCCGTCTACGCTCAAAGTTTATGCGGCGGCCATAGCAGTGTTCCATGCTCAAGTGGCCGGACAGTCACTGGGGAGAGCCGACCTAGTTGTGCGCTTTCTCAGAGGAGCCAGGAGGCTGAACCCTCCTCGAACACCATCGGTTCCTGTATGGGACCTTTCCACGGTCTTAGAGGCCATGAAAGGCCCTCCGTTTGAGCCGTTGCAGTCCGTGAGCCTGAAACATGTCTCACTTAAGCTCTCCTCCTTGCACTGGCTTCAGTCAAGCGAGTTGGAGATCTGCACGGCTCTCAGTGAGCGCTTCCTGCCTTGAGTTTGAGCCTAACGACTCCAGAGTCGTCCTTAAACCAAGGCATGGGTCTGTACCTAAAGTGCTCTCCTCTCCGTTCAGAGCACAGGTCATTTCGCTATCTGCTCTTCATTCGTCTGAGGACAAAGGAGATGCAAATCTACTCTGTCCTGTCAGGGCTCTTAAGGTGATGATACACAGGGCAACTTTTTGAGCAATGTTGCTGGGCAATGTTGCCGTCAATGGGCAACCAGATGAGACACAGGGCCCACGACCGATCTAAATTATCCAGAAAGAAATGTATCGCCCATTTTCAATGAGAAAGTGGCCAAGCAACAATCGCTCGGCAAGATTGCCCAGCAACATTGCTCAAAAAGTTGCCCAGTGTATCATCACCTTTAGAGTTTACGTGGAGCGTTCTGCTGCATCCAGGCAATCAGAACAGCTCTTTGTTTGCTTTGGTGGTCGCACCAAGGGGGAGCACAGTCACAAAGCAGAGATTGTTGCGATGGATAGTAGATGCTATCTCGCTGGGATATGAGTCAAAATGTCTCTGCTGCCCCATGCCCAGAATTTGTGCGACGTCCACGTGTCCATCCACGTTTATCAAGTTCTATAACTTGGAGGTTCCCGCTTTACAAGCTAAGGTTCTTTATATAGAAAAACGTTTAAGCACTATATAACACTTATAAGGCCCGACGCTGTCTGGTCTAATTATACATATCCCCTTATAAGGCCCACTGATAGGGATGGGTATCGTTAAGGTTTTAGCGGTAATACTTCTCTTACCGATACTGCTTATACTTTAACGGTATTCTTATCAGTTCTTTTTGTTATATTAAAAAAAGGGATTTTTTTTTTTAACATAATTAATACTGCATTATATTTTGAAAAAAAAATCTATAGCAAAAGAAAAAGCAATGCTTTAAAAAAAATCTATGTAATGCAAAAGAGTGCAGGCTTTTTTTGTGTTTTATATACAGAAGACATAGGACACGAAAAACAAAGTACAAACACATTGTCAAACAAAAAAAGTATACAATAAAACAAATATACAAATTATATACACAGTGCTTTAATTTCAGTAATGTTTACTGACATTACTGTTCAGGTAAGTAATATAGCCTAAAAATAAATCTAATAAAGTAATCAAATGTAAAATAACACAGCATAGTTTATCATAGATATATTAAAGCTTATAAAAGCCAAATTTATTCATTCAATAGCTGCAACTGATTTTACATTTTATATTATGTAAAACGTAGTGCAGCTGCACAGCAGACCACAGTACAACTGCACAAACATATGGCGAGGCGGCTGAGCTACATGAACCTATCAGGTGGCTTCGCGCCCTGTCACATCAGTAATGTATATTGTGACATTGGGCTTTTTATTTAGTTAGTTGTACACTATCAAAATTAACAATTTGGCAATATTGTCCAAAGTAGGTTTTAAAATAATCGCCTCAATGTCAAGTCAAGTCAAATATATTTATATAGCGCTTTTCACAATACAGATTGTATCAAAGCACCTTCACAGTATCAATCAAAACAACATAACAATGTTTGTTTATTGGTGGAATACAATAAAATAAAAAAAGACATCCAAGTTTGGAAGGGCTGATCAATGTTATTAATGATTGGTTAATTAATTTGAATATCCCCAACTGAGCAAGCCAAAGGCAACAGTGGCAAGGAACCGAAAAACTCCATCAAGTGACCCAGTGGTGTCCTGAAACTCCATCAAGTAACCCAATGGAGAAAAAAAAACCTTGGGAGAACCCAGGCTCAGTCGGGGGCCAGTTCTCCTCTGGCTTTTATGAACTAGAGGCCGGATTTACAGTAACTGTAAGTTTTAAAATTTTATATGAATGCCTGGCTGAAGAGATGCGTCTTTAGTCTAGTTTTAAACTGGGAGAGCGAGTCTGAGCAACGAACAATATCAGGAAGGCTATTCCAGAGCTTCGGAGCTAAATGTGAAAATGCTCTCCCTCCTTTGGTGGATCTGGATATCCTAGGTATGACCAGAAGCCTCGAATTTAGTGATCTTAAAGAGCGTGATGGATTATAGGGCGATAGAAGGTCCGTTAAATAGACTGGAGCTAAACCATTTAGGGCTTTATAGGTCAGTAGCAATACCTTGTAATTAATACGGAACTTTATAGGTAACCAATGAAGTGATGATAAAATCGGTGTTATATGATCATATTTTCTTGATCTAGTAAGAACTCTAGCGGCTGCATTTTGGACTAACTGTAGCTTGTTTATTGAGGATGCATGACAACCAGCTAATAAAGCATTACAATAATCTAGTCTCGAGGTCATGAATGCATGAACTAACCTTTCTGCATCAGAGACTGATAGCATATTACGTAGTTTAGCAATGTTTCTAAGGTGGAAAAAGGCTGTTTTTGTAACATATGAAATATGCTTTTCAAAAGACAGGTTGCAGTCTAATATAACACCCAGGTCTTTTACAGTAGAGGATAAAGTAACAGGGCATCCTACTATGTTAAAGTAGTGTTGTGAGAGGTTTTGTGGACGGTTTTTAGAACCGATAAGTATTACTTCTGTCTTGTCTGGATTTAATAAAAGAAAAT
The DNA here is from genome assembly GCA_031834385.1 of Semotilus atromaculatus. Taxonomy (NCBI): domain Eukaryota; kingdom Metazoa; phylum Chordata; class Actinopteri; order Cypriniformes; family Leuciscidae; genus Semotilus; species Semotilus atromaculatus. Next base: position 4,976,913 of record JAULUF010000023.1, on the reverse strand, counting down.
TACGCGTCATCCAATCTTTTATATCTTTAACACAGTCTGTCAATTTGGATAATTTAGCGTATTCATCTGGCCGTGATGAAATATATATTTGAGTGTCATCGGCGTAACAATGGAAACTAATTCCATGTTTCCTTATAATATTACAAAGTGGCAGCAAATATATTGAGAATAATAGAGGGCCTAACACAGATCCCTGTGGCATTCCATAGTTTGCCGAAGTTATGATCGATTTTTCTCCATTTAAATAGACAAAATGGTAGCGGTCGGATAAGTATGACCTGAACCAGCTTAATGCTTGTCCTTGAATACCAGTATAATTTTGTAGTCGATCTAGGAGTATTGTGTGATCTATAGTATCGAACGCTGCACTAAGATCAAGTAAAACTAGTATTGAGATACAGCCTTGGTCCGAAGCTAAAAGTAAATCATTTGTTATTCTAACCAGCGCAGTTTCAGTGCTATGATGCGGTCTGAATCCAGACTGAAACTTTTCATAGATGTCGTTTTCTTGTAAGAAAGAGCCGAGTTGAGCGGACACAACTTTTTCTAATATTTTAGACATAAATGGAAGATTTGAAATGGGTCTGTAATTTACTAGGTTATTTGGATCTAATTGTGGTTTCTTAATAAGAGGTATTATAACTGCCAGCTTGAACGTTCTTGGAACATGACCTAAAGATAAAGATGAGTTAATAATATTGAGAAGAGGCTCTTCCACTATAGGTAACACTTCTTTCAGTAGTTTAGTTGGTATAGGATCTAATAAACATGTTGTTGTTTTAGATTAAGTGATAAGTTTGTTTAACTCTTTTTGTTCTATAGTTGTAAAGCATTGTAATTGCTCTTGCGGAGCGACAATTGTGGCCGAATCATAAGGCGGGAGCAAGGATTGAACATTTACAATTGTGGTTCTGATGCTTTCAATTTTCTCGTTGAAGAAGTTCATGAAATCATTACTACTAAACTGTAACGAGGTATTTTGTTCAGACGACGTCTGTTTATTTGTTAGTCTAGCCACGGTGTTAAATAAAAACCTTGGATTGTTTTGGTTGTTTTCTATTAGTTTGCGGAGGTGCTCAGCCCTGGCCGCTTTTAGGGCCTTTTTATAACGTGACATACTGTCTTTCCACGCGATTCTAAAGACCACTAAATTAGTTTGTTTCCATTTACGCTCTAAATTACGGGTTTCTCTCTTTAGAGCATGCGTAGTATTATTGTACCATGGTGCTATACTTTTCTCTCTGACCTTTTTTAATCTAATGGGTGCAACAATATCCAATGTTCTAGAGAGAATGGTGCTCATAGTGCTAGTTAGTTCGTCTAGTTCATCTGTTCGTTTGGGTTCAGGCCGCAGCTGAGACAGATCAGATAAGCTATTTGAGAAATTATCTATGGTGGATGGAAGGATTGTTCTGCCTGGTCGATAACATGGCGCAGCATGACATATTACAGACGTACGTAATATGCAAGTTACCATGTAATGGTCAGTGACATCATCACTTTGTGGAATGATATCTATATCGGTTGGATCGGTTCCATATGATATAATTAAATCGAGTGTATGATTAAGACGATGAGTTGGTCTGGTGACGTTTTGCTTGACCCCGAAGGAGTTTAATAAATCTGTAAACGCAGCCCCTAACGCATCATTTGAATTATCGATGTGTATGTTAAAATCTCCAACAATTAATGCTTTATCGACGTTGACCAATAGATCTGAGAGAAAATCTGCAAACTCTTTTAGGAAAACAGTGTAAGGCCCTGGAGGTCTATATACGGTAGCCAAGGCTAGAGATAATAGGGATTTTTTTCTTACATCTAAGAGCGTAACATTTAGCACAAGTACTTCAAACGAATTAAACCTATGACGAGTTTTCTGAGTAACATTAAGGATATCCCTGTAGATTGTTGCAACACCGCCGCCACGACCGATTAGACGGGGCTCATGCTTATAACAGTATCCTGGCGGAGTAGACTCATTTAGACCGAAATAATCATTTGGTTTAAGCCAGGTTTCAGTAAGGCACAGTACATCGAAATTATTATCTGTGACCATTTCATTTACAATAACCGCCTTAGGTGTGAGCGATCTAATGTTAAGAAGACCTAGCTTTAGAAATTGTTTTTGTTCACTAATAGCGTGTTTTTTTGTTTTAATAACAATTAGATTTTTTCTAGATCCCGCAGTAGATTTATTATTTGATCTCAGTAAACGAGGAATAGACACAGTTTCTATGCAATGTTCTACACTAGTATTAATATAAATTAAATTGGTGCAGCAGAGACTGTGATTTGGATTTTTGGTTACTAGTCAAACGGTGTTTAACATCTTAGAGATGTTATCCGACAGAAGATCTGCCCCGATTCTACTTGGGTGTAAGCCATCAGCGCGGAAGAGCCTCGGTCGCTCCCAGAACAGATTCCAATTATTTGCAAAGAGCAGTTTCTGCTCATTGCACCATGACATTAACCATTCATTTAGCGCGAATAATCTACTGAACTTTTCATGCCCTCGTCGGTACGTGGGAAGCGGTCCAGACACAATGATCGTTGTTTCAGGCGATGTGCTGTGAACCGTTTCGATCAGGCTCCTGAAGTCTTTCTTCAGAACCTCTGTCTGTCGCAGCCTAGTGTCGTTAGCTCCCCCGTGCAACACAACAGCTCCGACGCGCTCGTCACCGTTCAAGATCTCAGGTACCCGCGCAGCGATATCAAGAACACGAGCACCAGGAAAGCAATGACTGTGCACCTTACTTTTACCTAACGTAGCGTGGACGTGTCGGACGGTGGAATCGCCGATGATCACAGCATCGCGTTCCGTTTCGCGAAGAGAGGAGAAGCGGTTCTGAGTGGAGATCTCGAAAACCGGAAGGGGCGAAAATATTCTGGTCCTGGCTCGCGGCTTCCGCGGAACCACCCAGGCTTCGTGGTGTTGTGTCGGAGCCGGAGTGAATGAAACCATGGCTGATCGGGACCTGGACGCTCGGGACCAATGCTGAGAAACGCACGGAGTAGACGCGGCGAGGGTCAGCGGGTTACTAACGTTAATCACCGATCCGTGTGCATCGGTGCGTGATGTTTCAAGAGCTAAACGCCGGTCTCTCAGCTCAGCTTGTCTCTCAGCTTGAAACACCTATTTCAATGTCCATAAAACTTGTTTTTTTGTGTGTGTGTTTTTTTTTTTACCACAAAAGCTTTGGAAGTTGACAAAGGGAGTTATAATAAAATATGTGAAACTTTTCATATTTCAACTTTGACCATGGAAAAGACTTCCCCCCCCAAATCTGAAGACACCTCTTGGTAATCCACAACAATAAAAAAGGCACTATAACACCTATTTTAAATGCAGTATCAGACTGGACCTTGTATTGAGGTTATAAAACCTTTCTACAAGATTTGAATATTCGTTTTTATGTTAAAAAACGGGGCACCTCAGACATCTGTTGTTTTAAGTACATATAGGATAAACTCAACATTGTGCAAACTGGGTTGAAGTCAGTCTTATTTTTAAACAGTTGTTAAATTTAGAACTCTGCGCTTTTTAAATAAGAAAAAAAGGCAGTATTTTCAAATATATATGTCACCGGATGACCTAGAAGGAACTTTGGGAGCAGAACGAGTTGCCCTGGGGAGAGACTTCCAGTGCGACACCAGGCCGGTTCCGGCAGCCTGTCATGGCCGACCGCGTTGACAAGCAGCAGCTGCAGCGGCAAATCAAGCAGCCATTGGAGCGCATGCCTCCAACCGGGGATTTAAAAGCGGCGGTTTGAAGAGGCTAAAGGAGGAGGAGGAGGAGGAGGAGCTGGAGGAGGATGAGGAGCTGGAGGAGCAGGAGGAGCGGGAGAGCGGTCGAGATTAAAGTGTGTTTAAAGTGTGTTGTACAGGTTGTTATCGTGAGAGAAACGAGTGGGCCCCGCGTTGACAATTGGCAGCTGCAGCAGCTAATCAAGCAGCCATTGGAGCGCATGCCTCCAAGGGGGGCTTTAAAAGCGGCGGTTTGAAGAGGCTAAAGGAGGAGCAGGAGGATGAGGAGCTGGAGGAGCTGGAGGAGCTGGAGGAGCAGGAGGAGCAGGAGGAGCGGGAGGAGCGGGAGGAGCGGGAGAGCGGTCGAGATTAAAGTGTATTTAAAGTGTGTTGTACAGGTTGTTATCGTGAGAGAAACGAGTGGGCCCGCGTTGACAAGCGGCAGCTGCAGCGGCTAATCAAGCAGCCATTGGAGCGCATGCCTCCAACGGGGATTTAAAAGCGGCGGTTTGAAGAGGCTAAAGGAGGAGGAGGAGGAGGAGCAGGAGGATGAGGAAGATGAGGAGGATGAGGAGCTGGAGGAGCAGGAGGAGTGGGAGGAGCGGGAGAGCGGTCGAGATTAAAGTGTATTTAAAGTGTGTTGTACAGGTTGTTATCGTGAGAGAAACGAGTGGGCCCGCGTTGACAAGCGGCAGCTGCAGCGGCTAATCAAGCAGCCATTGGAGCGCATGCCTCCAACGGGGATTTAAAAGCGGCGGTTTGAAGAGGCTAAAGGAGGAGGAGGAGGAGGAGCAGGAGGATGAGGAAGATGAGGAGGATGAGGAGCTGGAGGAGCAGGAGGAGTGGGAGGAGCGGGAGAGCGGTCGAGATTAAAGTGTGTTTAAAGTGTGTTGTACAGGTTGTTATCGTGAGAGAAACGAGTGGGCCCCGTGTTGACAAGCGGCAGCTGCAGCATCTAATCAAGCAGCCATTGGAGCGCATGCCTCCAACGGGGGATTTAAAAGCGGCGGTTTGAAGAGGCTAAAGGAGGAGGAGCAGGAGGATGAGGAGGAGGAGGAGCGGGAGAGTGGTCGGGATTAATGTGTGTTTACGAGAGCAAGAGAGGCAAGAGCGGTGGGTCAGCAGAGACGGTAAGGATAAAGTGCGGTCGAGGCGCAGGGCATGATTGAGATTGAGAACGGAACGAGTGGAAGCATTGTTGGATGTACAGGTTGTTATCGCGAGAGAAACGAATGGGCCCCGATCTTTGGATCGTTCATCAAACCTGATGTCCCCTTTCTGAAGATCACGACGGTGGATTGGCCGGCCCCGACGAGGTGGAGTGAAGGTATACTTTTCACTGTGAAGTGGTGTGTCATTGCAGTGTCTGAAGATTGAAGTGAGCACGGGTGAAGATTTAAAGTGGTTTGATGTATGCACGAGTACGGGAAAATTAAATACTACCAGCACTCTGAAATCTTTGTTGGGGATCGTCTAGCCCGGTGGTGCATCAGGAAATAAATTGAATCGTTGGGGGTGAAGTTTTGTATAGGCAAGGCAAGGCAAGGCAAGTTTATTTATATAGCACATTTCATACACAGTGGTAATTCAAAGTGCTTTACATAGAAGAAATTTAAAATAATCAAAAGAAAAATGAATAATTAAGACAGTTTAGAATAAAGAAATTAAAATAATCAACAGAAATAAGAATAATTAAAACAGTTTAGAATAAAAAATTTTATAAAATACAGTACAAACAGTCGGACACATACAGTGGCACAGTGCTCATTCAGTAAATGCACAGCTAAACAGAAGTGTTTTCAGTCTGGATTTGAATGTGACTACTGTAGGAGCACATCTGATCTCTTCTGGGAGCTGGTTCCAGCTGCGGCTGGCATAGTAGCTAAAAGCGGACTCTCCTTGTTTAGAGTGAACCCTTGGTATTTCTAGCTGACGTATACCTATGGGTATACACCTATACCTGATAAGTATAGGTGTCCCAGTTCATGCCGCTGTGGTAAAGAAAGGAGAAATTCGGCTCTGTGTGTCGTTGTGAAGGGCTGCATTCTGCTACTGCTGTCCTGGGGTAAGAGAAGACTCAGTTATTAACTGCTGGATTCTGTACTCACCATTGCTGTTCTGTGAACAGAGAGATTCTGTCATCCACCGCTGCATTCTGCCATTACTGTCCTGTGGGAAGATAAGACTCAGTTTTTAACTGCTGGATTCTGTACTCACCATCGCTGTCCTGTTAAGAGAGAGATCCTGTCATCTGCCGCTACTCACCGGAAAGCTAACGCCCTCGTTCCTCCACACTGCTGTTCTGTGCAAGGAGATGGCCAACTGCCGGCTGGACCCGAGTCTTCCTTCATTGAAGACTCCTTTGACCTGTTTCAACGAGCGACCCCTATGAGGAGTCCTGCGTCAGTGACATTTTCTTAACGCTCTTTCTATTAAATAAAAAGAATCAAGCTTTTATATCACGTCATTGTCTGGCCTCGTTGGTGTATTTTGGTGTAGCCAAAGGTGGTTGGTGGTTGTTCTCGGGCCTAGTGGTGACACATATTAAAAAGTATATTTATTTATTTCCAACCGCAAATGCTGTTTAGAGTAGAGGTCGACCGATTCATCGGTTTTGCCGATTAATCGGCACCGATAGTTGATTGGTGGAACTATCGTTATCGGCAAAAATCCATACCGATAGTTTTTCCTGGTTGCGTCCGTTGCTGGAGCGGCTGAGAAGTGCGCGCTGTCATACATTACACAGTACGAGAGAGCAGAGAAAGGTCTGCTGGCATTATGCAGTACAAGAGCGGCCTCTAGAGGTGTAATATAAACTATCACTGATGCCTTGTGTTGTTTATTTTGACACGTGACGCTGCACTGAGAGCACAAGCTGCGTGGACAGCGCTGACATCGCTGACATCAGCGCGTTTAAAGCACCGAGAGCGAAAAGGTATTCATAAAGTTAATTTTGTCATGTCATATTATAAAGTGATTCATTTAACTAGATGCTGCATTAGTAGAGAAAGAACCGCACAACAGTATGTTTGTTTGCCTTCGAGGCTGAGAGGACGCTAACATTAGTAGGCTAGTACCTCAAGCGGTTAAAACACTGACAAAAATAAACCTAAGTCCGACCCGAATAGTTAATGTCACAATTGTTACCATCTATTTGCATTAGTTTATATACAGCTGGTCACTTTTATGCATTCATTATGCAGGGAAGTTGCATTTTTAAAGCTAGATGTAAAATAGCAAACTGAAATGTTCATACAGCCGACATAACAAATCAGAAAAGCATTCGATTCGTGTTCAAAAAGAACTGATGCTCACGCTGAAAACATTTCAGCGTTTGAACTTGTTTGAACAGTGAAAAACTTTTTAAAGCAAGATTCTGTGGCATTTCCTTATAATGCAACGCATTATAACAGCGCACATCCATGTATCACAGCGGACGCGCGCTCTCATTTCATTCAAATACAACTTGCCGTCTTGCGTCTCCGTTTTTGATTGTATTGAAAATGAAATCAGAGTTGATTTATTGTTTACAGAGTTTGATAATATTGTAGTAATGATCTTGTCTGGATGAGTTTTGTATGCTGTACAAAATGGATGTAACAGTTAAACAGTTAAATTTTTGCAGTTACATTGTTTGAATGGTTTTATTTGTTATTTAGAGTATTACTTTTTGTTTCAGTTTGAATGAAAGTCTTTTTTTTACTTCAATATTTATTCATATTTATTTCATTTAGCATGTTTTCATGGTTCATACAGTTTTTTTTTTAAATAATAAAGTTCAGCACTGTTTTACTTACACATAGAGTGTTATGTTTGTTTTTAACCAGTATACATTTTAAAAACTATCGGTTGATTAATCGGTTATCGGCAAGTGTGGCCCAACCTAGCTATCTTTATCGGTAAAATCCACTATCGGTCGACCTCTAGTTTAGAGTATGCACTTGAAGAGCCAGCCCGTTCTCATCCCAAGGCGTAATATAATGACGCTTTTGCCAAAGCGTCTATATCGAACGCGCATGGCACCCTTTAGCGTCAATATGAGACGCCGATATACACTCACCGGCCACTTTATTAGGTACACCTGTCCAACTGCTCCTTAACACTTAATTTCTAAGCAGCCAATCACATGGCGGCAACTCAGTGCATTTAGGCATGTAGACATGGTCAAGACAATCTCCTGCAGTTCAAACCGAGCATCAGTATGGGGAAGAAAGGTGATTTGAGTGACTTTGAACGTGGCATGATTGTTGGTGCCAGAAGGGCTGGTCTGAGTATTTCAGAAACTGCTAATCTACTGGGATTTTCACGCACAACCATCTCTAGGGTTTACAGAGAATGGTCCGAAAAAGAAAAAACATCCAGTGAGCGGCAGTTCTGTGGGCGGAAATGCCTTGTTGATGCCAGAGGTCAGAGGAGAATGGCCAGACTGGTTTGAGCTGATAGAAGGGCAACAGTGACTCAAATAACCACCCGTTACAACCAAGGTGGGCAGAAGAGCATCTCTGAACGCACAGTACGTCGAACTTTGAGGCAGATGGGCTACAGCAGCAGAAGACCACACCGGGTGCCACTCCTTTCAGCTAAGAACAGGAAACTGAGGCTACAATTTGCACAAGCTCATCGAAATTGGACAATAGAAGATTGGAAAAACGTTGCCTGGTCTGATGAGTCTCGATTTCTGCTGCGACATTCGGATGGTAGGGTCAGAATTTGGCGTCTACAACATGAAAGCATGGATCCATCCTGCCTTGTATCAACGGTTCAGGCTGGTGGTGGTGGTGTCATGGTGTGGGGAATATTTTCTTGGCACTCTTTGGGCCCCTTGGTACCAATTGAGCATCGTTGCAACGCCACAGCCTACCTGAGTATTGTTGCTGACCATGTCCATCCCTTTATGACCACAATGTACCCAACTTCTGATGGCTACTTTCAGCAGGATAATGCGCCATGTCATAAAGCTGGAATCATCTCAGACTGGTTTCTTGAACATGACAATGAGTTCGCTGTACTCAAATGGCCTCCACAGTCACCAGATCTCAATCCAATAGAGCATCTTTGGGATGTGGTGGAACGGGAGATTCGCATCATGGATGTGCAGCCGACAAATCTGCGGCAACTGTGTGATGCCATCATGTCAATATGGACCAAACTCCCTGAGGAATGCTTCCAGCACCTTGTTGAATCTATGCCACGAAGAATTGAGGCAGTTCTGAAGGCAAAAGGGGGTCCAACCCGTTACTAGCATGGGGTACCTAATAAAGTGGCCGGTGAGTGTATATGGGTCAGAAGGCGCCTCCTAGCGGTCTAACCCTAACCCTACACCATACCTAAACCTACCCATCTCTCTGCGTGTTATATTGACGCTAAAGGGTTCCATGGGCGTTGGATTTAGACGCTTTGTCAAAGTGTCAGAATATGACGCCTTGGGATGAGGATGCGTTGGAAGAGCTGTGCCCTCCGGAGTGATTGGGGCATGGATCCTCAAGATCTACTTTCCTGCAGAGTTTAGCTAACTTTAAACTCAACTGCCTATAACTTTCTGTAATTCTGAAGACAGATGCTGTGTCCCAATTCTAAATAGTATTTGAAATTAGAATTAGTGTGTCCAAAATAGGGCTGTCACTTTACGTTCGAAAATCGATTGCACAATCGATCGGACCAACCAACACAAGTTTCGAAAACGAAAATAGGGAATCGATTTTAACGTCCTTTTTTATTTTCTTTCTTTTTTTTAAACCAAAAATGTGTTCTAGGTGGACAGATCAATACAGTACAAAGAACATGTAAGTATATTGGAAAATAACAATGTCTTTTCTGTTAACCAAATGCTTTTTAATATTCGCAATAGCCTACTTCAATGCAAGTGAACAAGCGCGCCGTTATTTGTTGCTTAGTGACGTGTATGTTCAAGCGAGCCAGAAATGCACAGGTTCTGCGCAATACGCTGTATTTAATATATCAAGAGGACTCACGAGTTGCGTATTTGCGCTAAATCCGAGCAGTTTTGGCTACACGAACTTCCCCAGCAAAGTGAGTAAACATAGAAACACTCGTGATTTGACAACGTTAAATGAACTTTGGCGGGTGTTAATTTCAATCCCTGACGGTTGCACTCCTGTTTGTCATTCTGCACGAAAGTTCACGCCAATAAATCATCAGAAATATTTCTGACTTATGCGCGTCTCAAGCGCCCTCTTTACGCTCGTTCTAATAATGCCTGTTAGTTGTCCGTTGGATTTGGATGGAAACGTCTTTAGACATGGAAAATCGATTTTACAATCGATTCAATCAACACTTATGTCTCAAAAATCGAACAGGATTTGTTCACAAAAGTGACAGCCCTAGTCCAAAATCATAGTATGTTAAAATGAGTAGGCTTTTCCAAAGATACCTGCATACTTTTCCCGGTTGGAATCCGAAGTGCAGATACGTGCACACTCTGGGTGCTTCTCATTTCTTATTTTTGCATCCTCGTTACCTTTCTTCTCTTCCTTTCCTCGCATCTAAGCTAAACCCCCTGTAGGATGCGAGGGAAGTACGCAAGGAAAGAAAAGGAGGACGAAGGAATCGAATGAAAGTTTTTTTTATATACATTGGAATACTTGATCACTTGAGCGTCACTTCACATCGTCATCAGCAGCGCTCAACGGATCTGCCCTTATGTTATGTTAAGTTTGTTTGTTTAAGAAATTCATAATAAATAATAAAGCAAGATACCCTGTTGAAATATGTGAAATGTGTGGTTTATATAAACTGCAAAGGTAAAGTATAAATTAAAATCATGTGAAGGGGGAGGAGAATTTATTTATGCGTCACATTTAGTCAATAAAACACTTTATTGTCCTGCTTAGGATACACCCGTGTATCCTCGCTTATGACTCCTCAGGAAGCCTCCTCACTCCTCGATCCTCGCCTCCTCGCAGTGCAATTGACCTATGGCTAAGCCACGCCCCCTCCACTCACTCGGACAAACATTCAACATTCGGCGACGGCGCTATGGCAGATTTCACAGTAGGAGACATTTCACAGGAGGCAATTGATTATTTTTATATAGCATTTTATTAGGAGTTATTACTCACACTAAATCAACACAAATCATTGACCTTTTGAACATCATGACCTCTTGTCTATTGACACTGTATGTAACGTTAAATAGTTTAAATATTTAGTTATGTGGAAGAGAGTGAAAAGGCTACATGTTTTGCTAAAAAAAAACACTAAGTTCCCCAGTTGTTTTGGTATAAAGTTGTATACAATATTGTGCTTCAATATGTAATTAATGGTTCATGATCAAATTAAATATGTACAGGTCTAAGTTGCATAACGTTACGTTTCCAGGACAAGCCTTTTTACCATCTTTATCAAGAGGACCTCTCCGTTAGTTTGGTGCTACAGTATTTACATGAATCATTCAGCACAACATTGCTAAAAAAAATTTCACTCGGTTATTTTACAAATAGCTGCTACGTTAATGAAGCTAAGTGACATGATGTACAACGCAGCTAGAAGCTAACGTTAACGTTTTCTAATGTTAGGCTAACGTTAGAGATGATAAAGATAACGTTCAAATACGTTGTTGACTTACATTAGAACAGACAGGATGTAGACATCCTTGTTTAATTTATCCACGTTTAGTTGGTGTTGTGGTCTTAGTTACTGCATAACTTTATCCAAAGCAGACCCTTATCTCGGTTAAAATGTGGCTTGGGAAAGGGTAAAAAATACACACCGCCGCCCAGCCTCTCGGGATACTAGTGTCGGAGTTGCATGTACCCCATGCACACCGTTTGACCATTTTAAACTTAAAATGACAAAAAAAACATATAAAAACGAGTGAAAACCGACTAACTGCAATGCATTTCAATGGACGTGAAAGCATAGAATGTCCGAGTGTATTGGGTAAGCTGCACACTGTGATTGGCTCATCGCGTTTTGGGGCGTGGCTTAGCCATAGGTCAATTAGATAATTGAGATGTCCTTCAAGATGGCTGATCTCGATCGGTTTTCTGGGTCATAGGATGGAGGACGGAGTAGCGAGGAGACGAGGAGGGATATTGAGAAGCACCCTCTAATGTTGCTCACAACCCAATGGCACGTTGGAAAATGATTTGATTAGAACTATGTACACAAATAAAAAGTGTTAAAAAAAACTACAAACATGGCGAGTCCGATGGTTAAGAACAGAGGTTTAGATAAAGGGGTTGAGTGATTCATAATCAGTATCTAACCTGATGAAAATATATTTATTCAATGTTATCCACATTATATTTAATCTGCAACAGCATTGTGAACTTTTGTAAAGATACGTTTGCATTAACCTTTAACCCTCTGGGGTACTTCGTTTTCCAGTCACACATAGGACCTTCACGGTCAAAAGTGACCGGACCCCTAAAATCAAATTATAATTTTTTTCAGTAAAATCAATGAAATGTATTTTTGTTCAATAATATTTTTTCTTTTTTTCTTTGGTGTTTTGAGAGAATTCTATGATAATAATTAATATTTATGGTCCATTTTTGCCATTGAAAATGATAAAATAAAAAAAATTGCCTAATTTTTTAAAATATTTTTTCAATTATTGCAGTATTTCAGGTTAATACAGAGACCAGACCTTTTAAATCCAATTTTTGAAGTCAGATTAGCGCCATCTGTTAAGAGAAAATAAAATAAAGCATGTCATTTCATAGGGTAACCACTAGATGCCTGTATAGCTGTCTATGGAGAGGCTTGTGAATTCTCTAGTTGTTTTTGGACAAAATGACTTACTTTTAAGATGTGGATTTGAATGTATTTTTTTGAAATTCTCAAATAATACTTTTTGCCATGGTTTAAAAAAATATAATAAAAAAATGATTTGATGTGAAGTGTACACGTCTTTGCATTATTACTACAGTCAAACCTGAATACAGAGAAAGCATTTTGTTACAGGTAACATTACAATTCAATAAAAAAAATAAACAGTGATGCTTTTTCACAGCTTATTATTATTATTTTCAATTATTATTGTTATTATTATTATTATTATTATTTTTAAACATATTAATTTATCAATATTTGTATACATTATACCATTATTATTAATTATTATTGTAATATGTTTTTAACTATTGATGTTTTTTTCTGCATTGTGGCCGATTTGTAGAGAATTTGTGTTTGTCAATTTCCCATTCATATCCTATGGTCGGTCAAAATTCATTGGTGTGTATGTGTATAAAAAGTGTGTTTGTGTGTCTGTGTGTGTGTGTGTGTGGGTGAGTGTGTCTGTTTTGCACTCTTGGTGTTTTAGAGTGTCACCCCTTCATTGTTGAACACTTTTTTTCTGCATCGTGGCTGATTTGTAGATTGTACACACAAAAATTCTCAGACTTTAAGCGTTTTTGTCAATTTCCCATTTATTTCCCATGGCGGTCATTTTTGATTTAAAAAAAAAAAAACTATTAAAAAAATTCCTGTCAGAAATGACAGAAAATGCATCATTATACAAATTGCAAACAGGAGGAGAGTTATCCGCATGAAAGACCCACGACCTACTATACTAAATTTCTCTTCAATAAAATTTAATTTGGAGGATTTTAACTGTGACAAGATGATTGACAGAGCAGTTTAAATCGTTATAGGATGCACATAACTAAACGACATAGCGGTCATTATTATGACGAATTATGCCAATTATGATGAATTAGCCTATTATGTCCCAAAAGCTTGCCCCTTCTGCTACACTCAAAAGTATGCACTTTTTCTTCACAAAAACAATAAATCCTTTTAGAGCATATTATAAGTAGGCTGATTGGGAAGCAGCACTTGATTAGCGGGTTCAGGTCTGTTTGATTAGGGTTGCACAAAACTTAGCCTACTTCCTATTAAAATTTGCTTACAAATGATTCAGTGATCCTGCACTTCCCTTAATTGACCCAATACTGCCCTCTGCAGGACTAAATGGCACATCATTCCCTTTCTTTCGAGGTTTTAACCCTCAAGTCGTGTTCTGGACAAAATCTCTACCACAGACAGTTCTGTTCCAGTTCTGTGGGAAGTACAGCCCTCTCTGTTGTAATGCTTGGTGCGTCATCAAGGATTATGTTCTTGTTAACAGGGAACATCCCTGTGCCCTGAATCCAACCTGGGCATTTTCAACTGTCGCAGTCTTCTGCCAGGCCTGGTAAAACAGAGAGAAGAACTGTGTTTTGTGGAGCTTCTGTCCTGCCGTCCTCCTTATTCACGTCCACCCCTCCTCATACAATTTTGTTTCAAAATTTTTAAAAGTGCTTTGTCAGCAGGCTGGACCCAGCAAACACAGAACTTCTTGCTGGGTCCAGAACTTGCGGATGAATAAGACATTATCCCCATTGAAAGGATGTACCATGGGGGTCCCCCAAGGGTCAATTTTAGGGCCGCTGCTTTTTAGTATATATATATAAATGACCTTCCATTAGTATGTAATGATATTGATTTAGTAATGTATGCAGATGATACTGTTCTATACACTCATGGGAAGAACGCTACAGAGGTTGCTTTAAAATTAACAAATATAATGCATAAGGTTGTTGAATGGTTACAAAACTCATGTCTTACTTACTTTCATGAATACTGAAAAGACGGTAACCATGTTTTTTTAAAAACAGATGCAAACTTAAGGAATGTCCTGAGGTCTTAGTAAATGGGTGTTACCCTGGACCCAACTCTTTCCTTTAAAAAACATGTTAAAAAACTGAGTAATGCACTGGAATTTAATCTTAAAAATTTCAGACATATAAGAAACTCTCTTACCATTGAGGCATCAATTACCTACTTAAGTGCAATGATTGTTCCACAATTTTCGTATTGCATGACAAGTTGGTCTCAAGCTGGTAAGACAGCCTTAAGACCACTTGAATCGTTATATAAAACAGCCCTTAAGATCCATGATATAAAAAAAAACACGTCAATGTCACCATTGCAAAATAATTAACAAGTACAATATTTTACATTTTGGAAATTTGATAATGTATTCGAATGTTTGTTTCGTTTTTAAAATCATTCATAATGCTGTTGCTCCTCCTCCTCCTCAAAAAAAAAAAAATTTATTGCGCTAAAAAAAACAGTTACTCGGTCAGCCACTAGAGGAGAGTGCAATATTCCCAATCGCAACAGTGCATTTGGCAAATCAGCCTTTTCTATTATAGCCATAACTCAGTGGAATACTCTCCCCTCACACCTTATTACATGTACAAATCTTCAAACCTTTTCGAGTTTGACAAAAGCATGGTTATTGTCACAACAAAACTGTACACATTTATGAAGTATGTGTATATGTGTATGTGTGTGTGTGTGTGTGTGTGTGTGTATGTTTGTACTGGGAGAGGTAGGGATTTTGATTGTATAGCTTTGTTGGCTTTGGGGTGGGGTGAGGTGGGGTGGGGTTGGTTTTAGGAAGGGGATACAATTTGAGCATATGATAGTTTTAATTGTAAATTAAGTGCGACTGTGGTTGTAAAATGGGCGGAAAATAGCACTTGTGCTACAACCTGGCACAATGCATCTCTACTTGTTTTTATACAAGGTTAATGTTAACTTGTCCATTGTACCTGTTTAAATAAATGAAATAAAAAAATACAAATAAAAATAAACTTTGTCACAACGTACCCAACTTTCTAACAACGTTTTAACAACATGGACAAAAGGTTGCTATAACTATGTTGTGTGGTGAAGGTTGTTATAGCGTTGTCACAATGTTGACATTAAACCACCATTCAGGGCCATTGCTTAAGGTTGTGCCTATGGTGTCTTGACAACCACTGGACTACATGTACTAGTCTGCCCTGAAGTGCGAAAATCAGCCTTTTAAATTTCAACCGCCCGTTGGGCTCATTGTGTTGTCTCATTGTCTCATTCTTCGTCGAGCAAGGATACGTGAGTAGCCTATAATTTACCTAATTTAATTAAAAAAATAATTTACTTGCATTTAATTTACCTCAGCTAAATAAGATACGTAATTATTCACACACAACCTACAAATTCATTTTCTAATGTGACTATGTTGCCTCGCTCGCACTGTTTAGTTTTTGCACTTGCAGGTGTTGATTATAATTAGGCTAATTTACTGATAGCCCCATTAAATAATAAGGATAAACAATATTTAAAAAGTATATAACTATCTAACATCTGACTAATTAACCTTAAAACATAAAATGCTAAATGGGGCATACTTTTTTTTTTTGTCAGAATGTTGTCTCTCAGTTGCTGAAATGGTCACAGATAATAGTTTCGATGTACTTTGCCTTACTGAAACCTGGCTTAAACCAAATGATTATTTCGGTCTAAATGAGTCTACTCCACCAGGATACTGTTATACTGTTATAAGCATGAGCCCCGTCTGATCGGTCGTGGCGGCGGTGTTGCAACAATCTATAGAAATATTCTTAATGTTACTCAGAAAACAGGTCACAGGTTTAATTTCGATTGAAGTACTTGTGCTAAATGTTACGCTCTTAGATGTAAGAAAGAAATCCTTATTATCTCTAGCCTTGGCTACTGTATATAGACCTCCAGAGCCCTATGCTGATTTCCTAAAAGAGTTTGCAGACTGTCTCTCAGATCTATTGGTCAATGTCGATAAAGCAATAATTGTTGGAGATTTTAACATACACGTAGATAACACAAATGATGCGTTAGGGGCTGCATTTACAGATTTATTAAACACCTTTGGGGTCAAGCAAAACGTCAGTGGTCCCACTCATCGTCTAAATCATACACTAGATTTAATTATATCATATGGAACCAATCCGACCGATATAGATATTATACTGCAAAGTGATGATATCACTGATTTTTACATGGTAACTTGCATACTATACGTACTGCTGAAATTTGTCATGTTGCGCCACGTTATCGACCAGGCAGAACAATCCTTCCGACCACTATAGGTAGATTCTCAAATAGCTTATCTGATCAATCTCAGCTGCTCAGTGAACCCAAACAAACAGATGAACTAGAGGAAATGACTAGCAGTTTGAGCACCATTTTCTCTAGTACATTAGAAATTGTTGCGCCAATTAGATTAAAAAAGGTTAGAGAGAAAACTAAAGCACCATGGTACAACAGTGCTACGCATGTTATCAAGAGAGAAACTCGTAACTTAGAACGTA
Source organism: Semotilus atromaculatus (assembly GCA_031834385.1). NCBI lineage: Eukaryota > Metazoa > Chordata > Actinopteri > Cypriniformes > Leuciscidae > Semotilus > Semotilus atromaculatus. Next base: position 4,960,045 of record JAULUF010000023.1, on the reverse strand, counting down.
AATGGAAACAAATAATTTAGAGGTCTTTAGAATCGCGTGGAAAGACAGTATGTCACGTTATATAAAGGCTCTAAAAACAGCCAGGGCTGAGCATCTCCGCAAACTAATAGAAAATAACCAAAATAATCCAAGTTTCTTATTTAACACCGTGGCTAGACTAACAAATAAACATACATCAACTGAGCAAAATATTCCGTTACAGTGTAGTAGTAATGATTTTATGAATTTCTTCACTGAGAAAATAGAAAGCATCAGAAACACAATTGTAAATGTATAATCTTTTATGGTGTCTTATGATTCAGCCTCAAATATCGCCCGTCAAGAACAACTACACCGCTTACAACTATAGGACAGGAAGAGCTAAATAAACGTATCATTGCATCTAAACCAACAACATGTTTATTAGATCCAATACCCACTAAACTACTGAAAGAAGTTTTACCTGTAGTGAAAGAGCCTCTTCTCAATATTATTAACTCGTCTTTATTTTTAGGTCATGTTCCAAGAATATTCAAGCTGGCAGTAATAAAACCTCTCATTAAGAAACCACAATTAGATCCAAATAACCTAGCAAATTACAGACCCATCTCAAATCTTCCATTTATGTCTAAAATACTAGAGAAAGTTGTGTCCGCTCAATTGTGCTCTTTCTTGCAAGAAAATTATATCTGTGAAAAATTTCAGTCAGGATTCAGACCGCATCATAGCACAGAAACTGCACAATTTAAAATTACAAATTTACTTTTAGCTTCTGACCAAGGCTGTATTTATCAGACCGTTACCACTTTGTCGAAGAAAACGTCAGTAGACTATAGAGTGCCTCAAGGATCTCTGTTAGGCCCTCTGCTATTCTCAATGTACAGTGAAGAAAATAAGAATTTGAACACCCTGCTATTTTGCAAGTTCTCCCACTTAGAAATCATGGAGGGGTCTGAAATTGTCATCGTAGGTGCATGTCCACTGTGAGAGACATAATCTAAAAAAAAAAATCCAGAAATCACAATGTATGATTTTTTTTAACTATTTATTTGTAAGATACAGCTGCAAATAAGTATTTGAACACCTGAGAAAATCAATGTTAATATTTGGTACAGTAGCCTTTGTTTGCAATTACAGAGGTCAAACGTTTCCTGTAGTTTTTCACCAGGTTTGCACACACTGCAGGAGGGATTTTGGCCCACCCCTCCACACAGATCTTCTCTAGATCAGTCACGTTTCTGGGCTGTCGCTGAGAAACACGGAGTTTGAGCTCCCTCCAAAGAATCTCTATTGGGTTTAGGTCTGGAGACTGGCTAGGCCATGCCAGAACCTTGATATGCTTCTTACAGAGCCACTCCTTGGTTATCCTGGCAGTGTGCTTCGGGTCATTGTCATGTTGGAAGACCCAGCCTCGACCCATCTTCAATGCTCTAACTGAGGGAAGGAGGTTGTTCCCCAAAATATCGCAATACATGGCCCCGGTCATCCTCTCCTTAATACAGTGCAGTCGCCCTGTCCCATGTGCAGAAAAACACCCCCAAAGCATGATGCTACCACCCCCATGCTTCACAGTAGGGATGGTATTCTTGGGATGATACTCATCATTCTTCTTCCTCCAAACACGGTTAGTGGAATTATGACCAAAAAGTTATATGTTGGTCTCATCTGACCACATGACTTTCTCCCATGACTCCTCTGGATCATCCAAATGGTCATTGGCAAACTTAAGACGGGCCTTGACATGTGCTGGTTTAAGCAGGGGAACCTTCCGTGCCATGCATGATTTCAAACCATGACGTCTTAGTGTATTACCAACAGTAACCTTGGAAACGGTGGTCCCAGCTCTTTTCAGGTCATTGACCAGCTCCTCCCGTGTAGTTCTGGGCTGATTTCTCACCTTTCTTAGGATCATTGAGACCCCACGAGGTGAGATCTTGCATGGATCCCCAGTCCGAGGGAGATTGACAGTCATGTTTAGCTTCTTCCATTTTCTAATGATTGCTCCAACAGTGGACCTTTTTTCACCAAGCTGCTTGGCAATTTCCCCGTAGCCCTTTCCAGCCTTGTGGAGGTGTACAATTTTGTCTCTAGTGTCTTTGGACAGCTCTTTGGTCTTGGTCATGTTAGTAGTTGGATTCTTACTGATTGTATGGGGTGGACAGGGGTCTTTATGCAGCTAACGACCTCAAACAGTTGCATCTAATTTAGGATAATAAATGGAGTGAAGGTGTACATTTTAAAGGCAGACTAACAGGTCTTTGAGGGTCAGAATTCTAGCTGATAGAGAGGTGTTCAAATACTTATTTGCAGCTGTATCTTACAAATAAATAGTTAAAAAATCATACATTGTGATTTCTGGATTTTTTTTTTAGATTATGTCTCTCACAGTGGACATGCACCTACGATGACAATTTCAGACCCCTCCATGATTTCTAAGTGGGAGAACTTGCAAAATAGCAGGGTGTTCAAATACTTATTTTCTTCACTGTATATGCTGCCACACGGTAATATTATAAGAAAACATGGAATTAATTTCCACTGTTATGCTGATGACACTCTATACATTTCATCACAACCAGATGAAAACACTAACTTATCTAATTTGAAAGAATGTCTTAAAGATATAAAATGCTGGATGACGTGTAATTTTCTGCTATTAAATTCAGATAAAACGTAGGTATTACTTATTGGTCCAAAAGACTACCCACAAAACCCCTTACAATACAACTTTAATTTAGAAGGATGTCCTGTTACTTTATCCACTACAGTAAAAAACCTGGGTGTTATACTAGACCGCAACTTTGACTTTCGAAAATCATATTTCATATGTTACAAGAACAGCCTTTTTCCACCTTAGAAACATTGCTAAACTACATAACATGCTATCTGTTTCTGATGCAGAAAAGTTAGTTCATGCATTAATGACCTCGAGACTAGATTACTGTAATGCTTTATTAGCTGGTTGTCCTGCATCCTCAATAAACAAGCTACAGTTAGTGCAAAATGCAGCTGCTAGAGTTCTTACTAGATCAAGAAAATATGATCATATAACACCAATTTGATCATCTCTACACTGGTTACCTATTAAGTTCCGTATCAATTACAAAGTATTACTACTGACCTGTAAAGCCCTAAATGATTTAGCTCCTGTGTATTTAACGGACCTTCTATCGCCCTCCAATCCGTTGCGCTCTTTAAGATCACTAAATCCGAGGCTTCTGGTCATTCCTAGGATATCTAAGTCCACTAAAGGAGGGAGGGCGTTCTCACATTTAGCTCCTAAACTCTGGAATAGCCTTCCTGATATTGTTCGAGGCTCAGACTCGCTGTCGCTTGTCCCACACGGTAGTGATGCTGGATCTCTTGCGGGAGCTGGGCTCGTGTTCGGTGGGGAAACTGCATAAAGGGATAGTTCACGCAAAAATTAAAATTCTGTCAGTAATTACTCACCCTCGTGTTGTTCCAACCCTGTAAGACTTTCGTTCATCTTTGGAACACAAATTAAGATATTTTTTATTAAATCTGAGAGCTGGATCACTCCTCCATAGGCTTCTAACTGTGCGTTCACACCGGATGCGAATAGCGGGTCAAATTCACGTCTACCGCGTCTAGTTTGACGCTTGACCACTTTGTGTTAATTCGCGCGTCAAGAGTAAAAGTGAAAAGATGCGCGTAAAAACAAAAGTTTGAAGCGAAATTTACGCGCGTCAGAATCAAAACCCGTTGGCGGCCATCTTTTTTTATGTTCATCGAGCATTCATCGAGAGAGTTACCGCTCTGTATTTGCTCTGGAGAGCAGAAGAGCGGCGTAGGGATCATTGTCGCCGTATTTGTGTCCACCAGACCATTCGGAGGCAAACTCAGTTTGTCGAGTTTAACTATTTGCTCGCTCCAGGAGCAGCGCCTGGATGACGGCCGCTTTCAGCGGTGTACTTCCGCCTGTCCCGCGGCCAGTTTGATGACCTGTTGTCCCGCATCGGAACAAGGATCACATCCACATCCGGCCTCATCCACCTAATCTGTCACTTATTTTTGTTTTCACGAGTTCACACTTACGAATGATCAGAGAGTAAATTGTTATGCGTATTTGGCGTGCTGTCCGGGGGGAGGGCTCCGAGCTAGAAAATTAGGCCCGAACCCAGAGTACTCCCCCCGTATCTCTGTTTAGGAAGATAATTAGGCAAGTGTGAGGAGATGGGGTGGTGGAGGGATGCTGAAAACTGTCGAGGAATATGGGTGAGTCGACAGTTGATTACTGATTGCTGACAGCTGGCTGGAATGACTTGATTGTTTGATCATTAGAATGTGATCCTCCCAATGTTAATAAAACATCAATTGATGATAAATTGAGCCAGCCTCCACAGGTAATTAACCTGTCCTGTGATCTTGTTCACAGGGAAGGCCCCTGTTCATGTTGGACAGATATTTTAATTGCATTTTGTGTCTGTTAAGAGGCCCCAATTCTGAAGGAATGGCCCGTGTAGAGAGGGGGATAGACTGCAACTTTTACTTACGGTGGTTAAGTGGGTTCTGAAACAGGCCTTCGAAAGGGGTGTTCCGTTAGGTAAAATTAATAGTGGTGCATGGTTTGAAGTTCTAGGGCGGCTTTTAAGAAATTGTTATTGTTATTGCAAAAATTGTTATTGATTTTTGAAAGTGTTAGGGTGACACCAGAGCCTTGAGTGTCAGTTTTGGAGTGCTTGAGAAAGAGTGTGAAGAATTTAGGTGCAAAGTGTAGATTGGAAAAGGAGATACCGCGGGCAGGATCAAATTTATTAGTTTCTGAGGTGAATTCCCCTGGACGCATAAAACCATAGAATGCAGATAAAAACACGTCTTCTAGTAGAATATTGAGGTACGTGGAAAAGAGGCCTTTGCGGACAGAATTTATTCATCTTCGCAGTAAAGGCAGGGTAATAGACAGATGTTTTTCTGTTGTTTTACTGGAAGATTTAGCCAACCCTTCAATAACTAATAAGCGAATAGAATTTTCAGAAAAAAAGACTTGGAAAATTGGGATTATGATATTTTGCATAGAATTGGATGCCAGCGAGGAGTCTGCGAATAGAATACATTTTTTGAGCGCGATTTTCAACATTAAAGACGAGGAAGGAGCAAATGGTAGAAATTAGAATAGGGAAAACGGAAATTTGGAAGGAGAAGCAAAACATTAGGAAAGCTGACCATGCTGACGTGTAAGCTTTAAATGTAGAGGGAGCGACACCTTTAGAAATGTAATGTCTCGCTGACGTGAGCAGATCGTTTAATCTAGCGTGATCTAGCTGCTAAGGGAGGGCAGGTTGTTGGATCCGGGTTGGCTGAAGGGCACAGTCGTCTGGAGTCTGAAATCGAAAGTGAGAGAGCGCATCAGCAATAACATTGTATTGGCCGGGAAATATGTTCGGCTTTGATAATGAAATTAAAAATGACAGATTCCCAAATTAAACGTCTCAAGAAAGACATGATCGTAGGGCAAGCTGATCTTCCTTTATTGATGATGGCAACTGTGGCTTCGTTGTCACAGAACATCATAATGACCACTCTGGGCCCCAGATGACGCTAGCGACGGCTATAGGATATATCTCATAGAGCGCGGATGACACGGAGTCGGACGCTGTTTTAGGAAAATCATTAGGCCATTTTTCTGCGAACCATTGCCCTTGGAAGAACCCGCCCAAGCCTATAGACTGAGCAGCGTCAGTGAATAATTGAAGTTGTAACGATGATTCAAAATCATCATTGTAGAAGAACGAAATACCGTCGGACAAACAGCCATCGTCTATTTGGATCTGATCGCTTAGCTTTTCCACGGAATGGGCCAGAGTTAACAACCGTGATATGAAAGCCCTGCCTTGAGGAATGATGCTCATGGCGAAATTTAGGTGGCAGAGTAGCGTAAGCATCTCGCACTTTGATACGGAATGTAGGGAGGAAAAATATTCAAAGGACCTGATTCTTAAAAAGCTTTTCGGGGGGAAGAGAAGCTTGCATTAGAACTGAGTTGAGGGAAATGCCAATAAATTCTAATGAAGTAGAAGGGCCCAAAGTTTTCTCGACGGAGAGGGGAACGTCAACGTCGCTAAAAATCTGTTTGAGTATGTCGAGAATTGAAGATTGAGATGATGGAAAATCGATCAGCAGAAAATCATTGAGCTAATGTAGGACGAAAGGCAGTCTGCAAACGTTCAACAAGATCCAACAGAGAGCTTTGGAAAGGCTATTGAGAATACGGGGTGTATTTTCAATATAATAAATATTGGAAATATTGGAAAATACTACCCCTGCACCCGAATGGTTTTAAAAGCGTCCGTGATGTCGGCTTTAGCTAGCCAAGCACCTTGACCGGTTATCTTAATTAAATGAATAGCATTGTCTACCCAGGCGTAATGTAAGGAGAAGGGTGCTAAAGGTATACATTCATTCACGTTGGCTGTGGTGGCAGAATGTGGAGAAGACATGTCAAAAATGAGAAGTTTTTTGCTGGAGTATTTTCGTGTTGTGACACCGATGGAATTAATGCGAAAAGGCGAGAAAGGAGGGGAAGCGAAAGGGCCAATGACATATCCTTTATTGACCTCTTTTTCAAGCAGATTAGTAACCACATCTGGTTCAGACATAGCTGATTGCAAATTTTTAGCTATGAAAGAGGTAGTGAGATGGGAAAGAATGCCCACCTGAAACCCTTGAGGCAGACCGGTAATTAGATCATCAACAAAAGTCGGATCGGGGTGGGAGTAGAGATAGCTAGAGAGATTCGAAATGTTAATGGGAGTAGAAGGGTGGTTTTTCAGAATTTCCTCCCTTTTCCTCGGATTGCAGGTTTGTAGCGGCGTGGGCAGACCAATTTCGGGTGCGGATCCTTGCAGAAAATGCAGATGTGGTCATATTTACATTGGGAAAAAGAACAAACAGATTCATTAAATTTGTTACAGATAATGCCACTTTTGTGATCTGGGACATGACGTTTCTTGCTGTCATGTGAAAGCCTTACGTTCTCAGCACCATGGACGGCGTGCAGCTCTTGGCTAGCGAATGCTTTCGGACAAAAAGGAGCCGTATGTCCGTAAGCAATACAAATGTTACAAGCCAGCGTTTTTTGGCCGCCAAAATGACGAAAGAGCAGTTCAGTATCGGGAACAGACCAGTCTAGTCTGTAGTTGTAGAGCGAAATGAAAGAAGCTGATTTAGCAGAGAAAGATTTATGGTATTCGTAGAATAGGGTACCCCCGTATCTTTGATTAAAGTCTGCCAGCATAGCTAAATAGAGATCCAACTCTTCCATCCGATCTGGGAAATCCTGACACAGAATATCTCTGAAAATGCGGAAAGCAATGACGAATTCTGCGAAAGAAAGATTCCGTTGCAATCTAGGATCAGAAGTTTTAAGAAGGACTGCCACGTCACCACAGTCGACCATTTTCCAGTCGACGAATTCGTCATCGGAGTCTGAGTAATCGCAGACGATAAGCGTATCGTTGGACATGGCGGTTTAGCAGTGGAACGTGAGCAAGAGTTGTTGCGTCGGTTTCTGCGAACTCAAACATGTGTGAGTACAGATCTTTTATGCAGCGAGTATAAGGACATGATTGGATGGATGTGAAGGTAATAATGACATAGTAATTAAGTCTTCCTGGCAGAACTTAATGCCAAAGCTTTCATATCTGCCGCAGAGTTATCACAAGCTCCGGTGTTGTGCCGAATTTCAACCCCCGCCAAATTATTACCCCCCTAGCATTGGTAGGTTTAGGATTAGTTGTGGGGGAGGGGTTAGGATTAGGGGTGGGGTTAGGATTAGGCAATCAGGTACTGTCTAACGAGGGAGGTTATAATTTGGCAGGGGGTCAAATTCAGCACAACACCTGTACAGATAAGGATTGTGGATCCAGACCAGATCCGCGGCAGATCCTACCAGTATAAAGCAGTTGTCACGGTAGACGTATTCGCTGGTTCCTTCTAGTCTCGTGTTTATGTTGTTGTATGAGTGCACGTGTGCAAGGGGCGTGTCTGTATGTCATTACCTGTAGAGCCCTGCACGGGCCTCAAATCTAGGCCCTAGCCCGGCCCTGGCCCGAGACGCTCAGGCCCTAGCCCGGCCCGTGTCCGACAGCTCATCAGAATTATCAGCCCGAGTCCGACCCAAGCCCGTTTAAAAAAAAAAAAAAAAAAAAAAAAAAAACAGCCTGCGTAACATGTCACAGCCTGACTATGTTGCAGTCATTAAACCAGCTCTGTTATGTTCTCAATGGCAAAATAGTTACCGTTAAGTTTATTTTCATTTCTTTATTAAGTTTATTTGGACAAATGTTTTTATTTATTTATATATATTAGCCTAACGACCAAGCAGCCGACAGCGAGTTAAACATGTTTGATCCATTTAGCCTCTCAATTTCAAATCAACACTTTACTTGGCTACAATAAAATCCATAGATATAAAACAATTTAAGCATATCACACAGACAGTTAACGTTAGTTTAAACGTTTATTATCATTTTTGAAAAGCTGAGGCAAACTTCTCTGCTGCTCAGTCGCAACAGCGTTCGCAAACTAAATTAGCTAAATACAATAAACACATAAAATAAATTACATTAAATTAGATTAAAAACAAACATGCAGCTTATCTTACCTCAAAGTCAAGTCAAATCAAGTCTTCATTAAAGAACATGGCCATTCTTATTTCCAATAGTTTCCAACAGACTAATAATGCCTACAAATAAAGTCCAATCAAACGAAAACCAACACGACAGCCTCCTAACATAAGAAGTCTCTTACAGAGCATCGTGAAGAAAAAGCACAGCATCCGCACAGTGGAAGGTTTTAATCCAGTCGCACTTTTTCCAGCTGCGCTGAAGTCACGCTCGCTACTTCTGCTGGCGGACACTAAACACAGAACGAGCCGGTCGTGCGAATCTCGGATCGCGCCGCCGGGAAACCTGTGTGCGTGTGCAGACTGTCATGTGTCAGGTTATAAAACGTCTTTCTATGTTTGCTTTTCAATCGTCATTATTTTAATTAATGTCTAAAATAGGCTATAAAAAAGATAAGCCTAAAACAGGCCAGAGGCCCGGCCCGGCCCGGCCCGCGTGTGAACTATGACGTGAAAATTGGCCCGAAGCCCGGCCCTATGGGGGTAAATAAGTCGGGGCCCGTCGGGCTCGGGCTGAAATGCAGGGCTCTAATTACCTGATCCGCTCCAGCTGTTCATCATCACATTCCCAGCTGCAGTTGATCTCACCACGCTACATAAACTCACCGCTGTTCTCTCATCTTTGTCAGATCGTTGTTTGATGTTTCCTTGTCTGGTCTTCTGGTTCGTGTTCCTGCCTGGTGTTCCTGTTCGTCGTCTTCTATGTGGATTGGGTTCGTTTCACCGTCTGTCTTCACTTCACCGGATTTGACCGTCGAAGTCCCTGCGTCACCATTCACCACCTGGCTTACTGTGTCCTGGACTTTTGTGTGCTCTAAATAAATTGTTAACTCGCGTTTGCTTCCTGTGATTAATACGTCATGACAGAACGATCTGACCAAGGAATGGAAGCAGCGAGCGCCTCTTCATCTTCGCTCGAGGAATTCATCCAGCACAGCATCCGAAGAATGGACGCTCAAGAGAAGGAGATCGGAGATACGGGCCGAGCAGTTCAAGCCCTGGTGACGCAGGTGTCCGAGCTCACCCAGCAGATCCAGCGCCTACGACCTCCCACTGCGCCACCCACACCGGCCGTTCCCCCCGTACCACCTGGAAGCCCCTCCCAGTCAGAACCCCGGCTACCCATCCCAGAGGCATATGCAGGTGAACCTTCACATTGCAGAGCATTTCTTACACGATGCTCTATGCACTTTGCACTTCAACCTCGTACTTTTCAGACCGAGCAGGCCAAGGTGGCGTTCGTATTGACACTGTTGACTGGGAGAGCGGCACTCTGGGGAACGGCGGTGTGGGTGAACCCATGCTGTGCCTCGTTCCAGACCCTCGCCGCCGAGATGAGACAAGTCTTTGACCGGGCTGTCACCGGTAGAGAGGCGGCCAGAGCGTTGGCCGAATTACGGCAAGGAAGAAGATCAGTTTCCGAGTTTTCCATCGAGTTTCGGACCTTGGCGGCGGAGTGTGGATGGAACGAGGAGGCGCAGTGGGACATGTTCCTGCATGGGCTGGCTGACCACGTCCAGAGGGAGATCTACGCCCTGGATCTTCCCACCACTCTAAACGGACTTATCGACCTGGCCCTGCGGGTGGATGCTCGGCTGTCCAGAGTCGAGCGTCGAGCTACGTCCACCCGCACACTCGAGGCATTCGACGGTCAACGATCCAGCGGCAGGGACGTGGTCAGCCCCGTCTACGATCACGAGCCCATGCAGGTGGGTCGAGCTCGGCTTTCCCGGGAGGAGAGGGAGAGGCGGAGGTCCCAGGGGCTTTGCCTTTACTGCGGAGGAGCTGGACACTACGCCTACAACTGTCCGGTAAAAGGCCCAGCCCGATAGTAAACTTGAGGCTACTATCGGGTGGGATCTCCGCCAGGAAGACCTCATCTACGACAAGATCTACCTCCACTCTCCTCTCGGTAAGACTAAAATGGTCAATCCACCAGCACGATTGTCTAGCACTGTTGGATTCGGGGGCCGAGGGTAATTTCATGGACTATAATTTCGCACGCAGTTTTCAGATCCCTCTCAAACCCCTCACACAGCGGATTGCAGTTCATGCACTCAATGGACAAGAACTTCCTACCATTTCATTATCCACCGAAGAAATCACTCTCATCACCTCTGGTAACCACACGGAGACCATCTCGTTTTTTATTCTGGATTCACCCCTGGCACCCGTTGTTCTTGGACACCCATGGCTCATTCAACATAACCCTCGAGTGGACTGGATTCACAGATCTGTGCTGGAGTGGAGTCAGGAATGTCATAAGTCTTGTCTCGTGTCTGCTTGTTCGTCTGTACCTGTTTCTGTGTTTCAGGAGGAAGCAGGGGATTTGTCTAACGTGCCCGCGGAGTATCTGGACCTGAAGGAAGTGTTCAGTAAGTCTCGTGCTGCTTCTCTCCCTCCGCATCGTCCCTACGACTGTGCTATAGATTTACTGCCAGGTAAGTCTCCGCCTAAGGGCAAGTTATATTCGCTTTCGATTCCCGAAAGAGAGGCTATGGAGAAATATATTTCTGATTCTCTAGCAACCAAGTTCATTCGCCCTTCCTCTTCTCCAGCGGGGGCGGAGTTCTTTTTTGTGGGGAAGAAGGATGGCTCACTGCGACCTTGCATTGATTACCGAGGGTTGAATAACATCACGGTAAAGAATACTTATCCTTTGCCGTTGATGTCTTCAGCTTTCGAGAGGTTGCAGGGAGCATCCATCTTCACGAAATTGGACTTACGTAACGCTTATCATTTGGTCCGCATCAGGGAGGGAGATGAGTGGAAAACTGCTTTTAACACCCCTAGGGGGCACTTTGAATATTTGGTCATGCCGTTTGGGCTGTCCAACTCCCCAGCAGTTTTCCAGGCACTGGTCAACGACGTGTTGCGAGATATGATCGATCAGTTCATATATGTCTACCTGGATGACATATTGATTTTTCTTCATCTCTCCAGGAGCATGTGCAGCACGTCCGACGAGTGCTTCAGAGGTTGCTAGAGAATGGGCTTTTTGTCAAGGCGGAGAAATGCGATTTTCATGCACAGTCTGTTCCTTTTCTAGGGTACATTGTGTCGTCTGAGGGAATGCAGATGGATCCTGAGAAGATTAAGGCTGTGGTAGATTGGCCAAGTCCAGATTCCCGCAAGGCCCTGCAGAGGTTTCTGGGGTTCGCCAATTTTTACCGGCGATTCATTCGCAACTTCAGCCAGCTGGTCGCGCCTCTGACCGCCTTGACCTCCCCCAGAACGGCGTTCAGGTGGTTCGACACAGCCGAGACTGTGTTTAAGAAACTGAAAGGCCGCTTTGTTTCAGCCCCCATTCTCATCACCCCTGATTCTTCACGTCAGTTCGTGGTGGAGGTCGACGCATCAGAGGTGGGAGTAGGGGCAGTGCTATCTCAGCGTTCACCTGTAGACGACAAGATGCACCCTTGCGCGTTTTTGTCCCATCATTTATCTCCAGCCGAACGCAATTACGACATTGGTAACAGAGAGTTGTTGGCAGTCAAGTTGGCGTTGGAGGAGTGGCGCCACTGGTTAGAAGGGTCAGGGGTACCTTTTATCGTCTGGACTGATCATAAGAACCTCGAATATATCAGAACTGCCAAAAGATTGAACTCCAGGCAGGCTCGGTGGGCACTTTTTTTCGGTCGTTTTGATTTTTCTCTCTCATACCGTCCGGGTTCCAAGAACATCAAACCCGATTCACTATCTCGAATATTTGATTTTTCCGAACGCCCGTCCACTCCCGAGTGTATTTTACCCGAAACCGTATTTGTTTCAACACTCACATGGGAGGTCGAAGCGAAGGTCAAAGGGGCCTTAGAAGGGGTAACGCCTCCGCCCGGGTGTCCACCGAACCGATTATTTGTGCCGGAGGGCTTACGGTCTGACGTTATCCAGTGGGGTCACAGTTCCAACATAGCTTGTCATCCAGGAATTAATCGCACTGGGTTTCTAGTCAAGCAACGATTCTGGTGGCCACTTATGGCTCGTGACATTCACGATTTTGTTTTGGCTTGCTCTGTTTGTGCCACTGGTAAGTCTTCCAATCGACCTCCAGATGGGTTACTTCAGCCGCTGCCGGTGCCTTCGAGACCCTGGTCCCATATCGCTCTAGATTTTATTACCGCCCTCCCACCCTCCCAGGGTAACACAGTCGTTTTGACTGTGGTGGACCGATTCTCGAAGGCAGCGCATTTCATTCACTTACCCAAATTACCCTCAGCTAAGGAGACAGCGGTAATGATTGTAGATCATGTCTTTCGGTTACATGGCCTCCCGATAGACGTGGTTTCCGACAGGGGACCCCAGTTTGTGTCCAAATTTTGGCGAGAATTTTGTAAGTTACTGGGGGCGACGGTTAGTCTGTCTTCTGGGTTTCACCCCCAGAGCAATGGTCAAACAGAGAGAGCCAACCAAGATCTGGAGAGAATGTTGCGATGTTTGGTCTCCAGGAATCCTTCTTCTTGGAGCCAACAGCTGTCTATGGTGGAGTACGCACATAACACGTTGCCAGTGTCAGCGACGGGCCTATCTCCGTTTGAGTGTAGTGTAGGTTACCAGCCACCTATTTTTCCCAGTCTGGAATCCGAGGTTGCGGTTCCCTCTGCTCACGCCTTTGTCCAGAGGTGTCACCGCACCTGGACTAGAGCCCGGGAGACTCTACTCCAGGTGGGGGCGCGCACCAAGGCCAAGGCCGATCGCCACAGGTCAAGGCCTCCCGTATACGTCGTTGGTCAAAAAGTGTGGCTTTCAACTAAGAACATTCCTCTTCGCACCGTCTCTAATAAACTTGCACCCAAATTTATTGGCCCGTTTCCTGTCATCAAGATCATTAGTCCGGTGGCAGTCCGCCTCAAGTTACCTCCGGCATACAGGAGGGTTCATTCCGTGTTCCACGTATCCAAGATTAAACCCGTTTTTCATTCTTACATTAATCCGCCGGTCCCGGTTCCTCCCCCACCGCGGCTCGTAGATGGGGAGACCACATATTCGGTCAACCGTATTCTGGACTCTAGGCGGAGGGGACGCGGATTTCAGTACTTGGTGGACTGGGAAGGTTACGGTCCGGAGGAGAGAAGTTGGGTTCCTGCTAGGGACATCCTGGATCACTCCCTCATCGATGATTACTATCGGCAGGTAAGGGAGTCTGGGAACGCCAGGAGGCGTTCTTAGGAGGAGGGGTACTGTCACGGTAGACGTATTCGCTGGTTCCTTCTAGTCTCGTGTTTATGTTGTTGTATGAGTGCACGTGTGCAAGGGGCGTGTCTCTATGTCATTACCTGATCCGCTCCAGCTGTTCATCATCACATTCCCAGCTGCAGTTGATCTCACCACGCTACATAAACTCACCGCTGTTCTCTCATCTTTGTCAGATCGTTGTTTGATGTTTCCTTGTCTGGTCTTCTGGTTCGTGTTCCTGCCTGGTATTCCTGTTCGTCGTCTTCTATGTGGATTGGGTTCGTTTCACCGTCTGTCTTCACTTCACCGGATTTGACCGTCGAAGTCCCTGCGTCACCATTCACCACCTGGCTTACTGTGTCCTGGACTTTTGTGTGCTCTAAATAAATTGTTAACTCGCGTTTGCTTCCTGTGATTAATACGTCATGACAGCAGTTCACCCGCCGCGGGTCCGATCTGGACCCGTTAATTTCAGTCAGGAAACCTTTAAAATCAGATCCCATTCAAAACTAGTAATCTGGCCAAAACTAGCTACAGAAATATTTCAAATCTAATGGTGTACCAACATTAGATAGACTAGATTGATCTATAAAAGTTTGAATAGTTCTTAATTAATGCATCTGCTTTCATTAATATTAATAAAACATTAAAAACCATAATTTTTGCCAGTAACAATAAAACTATAAAAATTAGGTAATTACAGACTCTAGGCCCTAAATGTATGTACTATATATTTGTATCGTTTTTTTATAGTTTTATTCATGTATGCATTGAACAGACATTACAGAAAAAAATGCAATTGAACCATAAATTGTACCAAGAACATCGTTTTATTTAATGAAAAACATTTCACTAAATGAAAAAAGTATTTTTCACTATTGTTTTCACTTTCTCGACTGTAAACACTACTATTGGGTCAGGATGCTGACATCGGGACGGCTCCTTGAGATTCCCCTATCTGTCGCCAGGTTGAACCACCGTATTACATGCTTTGTAATCTCGTCAACGGTGGCGGCACGGGAGACATGGCTCTTTCTCACAGCACCTGTAATACACAAGCAGATTTTCATTAAATGTCATGAAATCATATTGAAGCTACCAGGTTGTTGTTTTTTTAAACATCCGTACAATCTGAAATTTATATAGTTGAAATTTTAAACAAAACAAGTGACATAGTGTACCTTTAAGGGATCATTTTGCAATACTTTATACATTTACTTACACAGGAGTAACTTCTTAGACTCCATCTGATTTAATGATTTTTTTCCCATTCATGCCTTTCCAGTTGATCCTTCTCCCAACATCGTCGTGGAACATGCGGGAAAGGATGTTCCATGTGACACGTTTGGTGTCATGGCCAGGGAGGCCATGGAGGGAGGAAAATCATGGAGGTTGCCAGGGAGGAAATCTAAAATGTCAAAAAAAATCTGTTAATTATTATAGGCATAACAATAAGACTTTCTGATTGGCTGGAAGACCATTCAAAACATTTATAAAATGGCTAATAAAAAAATATTTAGCTTAAAACGTTAAAAAATTATGAACAATAATTAACTATAACACACCCCAAGTGTTTTTTCACACCCCAAGGTTAACATGCACTGTAAACAAAATTATTGTAATTTTAAAGTGCCCCTATTATGGCTTTTGAATATTTCCTTTCATGCAATGTGTATCATACGTAGCCGCCGTTTGTGAATGTAAACATTCTGGAAAGTTGTCAGTGAAAAATAAAGTTATTTTCTCCCAAAAGAAAGAATTGACTCTGAACAAAATTAGGAAATATCAACAGACTTTGACAGTAAAACACTGTGAAAATGCTAGAATGTAATGTAAACTTACACATTAATGAGATTGGGAAAACAACTCACCACATTTGATTATTTGATTATTTGCGAGATTTTTGAGCCACTCCTCAAAATTCTCCACTTCTTGCATTGATGTTAATAGAAACTCAACTGGGCTTTCAGGCATTTCCATGATTGACTTTAGACATGATTTTCTAATTTTGATGTTTTATTAATTCCAGCAAGCTCATTGTGTGGACTTCTGCAGCTATAAAAAAGAATGAAAAAAAGTTTGTAATATATTGTGGCGGGAGAAAAGAGGATCAGACTCAATGCGTGGTGAAATTACCCTAGAGGGGCCTTTATTGAGTGACAAAAAGGTTGGAGTTAGTGCAAGAGCTCCAATGTCCAGGAAAGCTGGGTTTTCAGTGAGGAAGTGAAAGCGTGACAGCTTGCTGGTGAACTGCAGCCTGGGCTCCTTAAAGATCACTGGAGCTTACAGGAGAAAAGATCCAGAGAAAACGT
This sequence comes from Semotilus atromaculatus, assembly GCA_031834385.1. Classification (NCBI taxonomy): domain Eukaryota; kingdom Metazoa; phylum Chordata; class Actinopteri; order Cypriniformes; family Leuciscidae; genus Semotilus; species Semotilus atromaculatus. Next base: position 4,943,938 of record JAULUF010000023.1, on the reverse strand, counting down.
TAGTCTCGTCTTGGGATATCTCGTCTCCCCATAAGCTTCTTTCTGTTGCGCTTATATCCTCTTCTCCTGATGGCTCTCAGGTGGCTCTCATTCCCTGACTCCGCCTCCTGGCAATTGGATCCACTCCCTCTCCATGACAACGCTGATGAGTGCTCGGGGAGCTTGCCACACTTGCCAAACTTGCCACACGGTTCCTTTACGGCAAGCGCTGCCATCTGGTTGGGTGGCTCGACCCACCTCTTCAGCAAGTTAACGTGGTAGATCTGTTCGACACGTCGCCATCCCGGCTGGCGGACTCGATAATTTAGCGGCCCCACTCTCTCAGTCACCGTATATGGTCCCTGCCATGATGCAAGAAATTTACAAGCAGCATTCGGGATTAGCAGCAATACTTTGTCACTTGGATGGAACTCAAGTGCTTGAGTGGGGTGGTTGTATATTCGTTACAACCTCAGTAAGCCTCAGTAAGATGCTCTTTTACTAGGGGCATCACTCTGTCTATCCTCTCCTTCATCTCCTGTATATGCTCAATTAGAGTTCGGTGTGGGCATTCTTGGCCCTCCCAGGCTTCTTTGGCTACGTCTAACAGCCCTCGTGGTTGCCGCCCTAACAGTAACTCAAAGGGGGTGAATCCAGTAGAGGCCTGGGGAACCTCCCGGACCCCAAACAGCACATTCGGAATCATGAGGTCCCAATCGCGCCCATCTTCGGCTACCACCCGCTTCAGCATTCTCTTAAGGGTTTGATTGAAACGTTCGACCAGTCCATCTGTCTGGGTGTGGTAGACTGAGGTATGTAGCTGTTTAACCTTCAACCGCTTGCACAAGTCCGCCATAAGCCAAGAGACAAATGGAGTACCCTGGTCAGTCAATATTTCCTTGGGGATGCCCACCCGGCTAAACAGAAGGAACAACTCTTTGGCAATGTTCTTGGAGGTGGTTTTCCGGAGTGGAACTGCCTCAGGATACCGGGTGGCATAATCCATTATGACCAAGATGTGTTCATGCCCCCGGGCTGATTTTGGCAACGGACCCACCAGGTCCATCCTAATGTGTTCAAAGGGCACCTCTATAATGGGCAGTGGGATCGGGGGGCTGGGGGGAGGTTTCTGTGGGGAGGTGCATTGACTCACTTCGCAACTTCTGCAGAAACGTCTCACGTCTGCATTTACTCCTGGCCAGTGGAACTGATCCCTGACCCGCTGGAGAGTGTTCTCGGGACCCAGATGCCCTGCCAATGGATGAGAGTGGGCCAGCATCAGGACCATTTCCGCCTTGGCACGCGGCACCACCAGTAGACGCTTTTCATCATCCCTCCTGATCGCCACGCAATAGAGCTGACCATTTTCCACAATGAAGTGTGGCATTGGATGAGGCTGGGGTAGATGCTCTTCTCCATTAATTACTCTGACCTAATCCCAACACTTCTTAAGGCGCTCGTCTTCTCTCTGCTCTCTGCCGAATGAACCTCCTGCTGTTACCTGTTGAAACAGATCAGAGTACACATTTAACTGGGAGGCACGTGACTCACCCTCTTGTTCACTGTCTGTGGCGAGTATCACTGGCTTTTGCAGAGCATCCCTCTTTGTTCTTCCTTTATATTGTCGGCGCCGTCTGGTAGACTGCATTGTGTTTGACAGTCCAGGCCAGTCGCAACCAAGCAGGAGGGGTACTGGCAGATCCTGCACTGTCCCCACATCCATCCTCCAGCTTCCGGGGTCTGCGTCAATGGTAACCATACAGGCTGGGACATACCGGGTGTCCCCATGCACACAGGTGATGGACATCACAGTTCTACCTCTGCCTTTCGTTGGTACAACATCTGGACGGGCCAGGCTTACTGAACTGCCAGAATCCAATAACGCCTTTACTGGGTGCCCATCAATCCTTACTCTCCTTTCTAGTGCCCCAGAGGGTATAGCACGGTGCACAATACAACCTGCCAGCCATGCTCGCACTTCTGGTGGGTTTGGATCAGTGGGCAGTGGGGGTGGCTCATCGCGGGGCCCTGTCATGACTGGTCTGCCTACTGGCCTAGGGGTGCCCTCTAACGGTCGTCTATCATTCTGCACCCTCCGGGGAAATCCTCTGGCTCTCTCTCCGATGTCCCGCGCTTGGGCCGTCTCCGCTAATTCTACCGCTTGCACCAATTCACTCAGTGACTCTGGATTTCGCATCCCCACAGCCTTCTGGTGTACTCGGGGAAGAAACCGAAGCAGCTTGTCTACCACCACTTTTTCAGCGACTTGTAATGCAGTGGGTTGGCCAGTGAGAAGCCATAGATGGGCTAACCTGGAAATTTGGGCTGCCTGTACTCGAACCGGGGAACGAGGGTCGTATGCCCACTCGATGAAACGCTGTCCTGCACACACCGGTGAAAGCCCCACCCGAGCCAATATCTCCTGCTTTAGCGCTGCATAATCTGTAGCCGAAGCGGGGGATAACGAATAGTAGAACGTTGCACGTTGTAGGCACAAAAATGTGTGTAAGTTTTCATTAAATTAAACTAGATTAAAATGCTCATACGTTTAGTTGACTAAAAAAATAACTAAACAAAAACAGGATACGGTTGATTAAAAGCTAAAAAGTCAATTTGACACAGGACTAAAAATACATTAAAAAGTATCTGACAAATATAAACACTATTTGAGTCTTATATCCAATGGGGTATTGCTCACCAGAGCAGGCAATACTGTCTGATCCACATCTTCCACCTCGTCAGGTAGGTCTGTAGACCCTGCTTTGCAGAAGAGGTTTGCACCTTCCTCTTCGCTGTCATCAGAGTCTCCCAAGAAATTACATCTACAGATGAAATTACATCTGCAGATGCTCTTATTAATAATAATTAATGTAAAGCCTTTCCTGTAGCTCAAAGTAGAGCATTGGCGCTAGCAACACCAAGGTCATGGGTTTGATTCCCAGGGAAAGCCAGAAATGTGTACCTTGAAATACAATGTAAAGTTGCTTTGGATAAAAGTGTCTGCCAAATGCATAAATGTAATTACATAAACATTTTCACTGGCCTAAGAACTTAAGTTGTAAATCAGTGTAATTGGTTGAGAATGGTTTCTCAGAGAAACCTACTGACCATTTAACACTAGAACTACTGGAATTCCATAACTACTAGAATGACCACAGCGGTCATTCTGACCGTTCATACTTTGACGGTCATATGGCCGTACTGAACACAATTTTCGTCATGTTATATCTACATTTGAACCTTTCTCCTTAAGGTTTCCAAAGATGCTTTTAATTCCTGTCGTCATGTTATAACGTCATCACCCTTAAAACAAGCACAAAAGAAAGATTGCCCCGACAGGTCTAAGGAAATGTAAGGAAAATTTTGCGTCAAAAATATATTTTTCACCACACTCACCACGTGAATAGACATGCAAAAAAGTTAGGAAACGTCAAAGCTTCATACCGTTTAGTACAGCCCTGTTTGTAAATAAGTTCAATAATCAATACAAAATCTAAAAATAAATGGATATACAATGTTACGATAGGTAATAATAAAGGGCTAATTTGAACGGTGCAAAAAAAACCTTCATCATTCACTAACGCGTACACAGTCCACACCGCATTTCGTGTGCAGCTCCCACACACTACTTTGTGACATTTGGCACACGTCTCCTTGTTTTTTTGGGGGTTTTTTTGCAGTTCCTCCTTACTTGGCACTGTCTCATTCTCTCCATCAGCTGCTGCTTCTGCCCGGGTCCTCTCGCACCACCAGTTGTGTGGCTTTTGATTTCATGTGGTCGGAGCGAAGTTCGCTTGCCAGTCGCGTGATGAAGTCCCTCTGAGAAACTTGCTCATTTGTGCACTTCTTGAACAATATGTGCGCGTTGATGGCGGGAAATGTAGCGGACTTATGATATCTATAATGCGTGCGGTCAAAATGACCGCCATGGCCATTCTAGGTAGAAATAGTCAGAATTGTTTTGTGTTTTGTGATTTTAATAAAATAACAGTGTCAGAATAAAATACACACATATTTAGGAAAAGTCAGAGTCCTACAGCCACATTGATTTTATTTTAACAAAGTTATTTCACTGTAAAATTTAAAAACGGTCAAAATGACCGCCTTGGTATTTCTAGTGTTAACTCCATTTCAGCTGGCTTTACCTGTGTGGTGGCTGTCGGGTTCATCATATCATAACACTAAATTATGTTTTGGAGAAAATATAGAGGCCAAAAAGTTAATGTAAAATATAAAGGATAATATACGTATACTAACATCGGCTTTGGCCTTCTTTTTGGCAGAATCTCCTCCTCTTCCTCTTCAGACTGTAGATCTGATGTGTTACACTTTAGAGCTTTTTTCAAGAGTTGTCGTGCCACAAAGTAGTCATCTAAAAATTAAATAGCCTACATGTTAAACTTCAGTAGACCTTCAAATTAAAGGTAGGGTAGGGAGTTTTTGTCTAAAAAACCTTTTTCCAAATTAGTTTAAACTGTCTTTATAGACCAATACATAATTAAAATGTAAGTACTCTGAAAAAGTGTTTGTAGTCCTCTCAGGGCTGCAATAAACACAACTACTTATCCATTAAAGGGGTCATGACATGAGAAACCAAATTTGCCTTGATCTTTTGGTATATAAGAGATCTATGTACTATTAAAACTTCCTGCAAGTTCCATAGATTAAGACGTTATTATACATATTCCTATTATAAAACGAAGCATTTATTTAATCAAGTTCTAAATACAGCTCGTTGTGGATCCATGGTATGAAGTGACGTCACAGTACGAAGTGACCTACCAGTCGTTTACCATATGACCGCCTCCAGTGCAAGACAACTACGCCTCATTTCGCATCATCGCATGCGCTGTCGTGCAGCGAGTGGGTCTGTTTACAAGATGACTGCGATGCCACGCAGATGTGCTGTTCCTGGCTGTGGACAAACAACATGTTTGAATACGCTGCCGAACGATCCAGACGTCAGGGAAAGCAGTTGGATGCAGTTTATTTGCAGCATATGCAACCCGCCAAAGCCTTATTTGATCGATGAATGATGTAGATGAGCGTGACAGGGCGCATGTTACTGAAAGAACGAGCAGAGAGAGAGAGAGAGCCCCGGCCATGCGCGCGCCTTCAAACTGTCCTGCTCTCTCTCTCCCTCCCTCGCGCATATGAATCAAAATCAATTGAATATTGACACGATGTTAAAAGATCGGAAGACCGAAGTTTCACGTGGTAGAGCATTGTGTAGCCTACATGTGATACAAAATGATTAACGTTAATAATGTATGCCTTGCAGCACTGACGTTAGCCAATCATAACAGTGGGCATTAACACTGAACTCTTAAAGGGGAAAACCTCCAAAACAGACTGTTTGAATCAGAGGTTGAGAAATAGGGTAGGAAAAGGTCATAAATCCCTAAATTTTTAAAGTTTTTTTGTACAAAAAAACTATAGTAATACTATAATTGCACCTAAGGGAACATAATAAAACAAAACAAAAAAACATGTCATGACCCCTTTAACTCCCACCCCCTCCCTTCTGGGCTCCTTCCAAAGCCACACCCCCAAAACACATGAACGCGCGATGCCGACCGCTCAGCTGGAGGACGAGTTTATCAGCGCCAAGCGGAGAGGAGCGAAGTGCATGTAGTGACATCATGTCAGAATCACATGTGATAAAATACCTAACTTTATCATTATTAATATAAACAACTAACATGGCTGTTAGTACTCACTATCAAGCTAGCATATCGATACTGGTAAAGTTTAAAATATATTAAGTTTGATTCGGTAACAAGCTAGTAACATAATGCAAAGCAAAAATCAGGTTGTATTGATACACGTTTTCCCGTTACCATCAGTTACACTGTGATGAAGGTGAATTTTGTGGAAGATTCGTAACATATACGGTGTTTTGCATGTATGAGCTTCCACAATGAAACCACTGTTGGCTCTGATGAGGACTACACTCCGGAGACAAGTAGCTACCGCATCGTCGGCTCAAGACAAGTCTGGGTTGAATACTTTTTTTGCCTTGTTTGCCTTAGCTGACTGAATATGCAGGTACTGGTAATTTTGACTGCTCAATAATTGTGATTCTTACTAGCTTCCGTGCCTCTTCCCCTCCCCGAGTCAAACGGGTGCGCGCATGTGGGCAGCTCCTGTAGCAGCAGGGGTGGTAGCCATGGTAGCGAGGGAGAGTGACAGTTGCCCAGCCAATCATTTCATTCATTCCGAATGGAAATAAATAGCTGTGTTTATTGCAAAGAGGACTACAGACACTAATTCCTTTCAGAGGAATTATTTTTCAGAGTACATAATATACTAATTATGTATTGGTATATAAAGACAGTTTAAACAAATTTGGAAAAAAAGTTTTTTAGACAAAAACTGCCTACCCTACCTTTAACAGAGTCATAAAGAAAAGAACTATAGACAACAGAACAATACGAGACTGATTAAAATTATTTTCTTCCCAATAACACAAGGGCAAAATATTTAGATATTTGCTTTACAATAGCCATTTGAATTTTTATTTATTTTTAAAATAACATACCACATGATTTAATAACGCTCATCATTTTTGTAGTTTGGCCAATAGATAACTCCATCGCTGCACCAATTTTGTGGCACCACTGCTACAGTTATGTTTACCAGGAACTCAATTAAGTGGAACATCCTTAACCAAGAGGGAACAAGTAACAAATTTACAAATAACAAATAACAAACAGCACCAGATAAATTTTACTTCCTGTTTCAAGAACAGGTCAGTACATCTACCTTGCAGATCGGGTCCTCGGTTATTTCTAGGGCTGGGAATACAACATGGAAGTGATTTGGCAAGTCAACTGTAAGGTTACATTGGCCAGCATATGTCCCAAGATTGTAGTAAATGAATAAAAACTTACTGGCGGCTTGAGGGCGGGTCCGGAGTCTATTGCTATCAGGGTAGGTAGGCAAACTGACATTGCGTACTTGTATGTTGCCTTGCATAAAATAAAATGATTTACAGCACAGTAATGATTTTATTGATTATATAAAACGTCCACAAACCTGTATTTCGCCGAAGAAATGCACCAAATCGATGGCGCTGAGAATTATCCAGAAAAGGATGCAAATGCCATGCTATTGCATCACCAAATCACTGTAAAATGTAGGCTACCGCGATATTGACGGAACTTGAATGGTGCAAAAGTAGTTTAAAATGTATAAGAACTAAATAACTAAATAAAGTGTAATGTACATTATTAAGTTTTGCTAATGAAATAAAAAGTTTTCTTATTTGCAGATCAATAGCCTATAGGTAAATGTCTGCACTTATCTTTCTTATTAGTGCTGAAGAATAATTAAACTGTGTAGAAAAAGAAAAAGAAAACATTGATCAGTGCTTTTTAAAAAATCAAGTACTTTAAAAACTACGGTAATTTCGAAAATGGCCTAATTATAATTTTACTGGAGTAATATTATATTGGGGTATCTGTACTTTCAATCAAGTACTTGATTTGTGTACTTCATCCACCACTCCACTGCTAAAAAATGTGTATTATTGTAGTGACTACTGTGTCACGGATCTGGTCCATGCACTTCTGGTTGGTCACCACCAGAGGTCACCCACTCACAGCATGGACTCTTGAACTTCACTACAATCCCCATCATTCATTGCATTGACGACACACACACACAGATGATTCCACTAATCACGCTCACACCTGAGATCTCACACTCTTTATAAGCTTTGGACTTTCTCTCCCTGTTGCTGAGTATTGTATTGCGTTTAGCACTCCACTGGTGTTAGCGTCACTACAGAGCCCATCCAGCCCATGCAGTCTTGCCTTGTCCTTTGTTCTGATTCTTGCCCGTCTTTCCTGGATTCACCCTTAGCCTAGCCCGTTGGACTCTGTTTGTACCTCGTTTAGATTATTGCTGTTTAACTTACCTGGATTATCTCTCTTTGCCTTGCCCCTGATGGATATTGTTCGCCGATCGTCTACCCACGCTTGCCCTAAGGATTACTCTGTGCCAGGCCTCTGCCATACCTGTTTGCTGTTTATTAACCTTGCCTGTATGTATTATGACCATGTTTTGGAATAAAGCCTTGCATATGGATCCGCTCGTCTCATCTTGGTCGGCCCGTTACAGAATACTCGGCCACACAAGGATTTTTATTTATTTATTTGTTTATTTAACAGGGACATTGCACAACAAATGTGTTGCACAGACAAGAAATAGCTAGAAGCTAATTTTCATCTGTAGTCCCTGGACAGAGGCAAGGTGACAGCAGGTTAATACAGTGGACAATGAGCATTCCCAATGATGAGTCCTTTCACAATACAAAATACAGATAAAACACCTGCAAAAGGATCATCTCAACAAAACATGCAATTGCACTACCAGTAGTATTTACAACTATTTACAGTTCCCTTTTAAATTTACCTCCTTACATTTTTAACCAAACCCCAATTAACCAGTTTTGTGCTAATGATCACAAATCTGACCGTCTTTCAACCATTTCTTCAGGTTAAGTTTAAACTGTTGCAAGGTGCTACTCTCGCTGTCAGGTTGTGTGCAGGTAGCCGAAGACGAGGACACCGTAGTTGCAGTTTAGAAGATTTATTTACAAAGTTAAACTTCCAAAAACAAAACAGAAACAAAAGAACCAAAACTCCAGGACTTCGAAAGAAACACAACCATACATTGACGACGACCAACAAACACTGAGGGAAAACACAGGGCTTAAATGAACTGAACCAAACGAGATAATTAACTGAAAACAGGTGAAGAGAATGGGTAATCAGACAGAGGGAAAACTAACAGGACTGAACCAAAATCACAAAAGACAGGGGGAAAACAAGATCACAGAACTGAACAGAAAACATCAAAACGTGACAGTACCTCCCCCCTCCCCGAAGGCGCGTCCTCGCGCCGTATAACATCCAAAGGGGTGGGAGGGTGGGCATCCTGGACTCCAGGACGGTCCAGGCGGAGCAGGCTGGTCAGGGGACCAGGGCGGAGCAGGACGATGGCGTGACCAGGGCGGAGCAGGACGTGGGCGTGACCAGGGCGGAGCAGGACGTGGGCGTGACCAGGGCGGAGCAGGACGTGGGCGTGACCAGGGCGGAGCAGGACGTGGGCACGGCGGAGCTGTCGGACCCTCGGGCGTCCAGGGCGGTGGTGACCCTTCGGGCGGCCATGGCGGTGAGGACCCTTCGGGCGGCCATGGCGGTGAGGACCCTTCGGGCGGCCATGGCGGTGAGGACCCTTCGGGCGGCCATGGCGGTGAGGACCCTTCGGGCGGCCATGGCGGTGTTTTTTCAGGCCTCCGTGGGTCTTTGGCCGGCCATGGCGAAGGCGTATAGCCCCCCCCCAAAATTTTCTTGGGGAGAAGGACAGGCTCAGGAACGGGAACAGACTTGACGTCAGCGGGCTCTGGCGCAGGATCAGTGGGCTCTGGCGCAGGATCAGCGGGCTCTGGCGCAGGATCAGCGGGCTCTGGCGCAGGATCAGCGGGCTCTGGCGCAGGATCAGCGGGCTCTGGCGCAGGATCAGCGGGCTCTGGCGCAGGATCAGCGGGCTCTGGCGCAGGATCAGCGGGCTCTGGCGCAGGATCAGCGGGCTCTGGCGCAGGATCAGCGCTGGACGGGACCAGCGGTGAAGGCTCAGGGTCTGTGCTGGACGGAACCAGCGGTGAGGGCGAAGGCTCAGGATCTGTGCTGGACGGAACCAGCGGTGAGGGCGAAGGCTCAGGATCTGTGCTGGACGGAACCAGCGGTGAAGGCTCAGGATCTGTGCTGGACGGGACCAGCGGTGAAGGCTCAGGATCTGTGCTGGACGGAACCAGCGGTGAAGGCTCAGGATCCGTGCTGGACGGGACCAGCGGTGAAGGCTCAGGATCTGTGCTGGACGGAACCAGCGGTGAAGGAAACTCTGGGCTGGACGGGACCAGCGGCAAAGGAAACTCTGGGCTGGACGGGACCAGCAGCGAAGGAAGCTTTGGGCTGGACGGGACCAGCGGCGAAGGAAACTCTTGGGGCTGAGCTGATGTGCGTGCAGCCCACACACACAGAATCGCTGCAGACATCACAATCAGCGCTGTGTCTTCTTGTGTGGACTCACGTGTGGCATGAACAGTCTCTGGCGGGCAGGCGACGGGCTCAGGCTCTGGCGGGCAGGCGACGGGCTCAGGCTCTGGCGGGCAGGCGACGGGCTCAGGCTCTGGCGGGCAGGCGACGGGCTCTTGTTCGACAGGGCAGGACAGGAGATCGGGCTGGACGTGGAGATCGGGCTGGATGTCTCCCACGGTGAGCGAGGAACCACACACCCACAGCGAACGGTCAATGAATTTGACAAAAGGGAGGTGGAGATCTTCCAAAAGCAGTATCTGGGCGAGAGTATCGTCCATCCCACTCCAGAACTCATGTGTGAGAGATTCCTCATTCCAATTCGAGTCCTGGAAAAGATGGAGATAAATCTCTGCGTAGTCTTCTAGAGACCGGCCGTCTTGTGGAACACAGAGTTCGTAGTTCATTATGTTGATTTTAAGGTTGGTCGTTCTGTCAGGTTGTGTGCAGGTAGCCGAAGACGAGGACACCGTAGTTGCAGTTTAGAAGATTTATTTACAAAGTTAAACTTCCAAAAACAAAACAGAAACAAAAGAACCAAAACTCCAGGACTTCAAAAGAAACACAACCATACATTGACGACGACCAACAAACACTGAGGGAAAACACAGGGCTTAAATGAACTGAACCAAACGAGATAATTAACTGAAAACAGGTGAAGAGAATGGGTAATCAGACAGAGAGGGAAAACTAACAGGACTGAACCAAAATCACAAAAGACAGGGGGAAAACAAGATCACAGAACTGAACAGAAAACATCAAAACGTGACACTCGCATAGTTAAAGGCAATGAGTTCCACATCCCTGCAGCTTTCACAGAGAAGCAATTCTGTCCAAAAGCAGAGGACCTAAAGTTGACATAACAGTCCCATCTGGAGGAGGCTCGCGTTGTTATAAGTCCTACCTCTTCACACGATTTCACAAACATACTCAGGGGCTGTGGTGCCAAATCATGAAAAATTTTATATACTAAATTAACATTCGAAAACAACACAAAACTTTCAAACATTAATAATCTTTATTTCTTCACAATGTTACAGTAATGGTATGAAACAGGTTTTTATCTCAAATTTTGAGTGCCTGTTTGTACAAGCTTTGAAGTGGCTGTAACGCAGAGTTGGTTGATAAAGACCAATTTGTGATGCAATATGTAAAATGTGACAATATCATCGCATGCAAATAAAGCTTGGCTGCATCTGTGCTCATCTGCGGGCGAATATATCTGAACTGCGATAAATTAAATTTTACAGTTTTTATCAGTTTTGAAACATGCTTTTTAAATGACAGTGTCCTGTCGAACACTACGCCTAAATACTTGACGGACTCTGCTTCGTGAATTCTTGTTCCTTTTACAATAATTTGCAGAGTGAGAAGTATTCCTTATTGAAAAAAACATGCTGACAGTTTTGCTAAAATTTAGTGTCAAAATGAATGATTGCACCATCCAATCTGAAATTTTTTCCATCGCTCCCTGGAGCACAGATGCTGCTTTCTGTCTTAGTTTTGCATGGACATATATCACGGCGTCATCGGCGTACATTTGTACGTGAACTTCAGGACAAATAGCTGGAAGATCATTTATATAAACACTAAATAAGAGAGGGCCCAAAATGGAGCCTTGTGGCACCCCAACTGAGCAGTCTAAAAATGAGGACATAGTGCTCTTAATTCTAGTGCAGTGCATCCTATTCTCTAAATAAGATTTAAACCATCGTAATGTCTCGTCAGAAATATTGTGAGCGGACAATTTAGATAACGGAATGTTATGGTTTACCGTGTCGAATGCTCTTTTCAGATCTAAAAATATGGCACCCACCACCCCCCCTTTATCCAACATGGCTTTGAGTTGTTCAACAAAATAACAAAGTGCCGTTTCAGTTGAATGGTGTTTTCTAAAACCGAACTGAAGAGGATTCAGGGGGTGCTCTCCATAATTCAAATGATCCATCAGTTGCATGGCCACTACTTTCTCGACAACCTTCGATATTACAGGTAGGATACTCACTGGTCTATAGTTGGCCAGCTCAGCTTTATCTCCGCAAAGGTGTAACTACTGCCTTTTTTAGACAGTCGGGGAAGACCGCTTCTCTGATGGATCGATTGATTAGCTGAGTAGTAGGTCGACATAGGGTGGCAGCATTCCTTCTAACCATAAACGAATCTAAACCATAACCATCCTGTGACTTTGAAATTTTAAGTCCTTGTAAAATTTTAAGGACTTCTTCCTCCGAGACCTCACTTAAGTGAAACACTGGTTTAGTTGAATCTACATATTTCATTTCCCTTGTTCTGTTACCAAAAACAACAACCAAATCATAAACAGAGTCTTTGAAAAAACTATTAAAACACTAGCTACCTTTGATTCTTCTTGCGTTAAAACATTGTTTATTTTTAATTTCATAACATTTTTGAGAAGTTTTTTTCGAGAAATAGTATTAATGTGCTTCCAGACTAAGTGATTGTTTCCTTTAGCTTGTGTTATCAAATCAATAAAAAAGTTTGCTTTCGAAGTCCTTAGTTCTTTCACTACTTTATTCCGATAATCCTTAAATAGACGCATATCATTGTCAATGTTCGATTTTAAAGCCTTTTTAAGTAGATAATATCTTCTCCTCATCAAATTCCAAATGTCTTTTGTCAAACAGGGTAAATGTGCAGCTAGCAGAAAGGCTGAGCGCAAATGGAAGAAGGACAAGCTACATATTTCACTTCAGTTATTTAAAGACAGTCTGTCAACCTACCAAAATGCTGTAAAGGCGGCAAAAGCTGCGCACTTCTCTGACATGATTATGGCTAACCACTCTAGACCAAAGGTTTTATTTTCTGTTATAAACTCGGTTTTAAATCCTCCGGTAAATGTATTGAACGATGTTTCGGATGAGCTATGTGAATGTTTCTTGAGATTTTTTATTGACAAAATATCTAACTTGAGATGCAATGCCAGCCGCTCTGCAACTAGTCAGTTGATGAATTCTGTTACCTGGGATGCTTTTGAGCCAATCACTCTGAATCTCCTCAAAGAAATTATCACTAAGATAAAACCTTCGTACTGCTCTCTAGACATCATCTCTCCTAAGTTTCTTACATTGATTATCGATTCAGTAGGGCCAGGATTGGTGTCCTTTGTTAATAAGTGCCTCCTTACCGGCTCTATCCTTGCTGCCCTTAAGGAGGCCACTGTCACTCCTCTGCTCAAGAAGCCTTCACTGGATCCTACCGTGTTAAATAATTTCCGTCCAATCTCTGTTTTGTCTCTAAGGTGTTGGAAAAAGTTGTTCTTGACCAACTCCAGCTCTTTCTAAAATACAATGATATCTCTGAAAAATTTCAATCTGACTTTAAGTCTGCTCACAGTCCTGAATCTGCTCTGCTGAGAGTGTTAAATGACATCTATCGCTCACTGACACTGGTGACTCTGTGGCTCTTGTTCTTCTTGATCTGTCGGCAGCTTTTGATACTATCGACCACTCTATCCTGTTATCCAGACTAGAATATGATGTGGGGCTAAAAGGTGTCGTCCTCCAGTGGTTCCAATCTTATCTCTCGGGTCGTACTTTCAGAGTAAAGCTAGGAAATTGCTCTTCGTCTGTTGCGCATCTAACCTGTGGCCTTCCTCAAGGTTCTATTTTAGCGCCTTCTCTCTTTTCCGTCTACATCTTACCACTGGGCACTATTCTAAGAAGACATGGGGTATCTTTTCACTGTTATGCAGACGACACCCAATTGTATGTTCCAATCAAGAGAAATGATCCCTCTGCCCTTTCATCATTGTTAGGTTGTCTGGATAAAGTAAAATTTTGGCTGGACCAAAATTTTTTGTTTTTAAATGAAAACAAAACAGAGATCATTGTTTTCGGGTCCACTGGTAATCCCCAGGATGTTACCTTCGACCTAGGCAGACTAGCGGCATTTAGTTCTGCAAGTGTGCGGAACTTGGGCGTTTGTCTGGATGAGTCTTTAAATTTTGATAAGCAAATCTCCTCTGTAATAAGCTCTAGTTTCTATCACCTGCGGCTGTTGTCAAAAGTCAAACCTTTTCTTAATCACAAAACTCTTGAGATGGCTGTTCATGCTTTTATCACCACACGTGTAGATTACTGCAATTCACTTTACTGCGGTATCTCGAAAACTCAAACTGCTCGTCTTCAACTGGTGCAAAATGCCGCCGCAAGATTCCTCACAAATAGTCGGAAAAGTGACCACATCACCCCAATTCTGAGGTCTCTTCATTGGTTGCCCATTAATTTCAGAATTGAGTTTAAAATCCTGTTATTTGTGTACAAAGCTCTATGCAACCAAGCGCCTAGCTACCTAACTGAACTGCTACAACCTTACACGCCGTCAAGAAGTCTGAGATCAGGTGAAAAAAATCTGTTACAAGTCCCTCTATGCAGACTTAAACGTAGAGGGGATCGAGCTTTTTCGGTGGTTGGGCCTCGGCTGTGGAACAATTTGTCCTTGGACGTTCGGATAGCCCCTTCTGTGATTTCTTTTAAGTCACTTTTAAAAACACACTTGTTCTCTTTGGCCTACAAATAAGGTGCATGTATATGTATATATATGTGTATATGTGTACATATATATATGTGTGTGTATGTAGGTGTGTGCATGTGTATGTATATATATACACTCACCGGCCACTTTATTAGGTACACCTGTCCAACTGCTCCTTAACACTTAATTTCTAAGCAGCCAATCACATGGCGGCAACTCAGTGCATTTAGGCATGTAGACATGGTCAAGACAATCTCCTGCAGTTCAAACCGAGCATCAGTATGGGGAAGAAAGGTGATTTGAGTGACTTTGAACGTGGCATGATTGTTGGTGCCAGAAGGGCTGGTCTGAGTATTTCAGAAACTGCTAATCTACTGGGATTTTCACGCACAACCATCTCTAGGGTTTACAGAGAATGGTCCGAAAAAGAAAAAACATCCAGTGAGCGGCAGTTCTGTGGGCGGAAATGCCTTGTTGATGCCAGAGGTCAGAGGAGAATGGCCAGACTGGTTCGAGCTGATAGAAGGGCAACAGTGACTCAAATAACCACCCGTTACAACCATGGTGGGCAGAAGAGCATCTCTGAACGCACAGTACGTCGAACTTTGAGGCAGATGGGCTACAGCAGCAGAAGACCACACCGGGTGCCACTCCTTTCAGCTAAGAACAGGAAACTGAGGCTACAATTTGCACAAGCTCATCGAAATTGGACAATAGAAGATTGGAAAAACGTTGCCTGGTCTGATGAGTCTCGATTTCTGCTGCGACATTCGGATGGTAGGGTCAGAATTTGGCGTCTACAACATGAAAGCATGGATCCATCCTGCCTTGTATCAACGGTTCAGGCTGGTGGTGGTGGTGTCATGGTGTGGGGAATATTTTCTTGGCACTCTTTGGGCCCCTTGGTACCAATTGAGCATCGTTGCAACGCCACAGCCTACCTGAATATTGTTGCTGACCATGTCCATCCCTTTATGACCACAATGTACCCAACTTCTGATGGCTACTTTCAGCAGGATAATGCGCCATGTCATAAAGCTGGAATCATCTCAGACTGGTTTCTTGAACATGACAATGAGTTCGCTGTACTCAAATGGCCTCCACAGTCACCAGATCTCAATCCAATAGAGCATCTTTGGGATGTGGTGGAACGGGAGATTCGCATCATGGATGTGCAGCCGACAAATCTGCGGCAACTGTGTGATGCCATCATGTCAATATGGACCAAACTCCCTGAGGAATGCTTCCAGCACCTTGTTGAATCTATGCCACGAAGAATTGAGGCAGTTCTGAAGGCAAAAGGGGGTCCAACCCGTTACTAGCATGGGGTACCTAATAAAGTGGCCGGTGAGTGTATATATATACATATATGTATGTGTGTGTGTGTATGTGTGTATATATGGATATATATATACTTTTATATTCTTTTCTGTCTATTTTATATTTCTCTCCTTTGAGTATGATACTATTAAACCTGTTACTGTCTTTTCTGTTTTTATTTTCTATTACTGATAATCTCTGAGACTGCTTGGACGTCTCCCGTTTTGAGCTGTTCTTAACCTTGTTGTACTATTCTACGATGTGCTACTACGCATGGTGTTGGTGTCTGTTAATTTTGTAGTTCTGCAAAGCACTTTGGTCAGTCAGTGGCTGTTATAAAATGTGCTATATAAATAAAATGAACTTGAACTTGATGTTAACACACTTTTTAATAAATTTCGCCTTAACATTATTAATTAGATCTAAAAAGCTCCCACAAAATGAGCCTATTTCATCATTAGAGTTCAAAATATTCCAGTCTACCTTCTCCAACTCTTGGTCAAAATGTGCCAAATCTTTATTGGGTATTTTATAAAAAACCTCTTTCTTATTTGTTCTAAATGTAAATCTATTTTTGTTTAATTTCCTTGCTATAAGAACTCAATTATGATCTGATATACCTGTGATAAAATTAAACGATTTTATTATTCTGTCAGATTTATTTGAAAATACCAGGTCGATTTGTGTTTTAGATGTTTTCTTTATCCTTGTCGGTCCCTTTATTAGCTGTTCAAAATCATAAAGTCCTATTATTTCCTTTAACCTTTTCCTGCTGTTTTTATCTATCCAATTTACATTGAAATCCCCTAGTACAATTACTTCTTTACCAAGAGTATTTCATTCTCATTAAAATCTCCTTAAATGATGTATAAAATTGAACATCAGCAGAAGGTGGTCTATAAAAACCAGCTAAAATGAATGACATCTGAGGTGACACATTTATAGTTAAAGCACTACATCCAATCTCTACATCCAATTTATCTTGCACATTTATCTGTTGGCATTGTAAATGCTCTTTAACATAGAAAAGTAATCCACCACCTCTTCCAGTAGACCTATCCCTTCTAAATATGCTATAGCCTGGAATGCAGTATGCTGCCTGAGGAGATATCTTTGTTAACCAGGTCTCAGATAGACAAATAAAATCCAAGTTCGAGTCCATAAGCAGTTTTTCCACCTGCAGCACTCCCCTAGTGTTCGCATCTCTACAGAACCCATCCAGTGGTCTTGCCTTGTCCTTTGTTTTCCTGTGTTTTGATTCTTGCCTGTGTTTCCTGGATTCACCCTTAGCCTAGCCCGTTGGACTTGTACCTCGTTTGGATTATTGCTGTTTACCTGGATTATCTCTCTTTGCCTAGCCCCTGTTGAATATTGTTCGCCGATCGTCTACCAATGCTTTCCCTAAGGATTACTCTGTGCCTGCCATACCTGTTTGCTGTTTATTAACCTTCCCTGTATTATGACCATGTTTTGGAATAAAGCCTTGTATATGGATCCGCACGTCTCTTGTCTTGGTCGGCCTGTTACACTTTGTATGACTGTTCATTACTTCAGAGTTATTTTTCTTGAACCTTAATTAGTAGTAGTTCTTCAGGAGGTATTATTAATAATTTTGCATGCAGCTGTCACACACAAATATAATTCAATTGCAATTACAATATTTTATGATATTTATTTATTGCAAAACTGTGCAACCCTTTCCTATATCTCTGTCCATGTATTGATCCATAAAAGAATGATTGGATGATGGATGTATGGATATCTATACAGATGTGCAAACAATATCAAACTATAAAGATAAAATAGTACTGAATTGTGAGTTACAAACAAGTGTTACAACTAACTCTATGTCTGTTAACCCCGCACATGGGGTGAGTTGTAACATTTGCACTTCTGTCACTTTCAGTGAAACTGTACAAAAATGGTAGGTCCTAGAAAATAACTTTAAGTGTTCATTTGTAGCAGAGATGTGTATGTTGCTTGTGTAAAAAAAGATTAATCTAACAATTGTTTTTTTCAATAATTAATAATATATTCAATAATATCTAGCAAGAAAATACTTTGCAAATACAAATGCAAATTGTAGTGTACCAATACATACTGTATAGGCATCTTAAAAATTACAGGGTACATATCTGTTTAATTATAGGGCTACAGTAATTTATTTTTTACAGCTTCTTTCTTTCTTTGATAGCAAAATTGCAGATGTTTTAGTTTGGGCTTACAGTACATGTTTCAAGGTAAGAAACTAAAACATTTGCTGCTTTTATTTTATGTAGTTACTGGGTAATTGGTGCTTGTTACCCTCTTGTTCCATGTAGTTACAAGGTAAGTACAATAACAATACACACACATCACTGACTCTGAAACCTTTATTTGAAAACAGCTTATTTCAAAACAGACTTACAACACTTATTCATCTAAAACCTATTTTAAAAATAAACTTTTTAGTTCAAATACAGTAGCACGTTGTAATGTGGTGCGGTTGAAGCACGGGATGGAGGCTGGATCCAAACGCAGTGTGGCTTTATTAAACAGGTTACAAACTTAGACTTGACTAGAACAGGCCTCAGGAATCGGATACAAAGACAGGAACAACCAACATTCACGTTAATCATCAAACATTCAAAAACTCCCAAAGACAGGGCAGACACAAAACCCACATCATGACACACATTGTCACGATGTGGTGCAGGCAGAAGAAGACGATGAAGGTTTAGAGCTTCAATTCAAACACTTTACTAAATACAATGCAACAGGTACAGACAGGCAGGCAAACTGAATGAACACACACACTCTAAATACGACTACCGTATTTTCCGCACTATAAGGCGCACTTAAAAGCCTTTAATTTTCTCAAAAAACGACAGTGCGCCTTATAATCCGGAGCGCCTTATATATGGATGGTGAACACACGTTCACCAAGATGGCGACTTACGCCACTATCTGCCAATGGATCGTGGATGCCTGGGCTGATATATCAGTCTCAACTGTGATCCGAGCTTTCACGAAGGCAGGAATAATCTCTTTATTCAGCCAGCTCACATACCCGTATTTACTTCCTGTTTTCGGTCGAAGTCCACACACAGTAGTCGATTGTAGAGTTCGCGTGCTCGTGATCAAACCTCCGTGTGTTCAACGTCTGATTCGGATGAACTATCCATTTGAGCTGATATTCTCAGAACACCACATAGCACCGTCATCGGCTGACAGTCTGAGTCTCCACTGTTGCTTAGTTACCAATGATCGCGCGCGCGCACTCGACAATCGCCTACTGTGGACTTCGACTGAAAACAGGAAGAAAATACGGGTATGTGAGCTGGCTGAATAAACATCATTTTTATTCATATCTTTCACATTTACTGCAGTCAGATTCACCGTGTTCACTCACATGGCTGTCCACATTAAGGTTGTTAAGAGGCTAAAAGCAGGTTTAAAACTTGTCCCGTTTAAGTCAACAGGGTGCAAATTTTAAAAAGAGGATAACACTGTGTAGGCAACACCGGTTTTTGTCGTTGTTATCTGTACTGATCGCACTCCAAATTTACAAAAAAAATCAGCTCAATGTTAAAATTGACCGGAGTTCTCCTTTAACGTTTGAACAACGTTACCATGGGAGTGAACGGAGTTGTCAGAACGCTTAATAAAGTTTGACTTTATCTGACTGTTTTGTTGACATTCCCTTTAGTACATCTAGTGGATGCATAACGCAAACCCAGTCAAACGTTTGACTGCAGTATTTTATGCGCCTTATAATCCGGTGCGCCCTATATATGAAATCTTTTCTAAAATAGGTCATTCATTGAAGGTGCGCCTTATAATCCGGTGCGCCTTATAGTGCGGAAAATACGGTAACAACCGACCAAGACAGACTGAACAGAAGGAACTAAATACAGATACAAATGAACACTAACGAGGTGAAGACGGGTGACACAGATGATGATGACGATGAACAGGTGAGTAATGAGGGAGTGAGTTCAGGTGTGGAGACAGGAAGGATTCTGGGAAGTGTAGTGCAGACGAAGACTGTGCAGACGAAGACTGTGACACACGTTTTGCCCTAATTTTTTTTTTCTTGCTTGGCTTCTTCCTCCTCTTGATCCTCTTTTCCTTTATCAATCTTTCCACTAATTAATCTTAAAGGAGCTGTATGTAAGAAATGTATTTTAATTCATCATAAATTTTCCCTGATATGTCACTAGACATTAAGAAATCATGTTCATTTCAAATACTTATATCACTGACAACAGTAGTCCGGCCAGGATATTGTCATTTAAAAAGTGAAGTTGCAGCCCTCAACTGATGTTGATGTTGTCATGTTGTGTTTTGTTAATTCTCCTGGTTGTTACCCTTTTGTTCCCAAAACTTTACATATTGCTCTCTTACACTTAGGCTACATGCAAGTACTTTATAGGTACACTATAATTACTGAAAGTTACATTAAATTCATTTTAATTACGCAGTACTTTCCGGGCTGTAATCTAAAGGGCTACCATGAAATTTACTATGTCAGGCTCACTTGCCTTACAATTTCTGCCTGCCTTAAAAAACTCAGACCAATCAAAACTATTGTCAACAAGTGTTGAAGCAACAATGCAAGATCAGTTATTGTGATTGGCTGCAAAAATTTAAAGAGATATGACTCTACAACCTTATTTCATAGACAGTAAAAGAAATGGACACAGCGACCCCATAGATTTCAATGGAGAAAAGTAAAGCCAATTAAGCCTAGTTCACACTACATGATTTTAAAACGTCGGGCTGAACTGTGCGGTTCACACTACATGACTTGCTCTCTGTGAAATCAGGAGTGTTCAAGTTGTTGAGCTGTTCACACCACACGACACAACGTGATTGATCCACAACAGGAGGTAATTCACTACGAGTTGACAACTACTCTGACTGTCTACAAACCACGTTTTGTCCCGAAAAATCACGCGATAAAATGAACCGAAAATGACACGAAACAGCACGCGTGCCAATACCCAGGGAAGAAGAACACAACACGCGAATATGGATGTCAGACAGAAACTGCTGCAAACTGTTTGCGCAATGATTTGCTCTGAGAAAATAATATATACTCTACAACTTAATTTTAAAAAAGAACACCCAGAACATCAACATTGTGGACATCGACAATATAAAAGTATTTTAGTAAAACCTATGATTACAAACAGGGATATACTTCCGAAAAGCATAAGTAATTATATTTTTATGTCTACACATACTTGTATGTTTAATCTCTAGTTGCTCTGATTGGCTGTAGCTCATGACATCACGTGAGGTTGAGTCGCACGACAGCTCTGGATATCTAGCATGCTAGATATTTTTCTGGGCTCGGCAACGCGTCTGTGAGGCGTCTGCGAGCGTCTTTGATGCGTTGTTGGCTCTTTCATACTAACAGATTGGCGAGCGTTCATCGCCCGCTAATCCCCCGCGATTTGCATACGATAACACCCTGACCTGTCCGCGAGCTCAACGATTTGCAAGTCGGGCTCAAATCGGGCTTAAAATCATGTAGTGTGAACTAGGCTTTAGAAGCACTCACTTCCTGATGGTTGAGCGTACTGCGCAGGCTCAAACTGAGCTTGATGACGTAGATGTCACGTGAGCAACCTGTCTGACAGTTGTAAGTCTTCTAGTAGCTGTGACGAGAGAAATCTGAATAATTCCCTTCCGAATTGATATGAAGAATGATATTCGAACGAATATTAGGCAGCCTTTAATATTCAAATCTGTTATGGGCATTATTTTTTGTAAATGTGTTTGCTTGTAAACGTTGTTTTCAATTCAGATTCCGAGGCTTTTTCACGCCTGGTGATGTTGTGAATCGCGAACTCATTAGCAAGGCAATTATTGGTCATCTGGGCTCCTGTAGTTGACGTTACCATCCTGGTTAACGCAGCGCCTATTTTGTACATCAAAACAATGTCCGTGCCAAAGCCAACAACCACGCCTGACCAGGAGTTTGAAATCTACATTCCTGACAATTTGAAAGGCAACGTGTGATGGAGTGCATCAGAGCAGCATCAAGATTATCTAATACATTGCCGAGAATCTCTTATTTGCGTGTTCAGTTTATTGCCAATAATAATGACAGGTTTGCGAAAAGTGTAGAACTCGGTGAGCTTGAGCAAAACACATCTTCAACAGCGACTCATTTAAACGCATCTGATTGGCCGATGCGTTCAACAGACATGTCTGTGATTGGCTACAATGCTCAACGCTGCAAAAGCACAGTGCAAGTACCTTTAATGCAGAGGTAAAAATATAAATAAAACTGTAATAGCCTATGCACTTTTCATGATTAGGTAATCGTGGCAGCTGTAATCTTATTCACATTTGTTTTTCTGATTAATTGTTTTGCTCTATGAGAAAGACAAGGTAACAAAATATTCAGGGCTTTACTAAAAACATTCAGGTTGTAAGCCCCCTTAGCCCAGCCCTAGTGCAGCGGCATTTATTGGTCAAAATTGTATTAATTAATATTCGAATATTAATAAACAAACGAATTTCGAAAATGATTTTTGGGCAAAAGTCAAAGCCCTACTCTATGGGCTTCTCCCTTTACTTTATCGGACTTTATGACTCCACGTGCGACAGAGAATCGAGTGGTTATGACGCAATCGTTAGCCTATTTTTACAAAAATTCTTTCTACGGGGCCATAACGTAAGATACAAGGTAATGGAGCCTTTCATACATTGTCGTGTTTCATTAGAAATAAATAATGGACAAATGGAGTCTTTAAACACCTCAGATGTAAAGTTATTCACTGTCAAAGTGACGCCAAAATGAATGGGAGTCAATGGAATGCTAACAGCAGGTGATGGTCTGCTACAATGGCGGTCCCCAAGGGAAGCTTCAGTTTCCGGCTGGTGGATTACCCCCTTGCCTTATTTGGCCCATTTTACCTATAGCCCATTTTACCTAACTTATGACCATCACTATCTGTGATCTATATATATATATGAGCCGAAGTAAGCTACTTGAGTATATTTTCCATTGGATACTTTTTTACTCTTACTCAAGTAACTATTTAGATTGTTATTTTTACTTTGAGTAAATATTTCTATAAGTACTTGTACTTTTACTTGAGCACAGTTTTGGATACTCTACCTACCTCTGGGTACGGGCATCAGAACCGCGTCTCCTTGCAGCAGATCTTCATTTGTGTGTGTGACAGAGGGATTCCTGCCGCTGTTTTGATACATATACTGCCCTACAAAGCAAAAAGGCAGTAACTGCATTTTTGGTCAAAAATGAGTTATTATCATTTTCATGACATTCAAGGCATCCTTTGTTATGTGACATAACATCGTATCTCAAATGTGTGTCGTTTTGGAGAAAAATGGTAGTCGTTTGTACAGTAACTGCAAAAAGCCCTAATGAAACAAAGCAAGAGTACAGTAACATCCATTACTGTATTATTGTTATGTTTTACCTAACAAAAAATAACCGTGTTGCTGCGCAGTGTAGTTACTGTTGCCATGGTGAACACACATCTGATTTCGCGGCATCCTCACGGGATGGTTTTATGAGCTTGCATTGACTGTGAAAAATATTAGTACTTAATGTAGTATTTCATTAAATGCATTTATGATGAAATTACTACATTTTCATGTCAAATTATGTTCATTTTGAGCACGAACTGTGCGCTGACACTTTTTAACTCAGCGCATGCAGCAGAAATAGACTCGGTGCGGAAATGAACGACACTCGTCTCATTTGTGGAGGTGGAAAATCAAGTTATTTGTGACATGAAAGATTTATTGTATAAAGATTCTGTTCTGAGTCTGAGTCTGCTGTTTTTGTCAATTGAAAGTTTTAATTTAAAAAGTGGAAGAATATGGTACACGCAAATACAGTAGAGCTTGTAAACTGTGGCTTTTTTGAAGCGTGAACTTTGAACGCGAATGTGAACGTTGTCAACATAACTCACTGGAAATCACAAATTCATGGGTTTCAGTCACGTGACTTTTTTGTTGTGGCCGCCATCTTTAGGACCTTTGCGTT
This sequence comes from Semotilus atromaculatus, assembly GCA_031834385.1. Classification (NCBI taxonomy): domain Eukaryota; kingdom Metazoa; phylum Chordata; class Actinopteri; order Cypriniformes; family Leuciscidae; genus Semotilus; species Semotilus atromaculatus. The sequence continues at coordinate 4,920,028 of JAULUF010000023.1, read as the reverse complement.
AAATCGCATGATCTCTCCCTGGTGATCGGAGAGATGTTGCACACTTAAATAGCACAGATGAAAAGCAACGGTATTTAAATAAAATAGATACTTTAGGTATAGATCCGTATTTACTGTTAAACGACCTACTGACTCCACTAAAGTCTAGTAAAAACTTGCCAAATTTTAAGTTTGCTGACATTTACATCTACCTCGTCCACACTCCCTCTCCATGTCCCCACCACTTTTGAAACATCTCTCGCGGCACGGATGTACCAGTACACATAAATAAAAGTCAAATAAGAGGTGATCTAGCACGCTGAAATGTGTTGTTTTTTAAATCAAGTGATCAAAGTGCTTGTTGACTCTGGATCAGTGGTGCAGATACAGTGTTCTCTCGTGACTCGCGCACACCGCACAGTCTTCACACACGGACACGCGCTTTAATCCATTTCGGAGACTATTGGCTCCGGTGAGATCACAAAATAAAATGCACACAAATGTGTTCCTGACTGATATACAACCACTGATAAACATAATCGATTATTTTAATAAGGGTTTTTTAATAAAAAATGGTACGAGGACGGATTAGAACCCAGAACCTCTGACACGCTTGGCAAATGTTCCGCCACTGGACCATCAAAGTACAAATGTAAAATAGTCGGATGTTGAATGTCATTAAACGACAAATTAAATTCAATGTACTATTTAAATTGATTGGTGGACATCGTATTGTTATTGTACAGGTATATCTGATTTATGATTTAGTGTTGTATTAAATGCCCCCATGAAGAAAATGTTCTTGATAACAGGAAGGGTAAGTGGCACTCTGTTAAAGCTGCCGTCGGCAACTCTGGCTGATTGAGTGGACTTAGGCAAAATTTTGAATGTTTACAACTCTCATGCCCCTCCCCCACTATCAATGAATACCCTCCCACAGAGTTCGTGCTCGTCAGTGCGCCATCACTCTTCCCTACTGCGCGAACTTCAGGCGTGTGCATGTGATTGACGTGTGCATGCACGACTTGTGATTGACAGTCATATCTCACACCCCCCTGCGCTGATTGGACACAGTGAACCGGGAGCGGTGGATTTTTGCAAAACAAATAACACGCTCCAGGTGGAGTTAGAAGCTCGGGTTTTTTTCTAAAACCACTTTATTTATGTTGTTCTGTCGGAATATAGTGTCGAATTCGCTGAATATGATCAAAAAAAAGTTGCCGACGGCAGCTTTAATCAAGCAATATTAACGTTACACCAGAACTGAATTGCTAATAATGTCGGTAAAGCACATATCTCTTGTATTATCAGTGATGTTTGGATACCTTTATTTTCAATTCTCATTTATTTGTATAGCGCTTTTCACAATATTTCAAAGCAGCTTTTCAGAAAATGCGTGTCTACATTACAATTTAGAGTGTCGGAGTTATGCATTTCAGAAATGTATATAAATCATGCAGTTAGCTAATAATCTATTAATTTAAACAATGCATTAAGGCAGAAACAGTGAGCAGTAGTTTAGCATACTGAAGCAGGTAACGACAACATAATTCAGCCAAACGTATAACTAAGGTTACAATGTAAATATAGATAGCGGTCTAGAATAGAGAATACGCGTTCCAATTGTAAACTACATGTTTTAATTTAGCAAGCTAACCTGTAATTTGCTAATTTTACTTTTATTTAAATTTCCAGGTCAACGTTTAATTTCTCAACATTTCTTTGTGATTTGCTGTTATCACAGTTTACAGCACAGCAGATAGACGGCATGTTGCAATTCGGTCCTACAAATGGCGGCTGCTCCACTGTGTGACGTCATATGAAATCTATGAATACTCCCACTGTCCCACACCGGCGACTTCAGTGAAAGAGGAGGGGTTCAAGTCCTGTCGATGGGTCTCCTGCATCTGCAGTTGCCATGCTATCTTTTGACCGGCTGTATATACAGCTATAGCTAGGTAGAGGACTCGCAGCACTTCAACACGCGTGTTTTTCCCCGCTTTGCAAACCGACTGGACGTGACATGGGGGCGTGGCAGCATCGACGATTCCATTTTTGAATTCGGTGTTCGAGATTGTGACTTAATTTCAATCGAATCCGATTTAAAATCGAAATCGTGACACCCTTAATGACCATATGAAATGTGGTGTTCATCAATTATTATTTTATCATTATATATATATATATATATATATATATATATATATATATATATAATCTACAATCTATTATTAAATGTATGTTAATGTACTAATTTGAAATATCTGTCCCATGTATTCATTTCATTCAGTACTTTGTGTTTATAAACCTATACTGAAACAGATACTGGCTGTGTGGTGGTTACAAAAATATATAAATATGTGATAAATATGTGATATATAATCCTTTATTTAACCAGGTATAACCCATTGAGATTAAAAATCTCTTTTGCAAGGGAGACCTGGCCAAGATAGGCAGCAAAATTACATCACATCATTACATACGTACGAAGACACAAATAAAAGCCGATTATGCACTTACAATGAACTCTCAATGAAAACATTGACATGTGAGGGAGTCCAACTCAAAACTTCTCATTCTCAACTTAAAAACACTAAAAGGAATCAATTTACTAAGTTTTAAGTTGTTCTGCAGCAAATTCCATGTAGAGGGAGCAGAATAAACAAAGGCCTTTTTACCCAGCACAGTACTGACATGTGGGACAGAAAACAAGACAACATCTTGAGAACGGAGAGAGTAATGACCAACACTTTTTTTCATAAGAAGTGAACATAGATAGGAAGGTAGCACTCCAAGAATAGCCTTATATATAAATATATACCAATGACAAAGCCTCCGTGTTGTCAGACTAGACCACCCTACACGAGAATACAGCTCACAGTGATGGGTGCGAGCTTTACAATTAGTAATAATTGATGTGATGTAAGACGTGACAAAACAAAAGAAAATGTGTTTCTTAAAGTTTCTTCTTTCTTAAAGAGTTTATTTCTTTGACGATTGATGTTTCCTTGCTCGGTCGCTCCATTGTTTGATTGCTTTTCCCTTTGGGAGTGTTCGCCTGCTGGGGGAGGGGGCGCGGCGGCGCGCGCGCTGTTAAAACAATACACAGACTTCCATGACTGAAGCAGCAGCAGCTCTGTGTCCTGTGCATTATTAATTATATCTCCCCTCATCAGGTATGGAACACATTGATGCATTTAGAGTATGTTCTTGATATGTCAGAGTTTAGAGAAATGTTAACTACATTGGTTAAAGTGTTTAATAAGTTACTGTTATTACTGAAATGTAAAAGTTCGCTTCAAGTGATGTCTGTGTGTCGCGTGTGCTAATACGCATTCCATGCTAGTGATGGAGACCATGCGGTCTCAGAGAGATGGTGCGATAATAGAGTGAATTTCACAAATGAGATTGTGAATGAGTATTTTGGTTCAATAATGCAATGTTTACAAGTGCCAAATGACTGAAGTCGAGGATGAATGTGTTGTTTGCATTAAAAATGTAATAGAAAGAGTTCTTTTTGCAAACACATGAACACACGGGGTTTATTCACGTGAAAAATGTATATTATATGTTATGATTGTATATCATTTTATAGTATATGTTTCATTTGTGGAACTAGTAATCAAGGAAATAATGTAAATATGTAATTCTGTTATATATTGTGACTTCTCTTGAAGTGATGTTTTGTCATTCATTGACGTGTGAAATTGTGTTTGAACCATTTTGAATGGCTGTTAAAACAATACACAGACTTCCATGACTGAAGCAGCAGCAGCTCTGTGTCCTGTGCATTATTAATTATATCTCCCCTCATCAGGCGGTGAGGGTACTACATTTTGGAGGCCCCAGCGAGGATGAATGCAGTGCGAGTTGGCTTCCAGTGACGACAGCCCGCTTCCAGTGCCATTCAGCCTTCTACTCAGCCCAGGTGACCAGTGGAGTGAAGACGTTCGGTGTCCGTGTCGAGCCAGGAAGGAAAGTGCAAGCAATCTGAGGTTTATTTTCAATACCAGGAGCGCTGCAGAATTCCAGTCTGCTAAGGACATTTCTTCTATCACTTTGCACACATCTAGACTGAGTAACTCATGGATCACGAAGAGGATCTGAAGCTTGAGGTGATAGGAGCAGTATATGCTCTCTCACAAGAAAATTTGATTGAACTGTGTGAATTCCTAGGGATTGAGTGTGAACATGTCAGTAGAAAAAGCCGGTCATTTTTTATTTCAATGATTGTGAGACACATTGAGAGAGAGGCATTAGAGGAGCTTGAAGATGCGGGTATGGCAGAGCTTATGTGTCTAAAAGACAAAATCAGTGAAATTCAGAGGGTTAATGAAAACAGTGATTTAGAAAGACAAACAGTACAGACCACTAAGAGAGTGAATGTAAATCCAGTAACAGAAACCACAGAACAGGGAAAACTGCAAAAAGAAATTGACACATTACAATTAGCATTGCAGAAGTTAATAGAGCAAAAACAGAGAGCAGCTAATCACACACCACAAAACACAGGCACACAACAGAACATAAGTACTATGCAGAGTTATTCCACATTGCCAAGTCCAATTGTTCAGCCAGACACAAGCTCTGATCTGCAGTTAATGACACACAGACCAGTCATGCCCCCCTGGAACAGAGAATTCAAGATATCAGGACAGATAGGTGAACCTGGGCAAAAAGATAAACTCACCTTTTCAAGTTTGGCCCATCAAATCGAACATGGATTGAGCAGGGGAGTTTCAGAGCTTGAAATAGTCGATGCAGTAATAAGAGCAATCGCACCAGGCATGCAGCTGCGTAGTTACCTGGAGGGAAAACCAAATTTAACCCTGCCTGTGCTGAGACGTATACTGAGGGCGCATTATCAAGAAAGAGGTGCGACTGAATTGTACAAACAGCTTACCTCCGAGGCGCAAAGTAGCAAAGAGACCCCACAAAGTTTCCTCGTTCGTTGTCTTGATTTGAGGCAAAAGATCCTGTTCGCATCTCAGGAAGCGGAATCCAGTTTGAAATATGACCCGAATCTAGTCCAGAGCATGTTTCTTCACACTGTTCTTACTGGCCTGCAAAATGACAGTATCAGAAGTGACCTGCAACCTTACTTGACAACCACTGATGTGAGTGATGAAGTTCTTTTTGATAAAGTCAATGTTGCTTGTGCAAATGAAACCGAGCGGCAAAACAAGAAGAAGCTTATATTCCAACACACCAAAGTGAATCCAGTGCAGGTTAATGAAGTTGCTGTTGAAAAGAAAGGGAAGACACAGAGTCACCAAAATAAAGAGAAACTTGAACCTGACATTTTGAGTGAGTTAAAGGAAATGCGGTCTGACATGGCATTTTTGAAGGATCTCAGTGCGGAGGTGTCTCAAATTAAAGAATCCATTCGACAACCTCAGATCATGTCCACACAGTTTTCTACCAATGTGAGGGATCAAACCAACATGTCACCACCCCAGCCTCCATACCCACCTCAAAGTTATTTGCAACAATATGACAGGAGAAGGGGGGCATTCCAGCAGCCACAGTGGCTCCCTGCACAACGTTTCCATCCTCCTTCAACTCGTGTGAGAAAATGTCTGGCATGTCAGCAAAGTGGATTGGATGTATACTGCACTCACTGCTATAGGTGTGGCAGTAGCGATCATTTTGCAGTTGGTTGTAGAGCACGAGGCCCAACAATGTACAGAGAGCAGTCGTTAAACGGGACCGGGTCACGACTGCGGGACGAGGAGTGACCAGAAATTCAATGATGTCCCCACAAAGCTGCGTACAGTGTGGTATCACAGGTTCAGATTTTAGACTGCAACAATGCGCTGCCTGTAAACAAACATTGTATTGTTCTAAAGCATGTCAAGCTAAGCACTGGACAGTCCATATGAAACAATGTAACCAGACAGCAAGAGTACACACAAATTATGCAATGCACAGAAAGAAATGTGAAGCCGACAAGTCTACACGTGCCGCCTTTGTAGGAAAACAGTGTCTAGTGCCGTGTTACCTTCAAGGGCTCCTTGTTGATTCTTTGTGGGATACAGGCTCTCAAGTTTGTATAGTGGATGAACTGTGGAAAAGTGAGCACTTACCAAACATCAGATTGAGAAATGTGGCCGAGGTAATTGACGCACCTGAAGGACTCCGTCTAGTGGCGGCAAACGGACAGGAAATACCTTATATTGGGTGGATGGAAGTGAGTTTTGGTTTGGCATCCAATGAAGGAGAAACGGATGAACTTGTCATACCTGTGTTGGTGATGAGGGGTAGTCAGCTTCGCCACCCCATCATTGGATATAATGTGATTGAGCAAATGGTGAACACCAAGAAAATAATGCAGCCAATCACAAGTGAATTCCAGAGAACAGCCTGTCCTAGTTCTGCCACAGGAACAGTTCAAGCCTTCATCAAACAAATCCAGGCTAAAACACCATGTGAATATACAGTCAAAACAACCAAGGAAAATGTTCATGTGCCCAAACATACATCGGTACAAGTGGAATGTAGAGTGCAGGCAGACAGACCAAAGCAAGAGACTTTGCTAATTTTTGAGCCTGACGTTAACCCACAGTGGGCAGAGGGGTTGGAGTTCTGTGAGACGCTTGTAACCTTGCGGCGACATAGATCTCCACACATAGTTGTCAGTGTTCAGAACCCTACAGATCATGACCTACTGTTAGCAGGCAAGATGGTAATAGGCACCGTGCAACCTGTGCAGGCTGTTTATCCAACTGCAGCTGTTGAGAAACCTGGTTTAACTTCTGTGACGGTCAATCAAATCAAAAATGAAACCAGCCATAACTCCGACATCGCATGGGTCCCGCCAGTCAACTTGAGCCATCTCAGTGAGTCTGAAAAACAAATAGTTCAGCAAATGTTAACAGAGGAAGCAGCTTCATTTTCTGAATCTGACAATGACATAGGTTCCATTGAGAAACTACAACTTGCTATTTCACTGAAAGACACTAATCCTGTTGCACGTACTTACCGGTCAGTGCCTAAACCCCTCTACCAAGAGATGAAAAACTACCTGCATGATCTCATTGCGCAAGGATGGGTGCAGAAATCAAACTCACCATATGCCTCACCTGTCGTATGCGTCCGGAAAAAAGATGGCAGTTTACGCCTGTGTATCGATTTCAGAGAACTGAACCGGAAAACGCATCCTGATAGACAGCCCATCCCCCGTGTTCAAGACATAATGGACAGTTTGGGAGGGAACTCCTGGTTTTCGCTTCTTGATCAAGGGAAAGCATATCATCAGGGCTTCATGGCCAAGGAGAGTAGACCTTTAACAGCCTTTGTGACTCCGTGGGGGTTATATGAGTGGATTAGGATACCTTTCGGCCTGATGAATGCTCCTTCAGCTTTTCAACGCTGCATGGAGGAGTGTCTGGGTGAGCCAAGAGACAACATCTGTGTTCCTTATCTGGATGACACGTTAGTTTTCAGTAAAACCTTTGAAGATCACGTGGATGATGTAAGGAAAGTCCTGCAAAGATTGAGACAGTATGGAATAAAACTAAAACCTGGCAAATGTGAACTATTCAAACGTGAGGTACGATACCTTGGAAGAATTGTCTCGGCGGAAGGGAGTAAGATGGACCCGGCTGATACAGCTGCCGTGAGTAGCCTGAAAGATAAAAGACCAAGCACAGTTGGACAGTTGAGAGCAGTCATGGGTCTGTTGAGCTACTATCGACAATATATAAAAGATTTCTCCAGAATTGCGAGTCCGCTGTACGACCTGCTGAAAGAAACTGAGACAGGGAAGGAAGAATGCAAGGAGACACGTAACCGACAGGCTACAGGAAAGAAACGGGGAGTGCCTTCTCACAGGCCGATTGTATGGACGGATAAGCACCAAGAGATAGTGGAGGGACTGATCGATTGTTTAGTTGAGCCACCAATACTTGCGTTCCCGGACTTCTCACAGCCGTTCGTACTTCATACTGACGCATCGAATCAGGGTCTTGGGGCAGTTCTATGCCAAAAGCAAGCGGGAAAGCTTAGAGTTATCGCTTATGGGTCCCGAACCCTGTCAGTCGCGGAAAAGAAGTATCACCTCCACTCAGGGAAATTGGAGTTCCTTGCCCTGAAGTGGGCTGTCACTGAAAAATTCAAGGATTATTTGTACTATGCCCCCACATTCACTGTGTATAGTGATAATAATCCACTTACTTACGTTTTAACCAGTGCAAAGCTGAATGCAACAGGATGTAGATGGGTGGCGGAACTTGCAGATTTCCATTTTAACATCAAGTACCGGCCTGGCAAAGAAAACGTGGATGCAGACACCCTATCCAGGATGCCACTGAACATTGAGACAGCAATGGAGGAATGCACGGAGGAATTGCCATCTGACTGTGTCGAAGCAACCATCCAGTCTGTTGAGGCACCACACTTCAGCATCTCATGGACTGCAATGATTTCTCTTGACGACACCATGGCATCTGAGCACGGATGTGAGCCATTATCTGTGGAGGAGATCAGACAAGCACAGAGAAATGATGACCACATTGGACCTGTTCTACAGTTTAAGCTGTCCAATAAAAAGCCAACAGGACCTCTTTTTAAGACCTTAAGTGTACAAAGTAAATGCTTACTGCGCAGTTGGGACAAACTTCTCCTGGGAGATGATGGCATCCTCCGTAGGAAGACGAACACCCAGACACAGCTAGTCTTACCTGCAAGGTACAAGCAGCGTGTTTTGAGAGAATTACATGATAACATGGGTCATCAAGGTCTTGATCGAACAGTATCGTTAATCAGAGAAAGGTTCTATTGGCCACAAATGCACAATGATGTCAATCACTATGTCACCAAGAGTTGTGTTTGTCTGAAACAGAAGAAACCATGCAGGGAGGCCAGAGCACCGCTCCAGAATATTGTCACTACTCACCCGTTTGAGCTTGTCTCCATTGACTTCTTACACCTGGATAAATGTAGAGGAGGGTATGAGTACATCCTAATTGTAGTTGACCACTTCACACGATTTGCACAAGCCTATGCAACTACCTCAAAATCGGCTAAAACTGTTGTTGACAAGTTGTTTAATGACTACGCTCTGAAGTTTGGGTTCCCGCAGAGAATACATCATGACCAAGGAGGGGAGTTTGAAAACCAGCTGGTTGCTCAGTTGAAGAAGAGTTGTGGAGTTGCTGGATCAAGGACCACGCCGTATCACCCCCAGGGAAATGGGCAGGTTGAACGTTTCAACCGAACGTTACTTCAGATGTTGAAGACGTTGACTGAACAGCAGAAAACCAATTGGAAAGAGTCACTAAACAAACTCATCTTTGCATACAACAGCACACAATGTGAAGTTACAGGATTTTCACCATTCTACTTACTGTTCGGAAGGTCCCCGAGATTACCCATTGATCTATTGTTCAGTTTGACATCTGAAACCGGAACTACTGATTATAAGGAGTATGTGAAGAGATGGAGACAAGAAATGCAGGAAGCATTGGAAATCACCAGACAGACTGCAAAGAAGGTGGCAGAAAGAAACAAGAGGAACTATGATGGAAAAGTGAGGGGTTCTATGGTATGTCCTGGAGATCGCGTGTTAGTGAGGAACTTGACACCTAGAGGTGGAACTGGGAAGCTTCGAAACCATTGGGAAGATGTTGTACACACAGTAGTCCGTCAAGTAGGAGGAAAAGGCCCGGTTTTTGAAGTGAAACCAGAACATGGTAAAGGAAGATCACGTGTTCTCCACCGAAACCTCTTGATGCCTTGTGATTATCTCCCATTGGAGACTGGTTTTGGAAAGGAAGAAAAGGCAAAGGGACCAATGAAAAGACCAAAACCAGTAAATGGATGTGAACCAGTTCCGGAAGAAGAAGAGGATGAGGATGAAGGTTATCCTTACTATAATTACCTACCTGCGGTCCATCATCAGCAATCTGGGCGTGAAAACTGGCGAGATGGATACGTACCTGAAGTCCAGTTTCAGCAACCTGAGGAAGGAAACGGAGAGTTACAAAGTGGAAACTTACCAGTTATCCTGCACAGTGAACCTGGAAAGGAAAGGGAAGAAATTGGTCAAGAGGGAGCAAGTGAGGAGATACCTCAACAGGAAGTTGATGTGATGGAGGAGGAACAACATGTAGAAAGACCTGATGAAATGGAAGATGTACCTGTAAGACTGGGTGAGAATGACAGGGAAACAGGACAGGAATACAGATGGCCTAAGAGAGAAAGGAGACCACCAAAGACATTTACTTATGATCACTTGGGTACTCCTGCATGTTATAATATAGAGCCTACAAACACAACAGCGTTTCAACCCATGTCAAACGAGATGCAGAACTTACCACCATGGACTTACCCAACGCAGCATTATCAACCAATATACTTGTATGCATACTGAAGAGACTGAGGAAATGGAGAAGAAGAATTGGGTTTGAAGAAGGAAGACTATGCAGTTTCCAACACATGCCTTTATTCACAGTTAACATGCAGTACACATAGGTAGTTAGACATTGCATACAATCAGTATGACATTGAGATAAAACAACATTATCAGGAGAAATTAAATTTCTTATTTTTGGTTGAAGCAAAAGGAGAGTAATGTCGGGACGACATTTATTTTTGACGGGGAGAGTGTGGTGGTTACAAAAATATATAAATATGTGATAAATATGTGATGTGATGTAAGACGTGACAAAACAAAAGAAAATGTGTTTCTTAAAGTTTCTTCTTTCTTAAAGAGTTTATTTCTTTGACGATTGATGTTTCCTTGCTCGGTCGCTCCATTGTTTGATTGCTTTTCCCTTTGGGAGTGTTCGCCTGCTGGGGGAGGGGGCGCGGCGGCGCGCGCGCTGTTAAAACAATACACAGACTTCCATGACTGAAGCAGCAGCAGCTCTGTGTCCTGTGCATTATTAATTATATCTCCCCTCATCAGGTATGGAACACATTGATGCATTTAGAGTATGTTCTTGATATGTCAGAGTTTAGAGAAATGTTAACTACATTGGTTAAAGTGTTTAATAAGTTACTGTTATTACTGAAATGTAAAAGTTCGCTTCAAGTGATGTCTGTGTGTCGCGTGTGCTAATACGCATTCCATGCTAGTGATGGAGACCATGCGGTCTCAGAGAGATGGTGCGATAATAGAGTGAATTTCACAAATGAGATTGTGAATGAGTATTTTGGTTCAATAATGCAATGTTTACAAGTGCCAAATGACTGAAGTCGAGGATGAATGTGTTGTTTGCATTAAAAATGTAATAGAAAGAGTTCTTTTTGCAAACACATGAACACACGGGGTTTATTCACGTGAAAAATGTATATTATATGTTATGATTGTATATCATTTTATAGTATATGTTTCATTTGTGGAACTAGTAATCAAGGAAATAATGTAAATATGTAATTCTGTTATATATTGTGACTTCTCTTGAAGTGATGTTTTGTCATTCATTGACGTGTGAAATTGTGTTTGAACCATTTTGAATGGCTGTTAAAACAATACACAGACTTCCATGACTGAAGCAGCAGCAGCTCTGTGTCCTGTGCATTATTAATTATATCTCCCCTCATCAGGCGGTGAGGGTACTACAGCTGCACCATATAAAATCATCAACTTGTTTATCTTAGTTATCATCATAAGAGTTTGAAAGACACACATTAATCTAATACTCATATCCATGATCAGGAAAACAAATGGTTCCAATTATTTCAAATACAGTGTATCAGATACAGTGTTTTTTGAGAATCTGGAGTTACTGCCTTTTTCCTTGGTATGGTGCCACGTTTTTGGTAAGTAATACAAAGCAAGAATACAGTAACTGCAAAATAGGGGTAAAATATCAAATTAAATATGAGGATTGATATATACAAAGAATAAGCTAATATAAGGTAACAAAACAGCCACATGTCCAATAATCTACCTACAACTACTTAGGCTGGATGACAACTTTAAAGTCACTTTTCTCCGTTCTGCACTCTGCGTAGTTACTGCCTTTTTGCTTTGTAGGGCAGTATAGAAATACAGAGCGAGCACATTTAGCCCGGCTCACAGAATTGTCAGCATTGTTTTGTCACAAAATATAAACCATCATAAAAGCCTCTTAAAAAAAAAATATATATATATATATATATATATATATAACTATAATTTAGGCATTAGTGTCCAGATAACTGATTGCTGCAGACTTTGATTCCTGCAGTGACTGTAGTTAGCCAACAGATGGGGACACACTTCTTCTATTCATTTTAAAATGTAAAAAAAATTATATTTTCTAGATTGTGTGTTTACTGCTGCTAAGACCAATACGCACATTTAAACTAAAAACATTTTAACAAAACTAAACATTTGATCTCAACATTTTTTTATTTATATAAAGCACAATAGAACAATAGTAGCCTAGTTGACCACTGTGCTGTATAAAACCTTGCTAAAACAACATATAATTAAATCTAAACCGTTTTGACTGTTTGAGAGTATCAAAAACACTAATGAGTGACGGATCCGTATACTCTAGGGACAGTTATAAGCCTGGGTAAAAAGCTGAGGTTTTTTTTACTTGGATTTAATTTCCTATTCTGAAGAGACTATTCTGAGGGAAGACAATTCCACAGTTTCAGTCCAGCAATTGAAAAGGCACGATCACCCCTCAACTTCAATCTGGATATCAGGACCATCAACACTCTTTGGTCCGAAGACCTCAGAGAACAGATGTATTTGGGTTTAACAGATCACATAGTTGTTCAGGAGCCGTTCCACTCAGAGCTTTTAAAAACAAACAGTAACATTTTAAACTTGATTCTATAACAGCCAGTGCAAAGAGCAAATATAGGGGAGATATGATCAAATGTGCATGTCCAGTCAGAAATATGGCAGCTTTTGAACCATCTGCAGACGATTTATGATTTATTGCAATACAGAGGGAATTATCAAGCTGAGATCACACAAATGCATGGATCACTCTCTCGAACTCTGAAAAAGATAAGAAACTCTTAGCTCTTATAAATAAATGTGATTAAACATCTAATTATAAATACTATATTCAGACATGCTGTTTATTGTCACTACATTAAACAAATAAACAAGAATATTATGTGTAACATTGGATTTTTAATACTCTGTGCTAAGAGATCAATTTCATATTACTTGAATTACCAAAAATAAAACACAAATAAAACAACCTACATTAAAATTAAGTTACTCTATCTGCAGTTACAGACAGTGTTATCAAAAATGTGACAACATGGAACTGTAAAAGAAAATCTGAGACACCAAAAAGAAAAACATAGCAAATCTACCCAGATTAAAATCACAACTGAGACTAGGGATGCATGTATTTATATTGGTGATTGTTGTTAAATGTGGATATTAAATACCTGCTTTAACAACAGTATATGTTTACTCTTTTACTTAATACTGTTTTCAGTAAATTGCTGTGCAAACTTCATTGGCACATTAGATGATTCACAAATCATCTGTTTTAAAATTGTAATTTATATCAGTTGGTTTAGTGTTCCAGTAAAGACATCAAATCCAGCTAATACCTAATCCCCACAATACCATCTGTTCATGTGTGAATCAAATGATAGTTTGGTGAACCTAACGTAGAGCTTGAAAAGCAGAAGTGTAATGCAGAAGCTCACGGGAACCTCGCGTGAACAGACAGGGCCAGCAGTGGCCACAATATGGTCACATCCCCTGAAGGCCCAACATGACCTGTGTCTGTGCAAAGAGAATAATAAGCCTTTGTGCATAGAGCCTCGTAAAATCCTGCATCCCTACAGAGTGAGAGAGAACCAGGCACCTGTAAACAGAGTGCGTGAAAACAGCTTCAGACCTTTTCACTTAAAGCAACTGCTTAGTAGGGGGCAATTTCAAATAGTTCATTACAATGCAAAATAGCCTGTGAATACAAATGCAGATGCAAGAACTAGAGAAACACAAAAAAAAATTCATTACAAGTTCAGATTTTCTTACTTCTTTGAGTTGGTTATGTCTGCGTAATGTTGCTTTGTTCTGCTGTAACTTGCTGTAACTCTCTGTGCCCTCCTGAACTCCCCACTTTAGGTCTCTGGCCCTCCTGCTGGGTCTGTATTATTTAGGAAATTAAGGTCTTACACTAACGAGTCTTGTAAGATAAGTGCAGAAGTTACTTCTTTTTAGAGGAGGTCCCTAAAGTAATTTGTGTATTTGCACAGAAGTTGATTTATTGCATAAAATTATTTAAGTTAGCCTCACAATCTCAAAATTCAATATAGCAATGCATGTGCAGTGCAAGTCGGCTCTCATGTTTTTATTTGGAGCTTCACAAGGGTTGCCTTAAGCCCTCCAACTCTATAAATAATGTAGTTTAAGCCCTCTTTAAGGCCTGTAATCAAGCAGATGTGTGAGGTCACTCGTGTTAAAAGTGTGTCCATTATGTCATTGTCCCCAGCAGTGTGGGATCATCCCCTTTTTCACGCACAAGGTGAGAGTTTTCCCCCCAAGAGGTGAGCAGTGATGTGAAAGGATGATTTGTCATCTCTGACACCTCTTCACAAGACATATATTTTCTGTAGAGGGTACCAGAAGGGATGCTTAGATTTGTTTGGTCAACATGGTAGCTATGTTATTTTTAACTACATTTCATTTTATAATAGAGAGCATTCACAATGGGCTTTGACTCCAGGAAACTGAAAAATGCCATAGAGCTTTCTGTGTAAACACAGACCAGAGCCAGAATGGTGTACAATTCAATCCTAGTATAAGACCCTAGTAATGTTACCAGTATTGAGCCTGGAACGCATTTGTGGTTGTGTATATATATAGGGTGTGTCATAGTAATGATATTAGTAGTTATTGTGTGACTATAGGACCTGGGGAAGAAGAAGAAAGTTCCAGTGATACCACAACTAACAAACAATAAAAAAACACCTTATGATGTCAGCTTGTCTTTACGGGACTGTGCGAGATGTGTGTTAATGAATGCACAGAATACTGGAATGCTCTGGGAATGCAAACGAACAAAATAAAACAGTTACCAGAAACTGAGACAGCTATTCAGAAGCAAGAATTGTGTTTTGTTGTGTTTAATCCAAATTGTATACTTTCTTGAAGGTTCCAACACACTAACATATATTTTTTTTTACAATTTGTGGTGAAATTGTACAATCTTAACTACACATTTTTAAATGATCTACTCATGTGATTGTGAGAGCTGGTTTTAGGGGTGAAACTTGGTCACAGAGTGAAGCTTTAGCTAGAAATCAGGTTTTTGTGAGTTATGTCTTACAAATTCATAAGAAATCAACAACTCGAACAATACTTACAAATTGTTATAAGATACTGGATGTAACATGTTTGCCTATGTGTAAAATATGTGGCACAATTACATTATACATCATCTATAAATGTGTTATTCAGTAGTTATTACAATGTTATAATCCATAATAAACTGACATAATTAAGAATATAAATGTTATAAACATTGGGATTACAATGTGATTTGTCACATTTTTCTTAAAATATGACCAAATGACTTGGATTCTTTGATAAGTGTTATAAGTGTTTGACCAGGGGATGCAGCCTGTTCTATTATTGCACAATTGCTGAACCTGATATGTGCAATGGCCATTTCTGGTTAGTACTGCTCATGCAAACCTTCCTGCCTTCCCCCACTTCCCTTCCTCCATGCGGTGTAACAACAAATCTCCTTTTCTGCTCCCTGCCTGAAACTATTGAGTCAACAAACGTCACTCCAGCTAGGCTGTGTCTCACAGGAAAGAGGTGGGGTCTCCCTTTCAAAACTGGAGAGGAGCCAAAGGCTGATTTTTTTTCAGACAAGAGTCACCTATTAAAATTTAGACAAGACAACAACAAAAAAAAGATGTTTAAAAGTTTTAAATAGAGAGTGGAGGAGGAGATGAGCTAGTGCAAGCTTTTACATGACTACACACAGGGCCATAGTGTTAACTGAGAAGCTTTGAACTTTCTGTCTTCAGTACAGAAAATATGTATCTGCATTCAGAGTATTAGGTCAAATATCAGATTTGTTCAATCAAATTTTTATCTCGCCAAAGTCTCACTTTCTTGTGTCACAGTGGTGAATTCAACAGTATAAACTCAGTGTCATGCTTCCTGCTTGTCAGACAAGAATTTGTTCACTTTTTGAAGTCTAAGTTTGCAGCTCTCAAACCACTGTGTGCCAAAATAAGACCAAGCATGTGTAAATAAGGGCAAGGCTTCATAGAAGCTGAGGCAGTGCTTCGCCATCTCAGAGAGAAAGAAAGACAGACAGTCAGAGAGATTTTAGTAATTAGACAGAATAGTGTGAGTAAGAAATTTTGGTTTAATATCTTATAATAATTCTTTCTCTTTTCATGTTTCCATTTTGGTATACTTTGCGTCAGTGAAACAGAATATGAGTGGAGGTGTTTTCCCTCCCTCTGTGTGCGCTGGAGTGGGCGGACGGTGCAATCCAGTCCAGTGCTTTGGGGCAGCCAGTAAAGTGTGCACTATTGTGTGCGGCTGAAAAAAAAAAAAAGAAAGAGAGCAAAAAAAGGAGGGGGAAGAAAAGAAACTCAGTCCCTTTGTGTGTAGAGGACCCAGCAGGAAAGCGATTTTGCAATTACTTCAGCTTGCCGGCAAAGCAAGCTTGGTTCCTCTGATCTGCACACACTTTTACACTGGACTGTCTCACTCTGCTTACTGTCTATACAAGCACATACAAGAGTGAGCGTGTGTTTATGGGTTGTGTCTGGAAGCGATTCGAGAGCCAACAAAAACGCAGGGTTTCTGCCCCTGATGATGAAAGCAAACGTCAGACTAACCCATGAATATTGATGCGGAGGTAGTCTGTTTCATAGACGGAACAGAAGGAAGCAAGATGGCTGCCCTTTAGGATTTGTTTAAGAGGAGACCTAGACGGTTTGTTGGAATTCTACAAAGTGGAGGGACTTAAAACAAGGTGAGAGAGTTTTTTTTGTTCTTGCCCTTTTCCCTCTGTCCCCCAGGGTCTCTTTGATGGCTTCAAGCTCTTGTTTAGCATTGTACTGTCCTCTTTGAAACCTGTGAGCTGACATAATAATGAAAGCATATTAGATAAAGCTTCACCAACATGGCTGACGTTTTCTGTCTCTCTTTCTCCCTCCCTCCCTCTCTCTCTCTCTCTCTCTCTCTCTCTCTCTCTCTTTTTTGTTTTTTGGCTTGTGCAGACAGAAAGTATTTCAAGCATTTCAATCTCATTTGTTTTCATTATTCATTATGTTTTTAAATATAAGATGTTGTGCAGAGGACAGATATAGGAATGTGTCTGCTTAAAAAAAAATAATTGTGATATTTGTAAGGCTGTTGGCCAATTCTTCTTCAGGCATTATTTCCCAATGTATCTCCTGTGCTGAGAGCAAGACTAAACAGTCACACTACTAACAAAATTATCTTATCTCTTCAGTGTCCACCGGCCTTATCGGACGGCTGAATGTAGATACAAGAAAGGGGTGTTTTAGGAGGTGAAAATAATTTATTTAATATTTATTCCAAAAAACTTTCTTCATGATATATTTTTTTTATCTGACTTTGATTGAATGTGGGAGTTTGGCCAGGGATAGTGGAACTCCTTGCTTTCATTGCATTCATCAGTGAGTGACAAGCAGACACAAAGACTAGCACAGTTCTGAGGTCAAAAAAAAAAAAAAAACAACAACACAGAAGAGCGTAGTGGTGGAAGCCCACAAGGTCAGAGGCTGTGAAAGAACTGAAACCCAACCCCACAGCACCATTAGCTGAGGGCCATTGGAGAACGGACTTTTGTGAGTTGTCTGACATTAATTCCCATTGAATTTGTACACAATATCTAAATTATATCTTTCAATTTTTAAGCTCACACATGAATATTCTCAATTGGAGCATCAAAAATGTTTTATTAAATGTATTGTCCATGCTGAATTTGATTTAAATTCCTTCAGGATATAATGCACAGCAGAGATGTTATTGCTATAGTTGCCTGGAACATATCTGCATATGTTTGACATTAAGCTTTAGACTTAAGAAATCCCACACTGAGCAAAGAACAAAGAAAAAAAAAAGAACAAAGAAAAAAAGTCAAATGCTTGAATAAATTGTATGCTTGACCATTGTATTATTAAAGTGAACATTCAGCTGAAAGTGACCAAGTCTGAAGGTTTCAGATATGTTGAATTCATAGTTGCTTTTGACACAGAACAATCAAAAGTATTAATTTGAGTAAACCGTTACAAAAGGCTACAGCATCTGTACTAATGAATTGCAAATACCACCTTTGTTTAGCTGATTTTAACAGCCCTATTAGGATTTGCATCATAATTGGCTGATGGAATAATACAGATAAAAGTCCTGCCCCCTTATTTTGTGTATTTAGCTTGTGTATTCCAACATTCTGCTTAGATGAGAAGTGTGGAAGTTGGTCCATGCCTGCAAGGGGATGCTTTATGGAGTGTTGTCAAAGAACATGATAGAGAGGTGGTGCAAATGCTAATGTCACTACAATGAAGGGATCTGGAGAGAGTCAAGGGCCATAATGAATTCATGTTACTGTTTAAGCTTCAACTCCAACTTTAAGCTTAGAATTGATGATCCCTTGGAGATATCGCAGTACATCACTCAATAAGGATAATTCTACTTTAATACAATTGTAACTGTTACATCTCTATGGCATGACATTATATTTTATTTAGTGGTGAGAATACACAACACTGACAACATTAGCTGGAACTAAACTGGAAGTTTAGTCAGACCCTTTTTCCTTGTTAAGAATGTTTGGATCAAAATGTACAAAACAATCATGTACATCTATTCATGACATGGTAGATCCTTGCATGATAAGACGTATATTTGTGTGGGGTAGACTTGAATTATTCCTTAGAATTTTTTTTTTTTTTTTTGGTTTAATTTATGTGTGAAAAACAAACATTTGTGTTCTAGAGAATGGATAATGTTGCTGACAGTGTCTTTTTATTGCATATTTAATTTTATAAACACTCTCTGGCACAAAAAAGAATACATGATCTGTTTTCAAATCAATGCTTAGGGTGACAGATTTTTCATTAATTGTACTTATAGTATATTTTATTATTGTTGTGGTCCTTGTTGGTGTTGATAATTGTAGGATTTTCAATTTTTTTAAGAAAAAGAACAATGAAGAGAACATTTAGCATGATGATACTTATCAGCTTATTCATTTTTTTATTTGCTTTGGCTTGGTGTTTATAGTCATATTTTCCATATAGTTTCCTCTCAAGAGATTTTATTGTCTCTACTTGGATTGGATTTTTATACTAGGCATTTACAGTATTTTTATTTGTAGGGTTTATTAAAAATGGAATATATACTGTATATAAATTACCATACCCCTTGGTCCAAAACATTTTCTAGCCTGCATAGTAATTTATTAGCCGTCTTGGATGGCAGATTATTTTGCACTGTATTTAGTAATACTTTAGCAATTTAGGTGTACATTTTCACAATAGCTCTAATTTCTGGCATATATGACACCAGATGCACCTTTGTCTCATCTTTCAGTGCAAGTCATTGGATGTTTGATGTGAGCCAGAAAACTGAGAAACTTTCTGGGTATTATAATTTGTATTGTTTTGAAAGTTTAATCTTGGACTGAATTTGCAAGGGCACGAATTGAAGAGCACACTCCATGTGGTAAGCGCACATGGTTCCTCTGTTTACAAACACTAACTTACAACCCAGTCACAGGGTTAGGTAGGGAAGTGTACTTACGCCAGTCAAGGAGGTCACTGGAAAGCAGGTCATTGACTACGCCAATTTATACCCTTTCCAGAACATCTGTATTCAAAAGGGTTTAGCTAAATTAAACTCATGGCACGTGGTTTGCATATTATTCTGCCATCGTCAGTTCTTTGAAAACTACATATGTCTTGCTGTTAAAGGAGTTGGCTGAACATCTTTGTAAAGCTCAGGGAATCGCTAAAAAATATTTTTCAATTCATCATCTTTTAAAATAAAGTAATACCGATTGGTATCGTGCTTCATGAGAAAGCCAAATGTTCGTTTCCTCTGAGATGAATGAAGTGATGATGCATTTATAAATGTGGTTTTCAAAAGGTTTTCTCTCCAGTTCCAGCTGTGCTGATTCAGAGAAAAAATCTGATTGGTTTCAGAAAATAGTTGTTCATAACAGAAACACTTGATGGTTTTCCCCCTTCAAAATCAAAGATTAAGAAAAAATCTATGTCAGGATGATATAAGAATTTGCCACATGCTAATTTCGAAAAACGGTTATGTCAGTTCAAGGTTGTAGGGGGATTTTGCCTAAGAATTGCTCAGAAATAAGTCTACCAAGAAGAGGTTTGTTGCATGTGTCTGTGAAATGTTGTGTGTGTCTGTGTGTGTGCACAAATATAATACCAGCAGACACACTAATCACAACCAGGCTGCTCACAAGCCCAGCATCCCAGTGCAACAAGGCCACAGAGTCAAGAAATCTAAAAGGACCCTTCTCATAAAATACTTCAGAAGAGTGTTTTCAATACTTCAATACCAAAAATGAGTGAAAGGGATTTATCATTGACATACAGTCATTGGTTGGTACGCCAAAAGTCACCTTGTTGACAGTAGAAACAGCTGAAGTCATTCAAAACTACCCATAAGCCTTGGATGACATTACCCCATTTCTAGAGGTTAATGACGACCAGGGGTCGATCTGAAACTTGTAGAATGAAATTTTGAACAGACAGAGGGTGTAGCCAATGTAGCCAAATACTTTTCATATGGTGTGTCCTGTGTTTGTGTAAGAGACATAACATAAAGTCTTTTTATTTCCATCAGTAGAAAATAATGGCATAGTTGCCAACAAAACATGTTGTTGCACATTTACAGACTTAAATTTCTTAGTAAGACGGGGAAGGAACATTGGGATGAAACAAGATATAAATGACAAAAAGTGGAATTACTATTTTAAAGTTCTGATTAAATGTTCCTGTAAGGAATAGTCAACCATGACCAAAACAGGGTAGATTAGCAATAGCTTTAATATCTTTAGGGACGTTTCATGCCGTCACTCATGATTTTTTTCCTGAATCACCAAAACATTGATGTGACATTCTTACCTACCTTAGTTCAGACTATTATGTGAGCACATTGACACAAATCACAGAAGTGTTTTTAACTGCAGTTGTTTTGTTTTATTTACATTGTAATATTGTATCTATCTAAACTTGCTGTGTACGTAAGTTTGGGTTTGTCTAATATTATATAGCATTCCCGTTTGTAGTGCCCAATGCTAATCATAATGGATGTTTTGTTTTTTTTAAACACTGACAAATACGTAACAGTTACGTAGAATGTAAGATGGTAAATATTTAATTTATGAGTTGTCAATACAATATATAACCTAGGGTACGATTTTACCCCAACAATCTGACACATAATGTTAACTGCAAATCCACTTTTCACTCTCTGGATTCCTGTTAATTCTGTAAATTGCAGGGATATTTCCTTATTTTTGCTTCTCAGTGGGTGTAACCACAGTGACTCACACCTACTATTGTAATGAACCAGCAGAATCAACGGGATCCATTTGCAGCTTTTTATTAGAATCGTCAAACAGGCAAAGATCAACACCAGCAAACAGGGCAATGGAGAATATAGGCAGAGAACAAACCAGATAACAGGCAATGGTTGGGGCAGGCGGCGAGAGGCAAGGTCCAGTAAACAATCCAGGTCAGGGTAGGCAGAGAACAATCAGAAAACGGGGTACACAGTCCAAGGGCAAAGGCAAAGGCAAAGGCAAAGGAAAAGGCAAAGGCAAAGGCAAAGGCAAAGGCAAAGGCAAAGGCAAAGGCAAAGGCAAAGGCAAAGGCAATAAACAATCCACAGGAATAAACGCTCAGTAGTGATAGCAAGGGCAAATCAAGACTTCGCACTGGTGTGGTGCGTGGAAGTGGTTTATATGTGTGTGTGTGTGTGTGTGTGTGTGTGAATGAGATGCAGGTGTGTGAGAATGAGATGCAGGTGTGTGCGCAATCAGTCCCAGGTAAGAGGCATGATGGGATTTAGAGTTCGTACAGTTCAATATTCCGGAGATGGCTCCCTCCGGTGGTGCAGAGGAGGCGGTACGGGAGCCTCTTCTGTAACAACTATGACGTCATGTGCATATTGTCTGTACTGTTAGTGAACATCCCAACGTCGTCCACACAGCTGAGACTGGCATTTAGATGACTATGTAAATATGTGCTGTGCGCTTTCCTTTCAATAACAAATAATCAAAATAAATGACAGTGGTGAGAAAACAGTAGTTGAGAAAGCATCTGATTATAGTGATGTGGATATGTTTGCACAAGCTCTGCATTTCGGCACTCCAGTAAAGTTACATCACGTTTATTTATATAGCACTTTATACAATTGTTTAAAATCAAGCAGCTTAACAGTACAAAACATAAAAAAAAAAAACAGTGTCAGTGTCTTTTTCAATTAGAATTACAACTTCAATATCTATAAAGCGGCTCTCCAGTGTATTCATGTTTTTCCTCGCAGACGTCTGATTTTGTCAGACTGAACAGAAGAAATTAACCAGAGAACATTTAGACGTCAAAGAAGGTGGAGCCTCAGAGCACACGTACCTATTACGTAATCACCATGGACCAATGGTGCAAACTTTCTGGAAAAGTTTGCTCTGGCAAAATGTTTCGAACTTCCAAAATAAACACCAAACAAACTTTATTTTGGCCTTATTTTGTTCAAAATAACGTCACACCAGCTTGTTCTTCGAATTTGCTTTATGTATATCTGGCCCTTTGGACCCAAGACAGCTTTGTGGAAACCATATTTGACCTGTGTTACTTCGAACACCTTATATGAACAAAGAAGTGATGATGATTTGACAGGTGTAATCTCACTCTTCAAACTATTATACTCCTAATCGCCTCCCTATACACAGATTGACCGTATCACTCTCTGTCTCCAGAGTTGGTGTGTGGTGGACAATCTGGTGCACCATGGCTGAAATGCATGGACGGATGCAGCACACTGGAGGTGGTTAAAGAGGTAATTGCCCACGTTATAGGCAATTATACAACCTTACAAACTCAATATATGGATCACTGGTAAGAATACCATAGGGGTAAGAAGATTTTTTATCAGAATGATATGCTCCATTCACCAGCTTCAGAATGCCTTGACATCAAATAAAGGCAATGCAAACCATTAGCATGCCAGAATCCATCAACTAATATTAACAATTGATCGAAGTTTTGGTTCTGTTAATGCTGGGAATATACTGTTAAAGGGCACCTATTAAAATGTTCCTAATATTGGTCTGGGAGTCCCCAACAACAGATTTACAAGCATGCAATGACAAAAAACACTTTTGTTGTTTTATAATATGCATTTATTTTTACCTGATTTGCTCAGTGACTCCCATATGAATCGTTCTACGACTCATTTTTCCAAACCCCGCCTTTGTGTGACGCTAATCTGCGATGATTGGTCAGATGACCCAGTCAGTTGGTTAACACGGAGTCAGCAACAACCAGTCAGTTGGTTAACAAGGAGTACAGTGTACAATGCTTTTATCAATTACATTGTGTTATAATAATGATTATAGTGCACTGCTTTGTAACAAATTCAAAATAAGAGAAGGAATTTAAGTTGAGTTATGTTAGCGACCATAGCCCAAAGTTTAGTGGTAAAAGCACATTCAGTCTTTGTTTGCGTTAGCCCAATGCAAATTGATAATGCAGTAATATGAGGTATTGCTCTATTCCAGCCCGTTCTCATCCCAAGGCGCCATATACTGACGCTCGTGACATTTCGTCTACATTCAACGGGCATGGCACCCTTTAGCGTCAATATGAGACGCAGATATATATGGGTCAGAAGGCGCCTCCTAGCGGTCTAACCCTAACCCTACCCCAGACCTAAACCTACCCATTTCTGTGCGTGTTATATTGACGCTAAAGGGTACCATGCGCGTTGGATTTAGACGAAATGTCAAAAGTGTCAGATATGACGCCCTAGGATGAGAATGCGTTGTCTATTCTTAATGACAACTCCAATAACAACGACAAACACTTCACATATTTCAATACAATTGACATTGAAGAGTATAGAAACTGCGCTGTGCGTACACAACACACACAATAATTATTGAGCATGCTACATAAAACATAAAAGAAACTATTATTAATATTAATAATACTTACAGGTTGTGATTCGGAGGAGGAAGCTGATCCAAATAAACTAGGTACTGAACCTTCCTTCAATATCAGCCGGCTCACGAATCCATATTTACAGCATTTATGTTTGTGAAGCAATCATCTTCAAAAAGCACAAGGTCCGGGCTAACGTATACTTCTGTGGTATAGTTGTATGTATGAACGGCTATACTTCTGTGGTATAGTTGTATATATGAACGGCTATACTTCTGTGGTATAGTTGTATGAACTGTAGCCACTTAGACTTCAAATGCTCCTCCCTGGGCAGATGAAAAAAGTTCGCTTTTGCGTCGCACTTAAGAACACAGCGTCTCGTCGACATGATGTTTTCAAGAGCGCAATAAGTGGGCGTATCTTATTCAAATAACTTGTCAAGTTGACGTCATCTAGAGAAAAAAAGTATTGTTCGTCTATCGATTCATATCAGCGACTCAGAGTCGACTCTTACTTTTGAGAGATAACTTTGTATACTGCCAGACACCATGTTGACCGTCACATTAGTGCCCGTCATTAAGGACAAGGCGGGGAAAATAGGGAGTTTGGATAACTATAGACCTATTGCACTAGCTAGCATTCTTTCAAAGGTGTTAGAAAAGATGCTACTAGATAGACTCAGTGGGTTCATTTACACCACGGAAAATCAATTTGGCTTTAAGTCTCAACACAGTACTGATCTATGTATCTATGCATTGAAAGAAGCTGTTCTTTCCAAGTATATATATGCTCCAAGTATGGGGGTGAGTTTGATGTACAGTACAATGCAAGGAAGAGTGTTGTGTTGGTTTGTAGGACTAGGGAAGATCAGAAGCTGCATTTTCCTATGTTTTACCTGTCAGGGCAATGTATCTGTGTATCTAACTGTACAAAATATCTTGGGCATATCATTACTGACAAGATGGAAGATGATGCTGACATGTATAGGCAAAGACGAATGTTGTATGTACAAGCGAACATGTTAGTCAGGAAATTTCATTACTGTTCTGATGAGGTGAAAGTGCACTTGTTTCGTGCTTACTGTACCCCTATGTATGCAGCCCCATTATGGGTCAACTACAGAAAGGAGACCATGCGCAAACTGCAGGTAGCATATAATGATTGTCTGAGGATACAGCTGAAGAAGCCCAGGAGCAGCAGTGCAAGTAAGCTTTTTTGTGACTTGAGGCTAAGCTGTTTGCAGGCCCTCTTGAGGAAACTAATGTTTAAGTTTATGGGTCGACTTGATGAGTCACAAAACTATATTATAGTAAGGCTCACAAGTCCCAGGTGTAGCTCGGTCCGATATCAATCACACCTATGGAAGCATTGGTATGAGTGCCTTTAAGAGTTTGTTTTTTTTTTTTTTTTTTTTTTTTGTGTGGTGTATGTCCTGTTGTTGGGCCTAGAGCCTGTAATAAAGTTATATATATACGGTGAACTTTCATATTTAAAACTTTGCAGGATGTTTTTGTTCACTTAGATCTATGTTACACACTAGCCTACATGAAAGGTAATTTTCAAAAATCCATAATATGTGCCCTTTAATATATTTTAATTATAAACTGAATTAGATTAACTATTAATCAAAATGAATATATGTTGAGATATGCACAAATAGAAAATGAATTGATGGAAATACTGCACCCGTTCCTGAGTGCCTTGACAAAGTTTTATGCTGACTATGGCTGCTGACTACCAGCATGACATAATTGTGGCCTCTGACCTACAGTATATCAGTTATCTCAGTTAGTAATCATTCAAAGATTTAATTCTTCACACCATGCAAAGAAGAGGTGAAATTATAATCTTCATCTCCAGTGAAGTATGCTGCACGTTGTTCTTAAGTCTGCAGAAGTCTCTCTTCGGGATCTCCAGTTGATGAAGTCTGATGTCATTGACTCTGCCAAGATGCTATTGGCGCTCCTCAAGAATGCGAGCACCAGAAAAGCATTGGGACCTCATCTTTTGCCAAAGTGATATATATCTCGTATTACACTGAAGTTTAAAAAAAGATGAAACCCAACTGCAGCTAACCCAAGTATTCCCATCCACAGGTTGCACTTATGTTAAGGTTTGGGTCTGCATACATATTTTGGCTAAGGTAATGTGCATTTATAAATCAGTGTTTAACAAAGGCCTTGTTTACACCAAGTATTAAGATGCATTTCTGTGGATCGGACCACAAGTAAACAGATACACCCATTTACACCTGGCGTTTTAAAGGATGTTTACTTTAAAAAAAAAAACTTTTGCTGATAATTTACTCACCCCCATGTCATCCAAGATGTCCATGTCTTTCTTTCTTCAGTCGAAAAGAAATTAAGGTTTTTGATAAAAACATTACAGGATTTTTCTCCATATAATGGACTTCCTAGGACCCCATACGGTTCAAGGTCCAAATGACAGTTTCAGTGCAGCTTCAAAGGGCTTTAAACAATACCAGACGATGAATAAGGGTCTCATCTAGCGAAACGATCGGTCATTTAAAAAATAAATAAAAAAGTTTAAGTTTTATAAGCACAAATGCTCGCCTTGCTCTGTTCTGTGATGTGCTTTCGCGACCTCACGTAACACTCAATTACGTTGAAAAGGTCACGCTTCTGTCCTGACGAAAATTCTCTTTTAGCCTTTTTAATATTAAAACACCCAGGATATGCACACGAAATGGGAATTTTAAACAATAAACTGACACAAAGACATTTGAATATGTGTATATGGTCCTCCTTCCTCACAATTGTAAACACTGACTCGATACTTCCGCGTACGTCGAGCGTGACCTTTTGAACGTAATTGCGTATTACGTGAGTCACGAATGCGCATCACAGAACAGAGCAAGGCGAGCATTTGTGCTTATAAAACTTTTTTATTTATTTTTGAAATGACCGATCGTTTCGCTAGATAAGACCCTTATTCATCGTCTGGTATTGTTTAAAGCCATTTGAAGCAGCACTGAAACTGTCATTTGGACTTTGAACCGTTTGGGGTCCTAGGAAGTCCATTATATGGAGAAAAATCCTGGAATGTTTTCATCAAAAACCTTAATTTCTTTTCGACTGAAGAAAGAAAGACATGGACATCTTGGATGACATGGGGGTCAGTAAATTATCAGCAAAAGTTTTTTTTAAAGTGAAATAATCCTTTAATGGTGAGAATGGAATGGTTAGAGAACATTGTGCTTGGTACGTTTTTTGTCTTCAAACCAAACTCCAGTCAAGTCAAGACACCATCATTTATATAGCGCTTTTTACAATACAGATTGTTTCAAGGCAACTTTACAGTGATAATAGGAAATTGGATAATAGGATTGTCCAGTTTAAGTAAGTTTTTGATCGATTAATTTACGTTGTAAAAATCATTAGTTATTAACTCTGGGTAAGCTTACCCAGCATAAATGGTGTTTGGTGGCCTGAGAACGCAAACTTTGAAATAGGTTTCAAAATGCAAGTTCATCTCCGTGTAAACTCCAAAACCGTGAATCTGTGAAAACGGTGATGGCATGCACATGTGCATTACAAGTTTAATCTATAAGTATGCACGTTTGAATGTGTATGTGCGCGGGTGCATAGTCTTTCTTTGTCAAGTCACCTTTATTTATATAGCGCTTTTTACAATACAGATTGTTTCAAAGCAACAGCTGGGCAGTTCTCCTCTGGCCAACGAACGAACAGTGCATGATTATGATTCAGGCTGCTTTTCAGGTCAGAGGTCAGATTGGATTCGGAACATTCAAAATATTTGTCCAGTTCCACCAGGTTGAAGATTGGATTCATCACGCTGGTATGGAGACTGGTTTGTTGAGGATCTGTGCCACTGGCTGTCGTGTCGATGAGGCCTTCACAGGGGAGAGTCTAGTTGACACAATCTCTGCTGATACTTCAGGGATGCGTTGTGATCATGTCTAGGCGCAGGTCCTCCATCAGGTCCTTTACAAAGTGACATCGCCAAATAACTTGTCTGACATGCATAATACAGCGTTTTTAGTTATTTCCATGGATCTGTGTGAACGGGAATCATTTAAATAATATTTTTATCTATACAGAGGGAGAAAAATAATAATAATTTTGTAGTATTGAGGAGCCCTTGCAGATGAGAATCTAGTTGACACGGTCTATGCTGACACTTCAGGGCTGCGCTGTGGTCATGTATAGGTCCACCATCTGATCTGGATACGTCCTGGATCAAGCAGACTATGGTAAACCTCAGAAGAGACTAATATTAGAATAGATCTATCATTCTTCTTATGATGTGAAAAATACATCAAGTGTTATGGGAAGAATTCCCAGGTGACCTAACTTATGTGTACACTAATGTGTATGCCAGGTTAAAGAGATGTGTTTTTAGTCTAGATTTAAACTGACAGAGTGTGTCTGCTTCCCAGATAACACTAAGAAGACTGTTCCAGAGTTTAGGTGTTAAATAGGAAAAGCATCTGCCGCTAGAATTTGATTTTGATATTCTAGGTATTACCTACTGGCCAGAATTTTGGGATCTCAATAGACGTGAAGGCTTATAATGCATTAAGAGCTCGCTCAAGTACTGGGGATCTAAACCATTTGGTGTTGTGTAAGTAATTAGCAAGATTTTAAAATGTATGTGATGTTTAATAGGGAGCCAATGCAGTGTTGACAGAACCGGGCTAATATGGTCATACTTCCTGGTTCTAGCAAGAACTCTAGCTGCTGCGTTTTGGATTACAATAATCTAGCCTTGAGGTCATGAACACAATAACTGACTATTCTGCATTTGTCATTAAGAGCATATGTTGTACGATGGAAGAATGCGGTTTACAGATGCTAGAAATGTGACTTTCAAATGAAAGATTGGTATCAAAGAGCACACCCAGGTTCCTAACTGACGACGAAGACTTTACAGAACATCCATCAGGTGTTAGACAGTATTCTAAGTTGTTACGTGCAGAGTTTTATGGTCCAATAATTAGAATCTCAGTTTTTTTCATTATTAAGTGAAATTATCCAATTTTTTATTTCAGCTATGCTTTACGGTTATTTTGTGAGTTGGTAAGTTTTGTCGGGGCACGAAGAAATATAGAGCTGAGTATCATCAGCGTAACAGTGAAAGCTAATGCCATGCTTCCTTAAGACATCTCCCAAGGTTGGCATGTATGGTCCTAGTACTGAGCCTTGATGTACTCCATATTGAACTTGAAAGAATGTTGTGGTCGATAGTATCAAATGCAGCACTAAGATCGAGTAACACTAATAGAGAGATACAACCATGATCAGATAATAAGAGCAAATCATTTGTAACTCTAATGAGAGCTGTCTCATGATACGGTCTGAATCCTGACTGGAAATCCTTGCAGATTCCTAAAAAGGAACATAGTTGTGAGGATACTGCCTTCTCTAGTATCTTTGACAAATTGAAAGTAGATTTGAGATCGGCCTGTAATTGACTAATTCTGTAGGATCAAGTTACGTTTTTTTGATAAGCGGTTTAATAATAGTCAGCTTTAAAGTTTTCGGTTGTTATCCTAATGACAAAGATGAAATACTGATATTAAGAAGAGGATCTATGACCTCTGGAAGCATTTCTTTCAGTAGCTTAGTTGGTATAGGGTAATATATGTTGTTGATTTAGATGATTTAACGAGTTTAGACAATTCTTCATCTCCTATAGCAACGAATGAATGGATTATTTCCTCAGGGACACTACAATGCACTGTCTGATGTGATACTGTAGTAGACGGTTGCATGGTTATCATTTTCTCTCTAATATGATCAATCTTGCAAGTAAAGTAGTTAATAAAATCTGCTGTGCTGTTACGTCTGGGGTTGAAGCTTTATTTCCCGTTCTTTTAGCCACTGTATCAAATAAATACAAATAAATACTTCTAGGAGGGTCGAAAAATAAGCAGATCAAGCAGTTTTTAAGGCCTTTCTGTACACAATTGACCATTCGCAGGGAGATTGATTGACAGGCAATCTGACCAATCATAATCCGCCACCCGCCGAATCAGCCATTTTTGTCTGACAAAGCAGTCAGGACAGTTAGTAGATTGACGTTGGAGGATTTGAACTTGAAAAACTGTGTGTACAGACATCTCTTATTATGTTCATTCATGTTTATTTGATGCTATAAATTAACTAGAAGGAAGAGATGATCGGTTCACGAGCAGCTTTAAATGAGGTTTTACAGCGATCTGTCAGACACATTAAAGAGCCCCAAAATGGTATTTATGGTTTAAATTTCTTTTAAAAAATGACCAAATTTGAAAGGTGAGACTTTGTTTCATATCAAAAGTAACCTGGTCTGTCCTGTCTGTCAGCGCTTTGTCAGTGCTTTGTCAGTGTCCTCTCTGCTTCGCGATGTATTTTTCACTGCGTGAGAACATGGTGTGGTGTGAGAACATGGTGTGGTGTAAGAGCGGCGTGGCTTGTCGGACATAGCAACAGTAACTAAAGGGGGTGGGTCTTTGCGAACGGTCAATTGTGCTCTTTCCACGAAATACGAAAAAAACTTGTTTTGTTTTCTCCCAGCTGCGCTCTATTTTTCTGGCTGCTCACTTAAAGGCCAGAGTGTGCTTGTTTTACCACAGTATTGGACTATTTAATCTTCTTTAAGTGCAAAGGAGCAACTGTGTCTAAAGTGGAAAAGAGAGAGTCAATAGTTTATGTTGCAACATCGAGTTCTTCTAAGCTATCTGGGATGCTGAGGAGATGAAACTGATCAGGAAGATTATTTATAAAGCAATCTTTAGTGATAGAAGTGATATTATATAGAAGATAGAAGTTCTACTATATTTGTAACAGGGAGTCAGTTTTGCAGCCTTGGCTAAATGGAGTATACACGAGACTTGATTGATCTGAGATGTCATTGCTCTGCTGCAGAATTTCAACGGCAACAATATTGATTGTATGTGACAATATTAGATCTAAAGTATACCGACCCAGTACTAACTCTGAAAGAAAATCAGCAAATGTTTTGATAAAGTCTGTATGGTGCCCTGCTGGCCTGTATACAGTAGCCAGAACAAATGTCAAATGGGATTTATTACTTACACTAGATGGCTAGATAGTGTTACATAAAGCAGCACCTCCCCTTGCCTTTCAGACTAGGTTTGTGTTTATAACACAAATCTTGGGAGGTAGACTCATTTAAAGTAATGTAATTCTCTGGTTTTAGCCAGGTTTCTGTCAAACACAGCACAAGGTTATGATCTGTAATCATATAATTTACAATAAGTGTTTTTCAAGAAAGGGATTGTATATTTAGCAACCCGAGTTTTATCATTTGTTCATCTGTATTATATCTATTTTTTATTTGTTGAACATCAATTAAATTTGGGGGAATTTTGGGAGTTTTTTGTATTTACTAATTCAGGGAACATACACAGTCTCTATGGGATGATATCTAGGTGAAAGGGTCTATATGTGTTGGGATTTATCTGCGTTCTGTGACGTGAGACAGCTAGCTGACGGTCGGATTAGCCAGTCTGTCTGCTTCCTGACCTGAGCCCCAATTAGTCAAGGTTCAGTTCTAAGACTATGTGCCATATTTCTAGAGAGAAGAGCGGCACCACCCCAGGAAGGATGAATACCATTTCTTTTTAACAGGTCAGGTCTGCCCCAAAAACTTTTTCAGTTGTCTATGAACCCTATATTATTCTGCTTATTCTGACACCACTTAGCCAGCCAGCCACTGGGTGATGACAGTCTGCTAAGTATCTCATCACACTCATCAAAGTTTAAATCCAGTCTGGCTAGCGCTTCCCATAATGTTTACGCATTAAGTCAGTAGGTGAAGAGTAGGCAGGCTTTCATGGCTGTTCGAACACATTCGACCACATGAGCATTTACACTACGAAAGCAATCCGGACGAATGGGCTTTCGACTACCTCTGGAAGTGGTTGAAAGTGGACAAGTTCAAAACATTTTACACCCAGATTACACCTGTATTTAGCATTGTTCACTTGTGATCCGATCGACCAAAATACATTTTAATGCCAGGTGTAAACAGGGCCAAAATGTATTGGGGAAACTGTCAGGATTTACAATGGAACTTTTTATAAACTAAAAATTTAAAACAAAACAAAGCATACTTAAATGTCATGCAAATTGCAAGCTTAAACATCTTATCTATAAGATGCTTGTTTTGTTTTTTTTATTCTTGAGCTTGCCACAAGCATATGCCTTTGTTTAGCTTTGTTTTGTAACTCTGAGCACATTTTCTTCACAGCAACTGAAGACCCCAGTCAAGATATAAGAGTTACATTGAAAGTAAAGAGAAGGCTAGGTCTTCTCAGCTTTCATATCATAGCAGTAAATAAAACTCTGTCACATACCCATAAAAGAGAGCTGATCCCACCAGAATCAATGTGCTTAGCACATGTTCACTCTTTTGCATTTTCTCTATCTCTTGTCTCTATATGTGTGTCAGTCAGTCATGCTTGGTTAATGTTTAGAGCAGATGGCCATGCAGCACCAATATAATGATCACCATGGCTACCACACTCTCTGAAAGAAATTTGCTTTGCACTGGGCACAGTTCATCAAATTAGTCAGATATATTGACTGGTGCAGACACAAAGAAATGGGGTGGGTTGGGGGTTGTAGAAAAAAAAAACAGAAAGAAGTTGAGATTAATGTATATTGGAATTATATTTTGGAAGTTGATTTTTGGGAAGGGAGATTGTATGGAACAATGTGCTTATATACATATTAATTACACTGTAGTAATCTGTGGCTGTTTTTACTGTTTACTATCTGAAGCAAAAGGTCAGTCTGCTAAAACTGGAGTTATAAAGTGTGCTATAAAACCTATTCCAAGTTAATTATCATCGACTCAAACACACCAAACACCACCACAGAGAAGAAAAGACGCAGTGTAGGTTTAAGTGAACAATTACAGATAGCCAAACTACTACAGACTGATCATTTTATTATCAGCCCCTATTTGGGGATCAGCAGGGATTGAGGATGGGATTTCTTTATTTTCTTTCAAAGTCAGTGCAGTATAAATTTATTCAGTTATGAAGTTTTTCAAAACAACATTGTGATTGAATTTACAGCATTATCTAATTTTTTCATATCTGAAAATGTAAATAAATGTGTTGGAGCAACAACACAATTGAACAAATTATGTTTTTGACAAGTTAATATTTAGCATGTTAATGTTTATGTTCTAGCAGCTATAGCAGGGTGGATACTGAACCTTCAAACAAAAATCAGATGCTAATTTCTGAATTAAAAATAATAATAAACCCAGACACTGACTTATACAATACTGTAGAACCCTTTATAACAAAATTATATTGTTAAGATTAGTCTGTTATATAACTGGAACACATCATGAAAGACTGCATTGTAAGAAATGTTTCCATAATTATAACATTATAACAATCATGTAATTTAGATTATGGGATATGAGTTTATTATTTGCTATAATCAAAGTAGTTGAAATGTGCAAAAAACTTAATCACTGTAAGTTGTCAATTTGGCACCACTTTGATTTTTATTAAAAGTTTAAGGCAGAAATTACGTTTTTAAATTCATTGGTTGTATCAATGCAGGTCATGCAAAGGTGGCTTTTATGAACGAAAACACTTTCAATCCAAAAACTGGATTGCAAATTGTTTCAGCAGAGCCACATCTGCCTTCTATTAGTAACAAAGGACAATGGCAGGTCCAACATAGACTCTTAAGAGGGGACCTAGTTGTGGGTGAAATTACAAACAGAGGAGTGTATCTGCCTAGCATTTGAAGTAATCTACCTCTCCTCAAATCCTCTCCCACAAAGAGGATTTAAAATGTCACTGGGGATGAACACAGACGAGAAAAAAATAAGCAACTTTAAAGACAACTTCTAGTTTATCTGTTTTGTTTACTATTCCGTTGTTCTAAAGAAATCTGATTAAAATCAAAATGTGACACACACAATCAATAAATTACCAAACAATTATCACAGAGCTCTTCCAAGCAGACTCTGAGGCATGTCTCATACCTTCCCCCGTACACATGCTGACTCTATAAAAACCCGTTCATTTCAAAGGGGTTCTTTCCTCTTTGTTTCCATTCTTATGCTTATGTCTTCTGGTTTCTTATTGGAAAATGATGAAATGTTACTGATGTTGGTGGCACCATTAAAGCAGTCAGTGGTGTTAAAAAAAAAGTTGGTTAGGTTTAATAATTTGGTTTGATGAGTCATAGTGCTGATGTGTTGAATGGAGTGAGAGTGCAGTTTCTTTCCGGACATACTCTACACACACACACACACACACACACACACACACACACACACACACACACACCAATGGCAGTGACACTTCAAAAGGAAAGAAACACTGATCCTGATTATGTTAACTGGCTTACGGTTTCTTTTGGTACTCTTTATAGCAATGTGGAAAATGTTTTCAAGTCAAAGTTCCAAAATGCCAAAAACAGTCTGTTGTGAAACCTGACATTCTGGTTGAGCTTGTTTTCTTGTCTGTGTGTCAGGGGAAAATAAGGCATGGTTAATGCTCAGAGGAGAAGAGTGAGAAAGACACTTTTACAACCCTGCGTGCGTGACATTTAAAGCACACTTGCACATGAGCTGTATGGTCAAATTACAGTGGGAGGAACCAAGGGATGAAGTTTCACTCAAGAGCACAACTGCAGCCAAACACCCAGCAGCAATGTGTTTAGCTATTTATCCATTCATTATTTAGAGCTTTTAAAAAGTCGTCCTGCACAGGACCAACTGTCTAAATTTTTGGTTATTGACACAAATATATATATATACACTCACCGGCCACTTTATTAGGTACCCCATGCTAGTAACGGGTTGGACCCCCTTTTGCCTTCAGAACTGCCTCAATTCTTCGTGGCATAGATTCAACAAGGTGCTGGAAGCATTCCTCAGGGAGTTTGGTCCATATTGACATGATGGCATCACACAGTTGCCGCAGATTTGTCGGCTGCACATCCATGATGCGAATCTCCCGTTCCACCACATCCCAAAGATGCTCTATTGGATTGAGATCTGGTGACTGTGGAGGCCATTTGAGTACAGCGAACTCATTGTCATGTTCAAGAAACCAGTCTGAGATGATTCCAGCTTTATGACATGGCGCATTATCCTGCTGAAAGTAGCCATCAGAAGTTGGGTACATTGTGGTCATAAAGGGATGGACATGGTCAGCAACAATACTCAGGTAGGCTGTGGCGTTGCAACGATGCTCAATTGGTACCAAGGGGCCCAAAGAGTGCCAAGAAAATATTCCCCACACCATGACACCACCACCACCAGCCTGAACCGTTGATACAAGGCAGGATGGATCCATGCTTTCATGTTGTAGACGCCAAATTCTGACCCTACCATCCGAATGTAGCAGCAGAAATCGAGACTCATCAGACCAGGCAACGTTTTTCCAATCTTCTATTGTCCAATTTCGATGAGCTTGTGCAAATTGTAGCCTCAGTTTCCTGTTCTTAGCTGAAAGGAGTGGCACCCGGTGTGGTCTTCTGCTGCTGTAGCCCATCTGCCTCAAAGTTCGACGTACTGTGCGTTCAGAGATGCTCTTCTGCCCACCTTGGTTGTAACGGGTGGTTATTTGAGTCACTGTTGCCCTTCTATCAGCTCGAACCAGTCTGGCCATTCTCCTCTGACCTCTGGCATCAACAAGGCATTTCCGCCCACAGAACTGCCGCTCACTGGATGTTTTTTCTTTTTCGGACCATTCTCTGTAAACCCTAGAGATGGTTGTGCGTGAAAATCCCAGTAGATTAGCAGTTTCTGAAATACTCAGACCAGCCCTTCTGGCACCAACAATCATGCCACGTTCAAAGTCACTCAAATCACCTTTCTTCCCCATACTGATGCTCGGTTTGAACTGCAGGAGATTGTCTTGACCATGTCTACATGCCTAAATGCACTGAGTTGCCGCCATGTGATTGGCTGCTTAGAAATTAAGTGTTAAGGAGCAGTTGGACAGGTGTACCTAATAAAGTGGCCGGTGAGTGTATATATATATATATATATATATTTCAATCATGCCTAATTGAATTTTGGATCCTCTGACTCTGCATATCAGAGACCATGCCTGAAACAAGAACAACTCCTGTCTCGTCATAACACAGAAACACATTGACGGAGTAGTGCACCACATATTTTTTATAACACTTAACCCTAGCACTAACCCAAACCCTAATCTCAAAGAAATTATTTAAACCATTCTACTACTACTACTACTAATGATAATAATAATAATGATGATTCACTTGTTTGTCCATAGTACCACTATTAGTGTGTAAGACGTAGAAAATGAAAGACGTAGAAAATGTCACTCCCCACTGACCTGCTGTATATTTCATTCAACCACAACCCTGAGGCTAAGGAACTTTTAAATTACAAAAAACAATAAATACCATTGCTGTTGTACCTGTGTGCTTTTTTAAAAAAAAAATTTATTGGTTCTGCAACCAAAACACTGATCAGTTTTGAGCTCTTGTGAGATACAGAGAGAGAATGAGGATTTAAAAACTAAACTAAGAAACTAAAAAAACAGGATAGACAACTAACTGAATTTAAAGCCACTCCTAGCTGTCAAGAGATCAGATGCAAACATAAGGATTTTTGTTCGTGTTTTTATGGATTGTCCATAGGCATTCCTTTAAAATATATCACATTTAAGTTTAAGAAACATATCAATCTTCCTATTTTAATTATGTATAGATACAGCCAATGCAAACCTATTGTCTGAAAGTTTAGTGCATATAGACAGCTTTCAGCTGGGATCTCGTGCTTTGTCATTCTAGCTCAGAGAGATTTTTTGTATTGTTTTCAGTGTGGGCTTATCCAACTGTGGCAAGCCGTTTGGCTTTTCTCAGCTGTTGGGAAACTCTGAAATGGCTCTGGAATGGATCAACATTCAAGCTTCATGGAGCACACCAATCACAATCTACCCCTTTCCAGAGATGATAATAGATACAATTTTAAAAACACGTGATCAAACTTTTATTAGTATGCAGCCAGTAATATATCACAGGTCAAGTCACAGAAGTGTATTTTTCATAAACAACAAAAAGCCACTTTCCAGTTGTGAGCAGAAATAAAAAAGACCAGCCGTTATTCACAGACTACCCCATTATACATAAACTTACACAGTTATGGACACACACACACACACACATTGCATATATATATGTGTGTGTGTGTGTGTGTATGTGTGTGTGTGTGTGTGTATGTGTGCTCGTGTTTATATTACATTGTGGGGACCAAATGTCCCCACAAGTATAGTAAAACCTGAAATCACCTACATTGTGGGGACCAGCCAGCGGTCCCCATGAGGAGAACAGCGTATAAATCACAATAAGTAATGTTTTTTGAAAATGTAAAAATGCAGAATGTCTCCTGTGATGGGTAGGTTTAGGGATAGGGGCAGTGTAAGGGGACAGAATATATAGTTTGTACAGTATAAAAACCATTATGCCTATGGAGAGTCCCCACAAAGATAGCGAACCAGACATGTGTGTGTGTGTGTGTGTGTGTGTGTGTGTGTGTGTGTGTGTGTGTGTGTGTGTGTGTGTGTGTGTGTGTATGTATGTTCATATAACTAAATATTCCAAGGGGCATGAAAGTTTTGTGAAAATTATCAAAAAAGCTGGTGCTGATTGGCAACTTTTTTTAAAAACGATGGCGGAGAAAGAGTCAAATTTGGAATATTAACATTGTAAATAAACCTAATCCAACCAACTTATATGACTATGTGGGTATAGGTCATGACAAGGTAGATCATTAATAATTATTAAAATATTATTAATAAATCTATTAAATCTTTGTTGTCTCTTTTTTAATGAAAGAACATCGTTCGGTTAGCCTGTTTTGTCTTTGTCCTGATGTATGTTGGTTCGTTGTTATTTTTTGTATTTAATTTAAGTGTTTTTTTTTTGTTTGTTTTTTGTGGTGCAAGGGTGGCTCTGTTGAAGCACCCTAAATTTCGTTGTACCTCCACACTGCAATGACAATAAAGGCTATTCTCTTCTATTCTATTCTCTTCTTCATCTTATCGCTCCGTATGCTGACTACAATTTAAAGGCCATTCCAAAGCTGTTTTTAACTGTCCTTTACCCCCACCATTCTGGACTCAAACAGATGGAAACCATTCCATGAAGAATCTGTTACATATTAGATATCCTGTAGGGCAGTTCTTTCTGTATGGCTCTGTAGATTTGATTACAAACAAAACAAATCTACAGTTGTCTATTTTCAAAGATATTTTAGCATTTCTAAGTTATTTGTACATGGTTGCATAAATGTGAAAATGTGTTTTTGAAGAGATAAAAAATCATGATTGATAGAAGTCTGGTTTTCGAGGATAGTGCAAAGTAAAGTTAAATAGAAATAGATAATGATTTTTGTAAAAACTAATACAAGGGGCTCAGGGAATAAAGGCACAATATATATATTATAATGGCCACAGGTAGAAAAAAACTAATCTTTCTTTGCTTTAAGCCAAAGCCACTTAATGTTAAATGCAGTATTAGGAGTGTACATTTACACGTATACGCTTACAATTTAAAAGCATAAATTGTAATTATAATCAACCCAAAGTTACTCTCATGTTCAACAGTTCTAATTCATATATGCTCAAATCTATAAATGCCAAACAACATCATTAACAAATTGACATACAGAACACTGGATATCAAGATGTCTGGAACCATTCTTTGTCATTAAATATTTAGTGAAAGTTAGGGCAATGTTTATGACTGAAGCTGTGAGATCCAGGACTTTGTTTTTTAACATGTCTTAACAAAATGCAAGAACTCATTCATGTGCACTACACAACCCTTGCCTGTAAGCCTCTCAGATTTGACTGTACAAGAAAATGCTAAGCATGCGAGGAATGACATCTCTTTTTCTTTTTTAAATACCTTCTCTGGTGGGTATGTCTATTTTGAGATATGGGCTAATATTTCAAAACAGTACAGTGACTTGAGAGGGAAAACAGCATTTAGACTTGTAATTTCTTACAGCATTTACATTAGCCACTTTTCCACCGTCGGGCCGTAAGTTTCTAAGGTACAGAACGATTACGGTTATATGTCCACTTAAGCTTGGTTCGGCAGAGCACGATTGCAAACTGTTCTTGGCCTGGAATTCTCTTGGCCTGGTAGAATGCATGTAGTGACGTCGCCACTCAGGATTGGTCACTTGTCTGTTGCCTGGCTACCAGTTTCTCTGTATCTGGCAAAGCGAAGTAATTTGAGTGGTTTGAGCGAAGTAAACACCATACTAAAATTAAAATAAATATATGATCATCCTCCAACCGATAGTAGGGGTGGCACGGTTCACAAAACCCACGGTTCGGTTTGTATCACGGTTTTAGGGTCACGGTTTTCGGTTCGGTACGGTTCTTGTTATTTTTTCTTTTAATCTTTAACACTCCAGAAATGTACTTCAGCATTTGATATATAGCTTAATTCTCCACAATTTAGGATACAGTATTATTATTTTTTTATATATATATCATGTAATCATGCACAAACTGAATTTGACTTGACTTTAAGCACATTTTGGGACCATCTCCGAGGAAAGCTAGGTGAGATTTTGATACAGCAAGAGAGAAGACATTGATGACATGCTTTTTGTTTATTTGGCAAAAAAAGGAGAATGTGTATCACTATCTCTACAAGAACTTATGTGCATTTTTAGCACACAAAGATTGAAATTAACTTGCATTTATCAAACTGCTCTTACAAAAATTTTATCTTTTAAAAGAAAAAGAGAGGAACTATTAAAACTCTGTCTTTTAAATAAGTCAAAATACATGAAACATAATTGCCTATAATTAGGCTATAGCAATAGCAAAGGCCATAATCATAAAGTGAAACATAAGTTCAACCTCAACAGAAAAACAGTATCAACAATGCTTCTATTACCTGAGAGTGAGGGTAAATTTTTTTCACTTGAAATTAAAGTGCAGTATTACTGTATATGTATAACATATGACTGGAGTTCTTATCTAAACTTAAAGTGCCACTGTAGCGTTATTTTTAAATATCATAACATGAAATCCAAAATGTTCCCACACACCGGACTTATACGACGCTGGCGCATACTCCAACTCCCTCATCTCTCCCACTTGCCGTTTCTACGCGTGACGTGACCTGCAGCACTCCATACTCCACTTTTACTAGCTTGCTCGACTTGAACCGGCGCTGCACAGAGCGATCGGTATTTTGACATCAAAGTACCGCGAGAGTGATTAAAAAGCATATGGAGGCATGGCTCTCGCGGTAGTTTGATGTTATTCACCAATCGCTCTGTCTGTGCAGCACCGGTTCAAGTCGAACAAGCCTCATATGTATATACCCACCACAGTGCACACACGTCTTATTTCGCGCGAAAAGGAAACACACGTCTGCCGTCACATACGGGCACGAGGCTACATTGCGCATGCGTCGAACCGTGAGACGCACACACGCTCCGAACCGAGACAAGCGAACCGAACGGTTCGGATGTTTTTTCATGTACCGTGCCACCCCTAACCGATAGTGATAGCGATCACTATTTTCATCTCATACCATCTGTAAACTCTTGTGCTACCTAGGCAACGACTTACGCATTTGTAATACATTCCAAAGAACTATGTTATGATATTTTGAATACATCACTCTTACACTGTGTCTATACCAGACACAAGCGGCACAATATAATGCGACAAAAGCAAATAGAGCCTATTAGAAACCATAATGTTGTCTACACTGGATGCGGCGTGACTATTTCTATATTCCCCATTCTATTTCTGATGTATTTCAAGCGCAATTGCAACTTCTGTCACAAAGGACACAATTATTTGCAATGGTCGCTTTGTCACGTCCAGGCAGTGCGCCGCAACAATGGTTGCATCCAGTGTAGAGACTTGGTAAAATCTAGGCCATTTTTACTTCATCTTTTTTATTCTATTTGTATCCATTTTTGACAGTCCAGATCATTAGCTAGTACCCCATACTACAGCAGTACATTATAACTAACTTATGTTTTACAATTATGGTAATATTCCTTCTCTTCCATGTAGGACGCAGAGAGGGCAGCCTTGTGAATGGACCCAGAGCAGACCAGATGGAAACAGAAAAGACCAGCCATGAGACGGAAAAAAGTCTGATACTTGCACAAATCGGTGCCACTCAGCAGACAGACCCTCTTCTCATCAAGCAACAGAATGGAGATCAGTCACCTGAGGTCTTGTCTCAGCAGTTCAATGGAGACACAAACTGGAGTCATCTCAAGCCCAGCACAGTGGTCTACCCGATGAAACGACAACAGGATAATTGTTCTAGCCCTGCTAACATGCAGGGCATATTTGATCAAAACATGTTTGAGATGAATGGACAGATGAAACATGCTCTAAGTGAACAGACATATTTGGACTTTCACCAGCCTAAAAAACTCTGTACTGATTCAGAGGTGAATGGAAATGAAGACATGAGGCGTTGGGATAAAAGAGAAACCGGAATGGAGAACCGATTAGAAGAATTCTCTAAGCACAACAAGCCAGGAGATTTTGAGAAAAAACATAGTAAAAGAAACTGTAACTTTCCTAATGGGGATTTATTCTTAC
Source organism: Semotilus atromaculatus (assembly GCA_031834385.1). Classification (NCBI taxonomy): domain Eukaryota; kingdom Metazoa; phylum Chordata; class Actinopteri; order Cypriniformes; family Leuciscidae; genus Semotilus; species Semotilus atromaculatus. The sequence goes on along the minus strand of JAULUF010000023.1, from coordinate 4,878,339 downwards.
TGTCACAGAACAAGCAAGTTCCCAATGGTGCTACAACAAGCCCACATTCAGTAAAGGGTATAACTGGTGACCTCTTAGAGAAAACTTTGTCTCAGTATTACCCAGAGCATGTGTCTATTGCACCTCAAACCAACTCATCTCAAGTAGATCAGGTCACCAGCAACCTGCCTGAGCAGGCAACTTCTTCACCTTCATTTACCTCAGGTTTTCCTATTTCACCCCATACATCTGCCTCAGAGCCACTTGCCAAGGCAGCCTCAGAAGTACAAGGCAGCAATGGCTACAACCCTGAATTTACAGTGAATGGATACTCTAGCTTTGCAGCTGAGCAAAAGAAGCCTGCTTATCCTCTCTCTGACCTCCCAGAGTTGGGAACACAATCGCTGAGTCAGGAAGCTTCAGAGTCCAATGTGCCATCACAGACAGGCATTAATGGTTCCTCACAGATTCAAAAAGATAGAGAAGACAGAAAAGATAACCTTCTGAGGGAGACTGACTGTTTAAGTATATTCTCTAAGTCCAACAAGGATTTTAGCTGTGAATCATACAAATTGTCCCCAGTGATGGGAAGTGCCCCCTCACAAAAAACTCAGACAGGTCAGCAGAACCTACAGATTAAGGTGCTACAGAAACAACCAACTGATGAAAGCCTCCACAACAATAGAGACTTTTCTTTGCTACAGCAACAGAATCTTGAGCCAGCAACAGTAGACAGCAGGTTGATTTCCCAGGCCTGTACACCAACATCTCAGAATCAATACAGTGACCATGAGAATAAGCCTAAACCCGGTCAAGAAAAGACAATGTCAAAGAGTACAGATCACCCATCCCAGATGGAATGGATAGATTTAAACTCAGCTTCAGCTCCACAGCCATCTACTGACCATTCACAGATGTGGGATTATTTCCTTCCACAGACCCAAATGCAGCAACATACAGTCTGTACAAATTCCATGCCCTCAAACAACTTCCAGTCTTTGAATTTCAGTAATCCCAGGTTTCCCTCAAATGACAGTCAGGCACAAGATTGTTACAAAAACTCCCTACCTCCTACACAATTTCCCCACAATTCTGCCCCTGAATGTCAACAAAGAAAATCCGGAATACACAATCATGTTTGCATGCAATTTGACAAGCCCCAACACATGTGCCAGGAATTATGCAAAAATGATCAAGACCAGATACAATCCCAGAGCTTCCTCTCTCAGCCACCACCTACTGAGCCTCATCAGCAGGCCACCAGCACATTTCCCCATCAGCTCCCTCAGGACAGACAGAATATGCAAGCAACACCACAAAAAGATGTTTCCCACATCCAGGTAGATGCACCACTCTTGAAACGGCTTAAAACAGAGGGCTGTTTTCATTCAGAATCCAAGACAACATCTCTATGTATTGAACCCCCAGCACAAACACTGTCTAGGAACACTTTAAGAGAATACTCAACATTTCCAGACCCATCTGATTCAAACGTACAATCCTTGTCTAAAGAAACAAAAGATCTAACAGAGAGGAAACTCCAGCAGAACATAAAGTACTCTCAAAACACCAGCAAACAACAACCAAACTACCAGCAACCTCTCCATCGCAGGGTACACAATCATTTGGAATTCCCCCAGTCTCCGATTTCTCAATCACAAGTTTCTAATGGTCTTCAGACATCGGCTCAAACATTTACCAAAACTGAATTCCAAGAGCTCTTTGCCCAAATCCAGAGGGAGTCTCTCCCAAGCCAAGGTGCTCAAGGAGATTTGCAGAGGCACACAGCTTTGCGAATGCACCTTCTGCAGAGGCAGGAGCAGCAAGGCCCCAACAACCTCAGACCAATTATGCCAGTCATAAAAACTGAAAACTGCTCAGGTTTAGAGACCTCAGCTCAACTGCCACCCATGGAAGTGCTACAGCAAGATCAAGACAAAACCAAAGTCATGCCAGTGGTTGTAAAGCAGGAGTATTCTTCTTCATCCTGCGAACAAAGCCTGCAAAGGAGTATTCTAGCTACCATGGAACAGCGGTTAAAACAGTATCAACTATCACCTGTGTTTGAAAGAAAGTCTTTGGTCATTAAGTCACCCAATAAGGTGAAGGTGGAGATGGCTGGGGCTGTGACTGTACTCTCAACCAGTGCTGAGGGGAATGTCAAGGAACAGTGCAAACCACAAAATTTCACCCCACCTAAAAAGATTGAACCCGGGTTACAAAGCTTTCTGAATTCACCCTTGAAGATGCTTAATACACCAATGAAAAACTTACTAGATACACCTATGAAGACACAGTATGATATTCCTTCATGTCACTGTGTTGGTAAGAGATTCACAACGCTTTTTGTTTGGTACACATTTTGTGTTTATACATTAGACCTGCACACTTAAAGGAGTAGGCCTAGCTCACTTTCAAATGAAAATTAGCCCATGATTAACTCACTCTCTAGCCATCCTATGTATGACTTTCTTCTTTCAGACAAATACTATCAGAGTTACAGTATGTAAAGAAATATCCTGGCTCTTCCAGTGGATTGCAACCAACAGATTGAAGCTCAAAAACATGCATCCATCCATCGTAAACAAACTCCAAATGGCTCCAGGGGGTTAATAAAGGCCTTCTGAGGCAAAATGATGAGTTTGTGTAAGAAAAATATTAATATTGAAAACTTTATAAAGTAAAATAACTAGCTTCTGGCTAAACGAACATACGGATTCCACTTAAAGGTGCTATATGGAGATTTTAGCGGCCTCTAGCGGTGATGTTTCAGATTGCAACAAGAGCGCTCGTGCTCGTGTGCGTGCGCGATCTCAAGAGCGAGCATTCACTATCTACCGGCCACACGGAGACTTTCAACGCAACGGCGAAAGCATCACACAACATGCTGGAAACTCATGTAAACTCCCACTACCACTTTACAATAATAGGCTACTTTTATCATCTTGACGTTGAACTAATGCTCCATGCTCGTACCATAATAACGTTAACTGCATTGACGGCAAACTAATGCTATCTAACTTGAGCCAACTAAAGCACAAAATCACAATATATTTCACTTGCTTTGAAGTAATGTTAGCTTACCTGTCCAAAAGGAGGAAAGCCAACTCAGGATCTGTTTTTATACCTGAAACAAAGCAGAGGTCTCTCCACAATTCAAAAGCTCTGGCGATGTTGATCCGTGTTTTCGTCCTGACTCCTGAGGCGATCAGAATCACGTTTGGCTTGACGAGCTTCAGCAGATAAAACTTTTTTTTGGAGTTTGTGTTGTGCTGAAGGCAGGTCGTTTTGGGGTGTTATCAGACTCCATGTCGTTAGCTGAAGTGCCGTCGGTCGCATAGACTGTATAAGGAGAGAGGCTCGGGAGCGCGCATGCACGTCACTTCCGATGGATTTCGCTGTAAATCCGACCCGGAGACTTCACATATAAATATGAATACTGGCCTTCAGAGGTAATAGCAAAACCCGACAAGTGGATAATTGTAATGTGTGATTACAACCCCTTCACACACAGGCAATAAAAAAAGGATTCATTGTAGAAGAAAAGTTCCATATAGCACCTTTAAGTGTAAAGAGCAACTTATGTGAGTAATGTTGATAATTATGCTACGTCATGACGCACTATTCTACTTCTGACGTCATAAATTTCATAAGTTGCGCATTAGGGGCAAGTAACTGCATATGGCCGGAAGCTAGAATTTTACTTTATAATGTGTTAAATATGATTTTTTTTTTTTCTTACACAAACTCATCGTTTTGCTTCAGAAGGCCTTTATTAACCCACAGGAGCCATTTGGAGTTCGTTTACGATGGATGGATGCACGTTTTTGATGGATGCACGCTTCAATCTGTTGGTCGCAATCCACTGCCATTATAAAACTTGGAAGAGCCAGGATATTTTTTAATGTATCTACGATTGTATTCGTCTGAAAGAAGAAAGTCATATACACCAAGGATGGCTTGAGGGTGAGTAAATCATGGGCTAATTTTCATTTTAAAAGTGAACTAATCCTTTAATGTAAATAGTTAATAATCTTACTGATATTTTGTGATATTTTTAATCAAATTAATCAATCAAATTGTTTTTACATTAGTTATACATTTTTTTCTCCTGACAATCTACTACAAAATCCACAGACCAAATCAGTGAAAGGGATGAAGGACCATATTATACTCACTTAGGATCAGCACCAACTGTTGCAGCCATCCGCAAAATTATGGAGGAAAGGTATGATATTAGGAACTTCTCTCATGCACAAATTAAATGCTTGTAACTTACTCTCTCAGTATAGATGTATTTTTTTTTTTGCTATTACACTATATTTCCTGTGACAGATCTGGACTGACTGGAAGTGCCATTAGGATTGAAAAAGTTGTGTACACTGGCAAGGAAGGCAAGAGTGGGCAGGGCTGCCCCATTGCTAAATGGGTAAAGGCAATTTATTTATATCCTGTGTGTTCTCTTTTTTGTGCATATGCATAACCTCTCTTTGTCGGTTTCTGTAATTAAATATTAAAACATTCTTGTTAGTTTTCTCATCTACAGCACCCTCTATGGAAAACTCAGTTACATGACAGAGGTCTCAAACTGCTACCTGTATATTTTCTGGATATATCTGTACATGTGCACTATGTTGTGTAGGTAATACGGAGGGCAAATGTAGACGAGAAACTCCTGGTCTTGGTACGAGAACGGGCTGGTCACTCATGTGAAACATCCTGTATAGTAGTGGTCATCTTAATTTGGGAAGGCATATCAACGAACCTGGCTGACAGTCTCTACACTGAACTCAGTGACACGCTAACAAAACATGGTGCCCTAACCAACCGCAGATGTGCTCTAAATGAGGAGTAAGGACAAATGCTTGTTATTGCTTTTTCCACAAATACAGTAAACATTCAAGTCAAGTCAACATTATTTATTTAGCACTTTTTACAATACAGATCATTTCAAAGCTGCTTTTGTTTTGGCTGTACAGCAGCAGTAGAAGAAAATAATGTAATTTTCCAGCTAAAGTAAATTCAGTGTTGATTCATTTAGGTTGTAAAAATCATTGGTTACTAATTTATTTCATTTATCTATACAGCAGCTCTGGAGAAAATAGTAACACCATCAGTCAGCTCAGTTCAGTTCTCATACAATGGTGTCAATGCAGTCAGATCAATAATATTATTGAATATTAAGTGTGAATATTAGTAAACATTCACTAACCAACAGACCAAAACATTTAAATTAAGTAAATTATTATTATATAATATTAAATTATTATCAACCGATACATTTATATAGTCTGTGGTCTTGGTATTGCTACATATCTGACCACTTTCTGCTTATTGAACAGTTAAGTTATTTATGTTTTCCTAAAGACAGGATATTTAATGGATTCGACAAAACATAAAATTCTAGATATCGTAAAGTATCTTTACAATATGTTATTTGTCTTAAACTTAACATTCTGTCATTTTCCTTAGGAGAACATGTGCATGTCAGGGTTTGGAACCTGATGCCTGTGGAGCTTCTTTCTCCTTCGGCTGCTCCTGGAGCATGTACTATAATGGCTGCAAATTTGCCAGAAGTAAAATCCCACGAAAGTTCAAACTGCTTGGTGATGATCCCAGGGAGGTGAGATGCCCTCACACAAACACAAAATGGAGTCAACAAAGGACATACAAAATAGGAAAGAACAGGAGATTTTTTTATTCCCTTACAGGAAGAGAAACTGGAACAAAATCTCCAGGGTCTTGCAACTTTCATGGCCCCAGTGTATAAAAAAATGGCACCAGATGCTTACAGCAATCAGGTATAGATTTAAACTTTCTGCTTCAGGTATCATTTTACAGTATAGTGTATTTACATATATGGATAGTGTTGTAATATTTAAAAAAAAGTAAAGTGACTGCAATAGTGCATTAATTGCATAAGGGGCATATACCACAGTAGGCAAATTTTAAATTAAAACAAATTTCACATTTATATATCTACCGATATTTGACAGGTGGAGCATGAACACAGAGCTCCCGATTGCCGCCTGGGGCTAAAAGAAGGACGGCCATTTTCTGGAGTGACAGCATGTCTAGACTTTTGTGCTCATGCCCACAGAGACCTGCATAACATGCAAGGCGGCAGTACTGTGGTAAGAATTAAAGTCGACACGAAACAGACATTGTTATAGTCTTTTCTTCCCTATTGTAATGTATTTCCAAGAGAAATGGCTTCTGGAATGAGAAATAAATGAATGGCGGGACTGGATTTCGTCCTTGGGAATTGATTGGACTGTAGGAAAATAGAGTTGCTAACTAAATGGAGGCAGATCTGAATGCCAGTTAGCAGTCAGTTGTGAAGGATGCAAAATTACAAATTAAACAGGCCAAACCTCCCTCTCTCTTTACTCCTGTTGTAGGTCTGCACGCTAACACGAGACGACAATCGTGAGATTGGAAAAATTCCTGAGGATGAGCAGCTGCACGTGCTTCCCTTATACAAGGCCTCATCCACTGACGAGTTTGGCAGTGCTGAGGCTCAGCTGGAGAAGACCAAGACTGGTGCCATTCAGGTGCTCAGTGCCTTTCGTAGACAGGTGCGAATGCTACCAGAGCCTGCCAAGTCTTGCCGGCAAAAGAAGCTGGATGCCAAGAGAGCCGCAGCTAACAAAACAAACCCCAACACACCTAACTCCAAAATGGACAGCACACAGCAAGCAAAGCAGAAACAGACCGCTTATGAGAACCCAGGCCAGAACACAACTGTAACAGGTACAAAAGCAAGGCTTCAAAAGGCTGGATAGAACCAATACTCAGGTTTTCAAAATGTATTCAGTAATAAATATTTGAATTAAGGATGATAAAATAAATGATATAAAAAGTAATGGAACAGATTCCAAGTGTTTATCAATGTTTCAACACCAAAAGTTAACATTTTGGTCTAATCCCATTATTTCTTCCAGGCCCAGGAAACATAAATTTGGACTCTGGGCATCTCCCCCATGCTCATGCTGGCCATCAGCCTCAGCAGCACCGGCAGCAAACACAACCTAATTCTAATCCCACTTACACTGTTCCACAGTTCCCTAGATTTTCAAATGCATCAGGAACCCTCTCAAATGCTTCTAAACCAATGACCCCACATCCTCAAACACCACATACTGCCAGTCCTTATCCCTCTCCTTTACATGCACCCAACTCTTACATGAATGTGTCTAATGCACCCACCCCATATCCCAGGTCTCTTACACCCAACCCTCTCTATACTGGTTACCAATGTAATGGGGGGCTTCCCATGGACAACTACCACCCTTACTATTCTTCTAATCTAAAGCATCCAGATATGTATCATCCCCAAAGAAATTCACTGTACTCTGAGCAGCAGTACAGTGCACCTCAACATTACGCCGTCAACTACCCACCACACTATGGAGAGCCTAGCATACCACCCAATGGTTATGGCACCTGTAACATGAAACCTGCCATGCACTCTATGGGTCATTACACAGGTTATAATCCTAATATGCCACCTGATGCCTTCTCCAGGCCTCCATCAGCCCATCTACATTTGGACTATGCTACTATTGGCAAAAGCAGCCAGTTTGAAGCTTACCCCAAGCCTCATATGTCCCAGAATCCTCAGATGTTTCCCCCAAATCCAAATACCTTAAGTATGCAAAGTAATAAAGATTTAGAGATAAACATGCATGGAGCAAATGGTATCCCTCAGGTGTTTCCTCCTTTGGGTAATGAATGCTTCAACCCAAACCAACATCCAGGCTTGAGGCATTCCAGTGAAAATGCCCTTAACCCCATTGTCAACCAGACACCCCTTACCCAGAGTTCAGAGCAAAAACAAAAGGAGGATGTGTGGTCTGACAGTGAGCACAACTTCCTTGACCCTGAAATTGGAGGCGTGGCAGTGGCACCTAGTCATGGTTCGATCATTATCGAGTGTGCTAAGCGGGAACTCCATGCGACTACACCAGTCAAGAAGCCAGACCGCAACCATCCCACCCGTATCTCACTGGTGTTTTACCAGCACAAGAACTTGAATGAGGCAAAACACGGACTGTCTCTGTGGGAAGCAAAGATGGCAGAGAAGGCCCGGGAAAAAGAGGAAGATGCTGAGAAGCACGGTGCTGAAAATACAACGAGCAAGAGCAGTGGAAAGAGAGTGAAACGAGAACATTCAGAACCTTCTGAATCCTCAGAACCTCCATATAAGCGGTTTCTTCTCATGCTTACAGAACGGTCAATGTCCTGCACTACTAATACATATGTAAGCACATCTCCCTATGCCTTTACCAAGGTGACCGGGCCTTACAATCATTTCCTGTAAAAACCTCTCTAGGTTCAGATAATTCATATACACAAGAATGAGAGTGGCATCAGAAAAATGACATGGTGCATGAAATGGTGCTACAATATAGTGACCTCAGTGCCACTGGCCACATAACCCATAATTCTTGTTCAGTTTCAGGTTATTGACAATAGTAAGATTCTGTATTATTACTATACGTAGAGCATCAGTTGGCTTTTTACACGCTCTTAAAAAGTCAATCTTTACTGTTTGAACAATTGGAAATATTTATGTATTATTTAAATACTCACGTATGATAACACTGTTCTTCATCCATGGTGCTTACAGTCCAACAAATTTGGACATATTACTGGAAAGAAATATTCATCTTAGGTGACTTTTGTGGCTAATCACTTTTTTATGGTGCTAGTGTTTTGAATGCAAAAATGTGTTTTTAAATGCCTTTAACAACACACAACTTGTATAATTTTACAAGTAATAGTAAAAGTAATACACATTTTTTTTTTTGATTAAGCAATTAAGATATTATCTAGCTTAAAGGAGAACTCCGGTCAATTTTAACATTGAGCTAATTTTTTTGTAAATTTGGAGTGCTGTCAGTACAGAGAACAACGACAAAAATCGGCGTTGCCTACATCGTGTTATTTTCTTTTTAAAATTTGCACCCTGTTGACTTCAGTGGGGCAAGTTTTAAACCTGCTTTTAGCCTCTTAACATCCTTGATTTGTCATTACAAGTGCACAACCATGCGAGTGGTGTTATTAAGAGTGAACACGGTCAATCTGCAGTAGATGTGAAAGATATTAATAAAAATGATGTTAATTCAGCCAGCTCACATACCTGTATTTTCTTCCTGTTTTCGGTCGAAGTCCAAAGCAGTCGATTATCAAGTTCGCGTGCGCGGCCAGGCTGTATGAGATCCCATTCTCCCAACTCAATAATCGACTACTTTGGACTTCGACCGAAAACAGGAAGAAAATACAGGTATGTGAGCTGGCTGAATTAACATCATTTTTATTAATATCTTTCACATCTACTGCAGTCAGATTGACTATGTTCACTCTTAATAACACCACTCACATGGTTGTGCACTTGCATTGACATATCAAGGATGTTAAGAGGCTAAAAGCAGGTTTAAAACTTGCCCCATTGAAGTCAACAGGGTGCAAATTTTAAAAAGAAAATAACACGGTGTAGGCAACGCCGATTTTTGTCATTGTTCTCTGTACTGACAGCACTCCAAATTTACAAAAAAATGAGCTCAATGTTAAAATTGACCGGAGTTCTCCTTTAAATAGTGTTTTAGAAACACTTTTTTTAGTAATAATGAGGGTATCACTTTCTGCTCTCCAATTTGAAAGACAATTAATTGCAATGTATTCATATAGTTTCACAATGTGGAAAACAATGATGATGAACTCCATAGTGGATAGTTAAAAATAATTTAAAAGACTTTTAAACATTTTCTCTGGTGCTTTTACAATTTCACAAATTCTTTACACTTACTGTATAGTGAGCCACTGAGGGTCAATTTTGTTACAGTAATGTTCTGAGAAAGAAATCACACAAAATAACAACAACAACAACAAAAACCTTGAAATTTCAGAACACTGAGTCAAGAAATCCAATGGTCAATATTAGATCCTCAAAGCATTTATCAAGGAACACATAACAGGGTTACTTTTACATCAATGTCACTGTTTAAGAGGCAGCTGGCTTGGCTTGCTGTGGGGGGTTTTACATAATGCAACTTTAACTGTATAAAAAAAAGATGTGTACAGTAAATTAATTATTATTATTTTTTAATGTATGCTTAGACAATAGTTTAGTAAAGAAGAGTACTATTTCTTTGGGTTTTAACTGATTTTATTTCAAATGGTGCTACTTGACCTGCTATAAATATAATGTGAGAATCTCTAAGGGCGTTGAGAAGGCTTATGAATGATGTAGAAAAACCTACTTATCATATACCTCAGAACTAGTTTGGCAATAGAATTATATCATCAAGGTGTTTCTGTTATTTTACTTCCAAACACTTTGTAGCAAAAATAACACATACCTTAAGGCCATTATTGATGCAAAGTTCATTTCTTACTTTCTTCACACTTGATCTACTAGAAAGTATTGCTTGAACTTAAGGTGTCAATGGAAATGCAAAATCAGGGATATATCAGCTCATTTCTGTGCATAAACATCACTTGTGTTCATGTTGTCTTCTCTAATTCAGGTTTGAGCCTTTGTATTTTAAATCCTTATGAATTACTTGTATACCACACATATCTAACTTTATTAGAAAATTAAAACAATCAGAATTTATGTACTGTTGAAGCAAAATGCTGATAAACCTTTTAAGAAGTAATTTGAACAGATTTTAACATGCACTTATTTAATTAAAGGGAAAGTGTCATGACATATAAAGCAATGCATTTGCTCTTTACTGAAGGGTTAGACCAAGTCAGTTAATATACTATGTGGACAATTAGTTGCATATGTATCGTTTGAGGCTAAATGCATTTACAACCGCATTTACAACCACTAAACATATGTTAATGCCTCTTACACTACTCCTGTCCCTGAATTAAATTAGATATGTCAGTTATTGTTATTGGTAATGAATGAAAAGTCATTACACTCTGACATGAAAAAATTATGCACTTCAATTTGTTTTTCAAAAAAAAATTGATGTAAATTCAAAATAGGTAGAATATTGTACATTTATTAAATAGATTATTCCATGTTGTATATACCACATAATTGCATTGCAGAAGTCTAAGTCCATTCTTCTTAATTCTAAGTCCATGTTATCAACAAAGGTTAATTTTCATGTTTGTTTAAAGTACCATCAACCCACACAATAATAATAATAATCATAGATTTTGCTCCAAAAACCTTTGTCTTGTTGGTATTCGGGTTACCTGAGGTAATTCTGTCATACAATAGCAACGTTTACAACGTTTACAATGTTACTACGTTCAATGTTGGGGGGGGGGGGGGGGAGGGGGTTCTATTAGAAATAAATTTGATGATGTACTGACTAGTTAAGGAAGAAGCTTCCAGTTCTGTAGTTTAAATTAGATATTAAATTTAAGTGTACAGGGCCCAGCTTGAGTAGCAGGTTGTGTATGAAGCAAGTGAAATGGGTGGTTAAAATTTAGTGAGTGACAAGAATAGCCATACTTGAAGATGCTTCGGAGTGTTTCTGAGTGGAGTCAACTTTACTTGAATGAATTTCTGACTTCAACTAACGAACTGGGGTGCACAACTTTTACATTAAGCTAGCAGTTTATGTACACGTTGGTATTTTGCCATTAGACACTAAAAGTTTTAAATGTGCTATTTTCTGCCTTTTTTGTATTGCTCCTCGTTTGTAATGCTTAAAACATTGAATTAAGAATGGCTTTGAATACTGTAAGTATTGTATTGTACTGAAGAACTGAATGCAGTTTATTTGAAAACTATTTGTTATGATTTGTTATCATTCCTAAAATTGCTGAAATGTGGGTTTTTTAATAAAATGTATATTTATTTCAAGCATTTACAGTAAATTGTTTAATAACTTTGACTTTTTTAGACATTAAACCATTACATATATAAAACGTTTTATTTATAATTTGCAAATAGTACAAATACAAACAATCATTTGAAAAGTGTTCAACCCTTCTAGGTTTCATGTTCTATTCAACATTTGGATTATTCATTGCTTTTTATTATTATTTTATAATCTATTTAAACAGAGTCTAAAGAGGTGAAAAGGCATAGCATGTTTTCACAATAACTGCCGTTTTATAGAAATTACAATCAATTTAAGACACCATTTTTTTGCTTTGAGAATGTATTCTTTGAAAAAACTTTTTTTAAGATATTGTTTTTTATTAATATATTTTCATGGAAAAGACAAACAGAAGTTAATTTCTACTATTCCTTGATTCTGATGCTGCACATTTCAGGGAAAGTATAGGCCTACAGCATTATACATTATTTATAGCGTTTGAGTTTATCACCTTACTAAGACAAACTCATCTTGTCCTAATTTGAGGCATGCAAGAAACGTTTTGGTGGTTCTAATTTTGGAAGACTTAACAATAAGGTTCCATTTCTTAACATTAACATGAACTAATAATGAACTTTATTTTTACAGCATTAATTATTATAATTTTATGTAACTTTTATCAAAAGGTTGTATCCTTTCACATTAAACTTTGAATGAAGAACAAACAATTGTATTTTTATGAATTAGCATTAACAAAGACATAAGGCTATCTAGCCTAATTGTAATCAAAATTATTCAACCCCCATTGCAAATCAGGTAGGCTATATGGCAAAATGTAATTACTGTCAGCTTTTTGCAATAAACAAATAAGAAGTAATTTAAATAGCTCAACACAACAAATGTTTCAAGTGATTTCTCCAAATTCAACTGAAAATGCTACTTTTAATGACTTCTGCATTCTCAATATTATTCAACCCCCTGGATATATGAATCCCTCACAACAGCAAAATCTGCAAAACAGGGGCCCGTTCTTCGTAGCCTACGTCGCTAAGTTAGCTGGATTTGATTGTTGGCGATTTGGCATGATCTTGGATTGTTTGGTTCTTCGACGCTCATCGTGGACTTGCTGTCATAGCAACAGGTGCGCAAGCTTGAACCTGCTGGCGAAGAGGCTTATTTCATGTTAACAGGATTAGATCGCTGCGTTATGAGGTGATACGGGAAGTCTTTTAACGCAGCGCGATAGTGTACTTTTTGAGAGATATAATTTTTCTCATGACTCGTGAGGATGTCGTTTACATCATTAATTTGTTGGAAACGCATAAATGTTCGACTCGTCGGAGTCTTTAATAACAGTGCAGGCATACTATTGCGATTCTTAATATTCCAGATTGTAGCCTAATATTATAGCCTATCAAATTTTAAAAAAGACAGTTGACAGACTTAAATCTCTTAGATGTTCCATATCACAAATATGGCCAGGATAAGTGCATGACTCAATAATTTTCAGAGATTTATGCACAATATTTGAACGTGGTAAGGACATACACATAAATATCAAGCTCACTGTATTACATACACACATGCTTATCCTAACAGAACTGAATTTTTCCATTATATAGGTGATTACAACAGGATTCTGCTTGGAGACAGGTGTTTTATGACCCCATTCCCTGACCCAAACCCCAGACCAGTTGCAATGGCTCTAGCCAGGACAAGGGCACACAATGAAGTGAACTTTAGCCAACTAAAGTGTCTGAAAAGTCTGAGGGTTGCACCTGACAAGGCCTGTGACATTGCATGTGCCATATTACACAACATTGCACCATCAGAAAAAATATAAAACATTTCATTAATGTTTAATAAAAGACAAGACAAATATGCTTAGAATTCTTTGAGTTTTATTTTATTGTTCTTTGTAAAGAAAAGCCAATAATAATCATCTTTTGCCTGCAATAAGAGATATTATGCAAAGTCAGCAATAGTACTCTGTGTGAAATAATATATTAGCACTTACTCTGAAGTTCCTTTGAAGCAACTCTATCTCTAGTGCCAGGTTTTTTTTCTTTAAGTTGTCAAATATTTTCAAAATACTCTATTTTCTAGGGGTAGGGGTGAACCTGTCAATACATGCATTATGCATAAAAAATTAAAAGGAAAAGTACAACACTGCCAACCTCTGCATCACTGCTTTGTGCAGACTCTTCTGTAGGCCTTTCTGTAGATGTGGACTCGTGCAACTCATATTGCATTCAGAAATAATAGGTACTCAAGTGTAAATTAAGTAAAGTTATTTATGCACTTAAAGATACCTGAGAGGGTTTCTTCACTGTCCTGTGCATTGGGGAAAAAATGGGCATTACAAAGTGTTGTACTTTCTTCCCTTTTGATAACGTTAGAAAAAGTCTTACTGCACATGCTTCAACCAACACTTGCTTGGGAACAGGTAAAAGTGTTGGTGTATTGTTTAAAACTGCCCTAAAGAGGAAAACACAATTTCATTGCAATGACACTGGGGGAAATGTGATCAATAACTCATGGCAACATATTTTTTTACATTAACTACGTGTAGTTTCACACATGTAGACTTTCACAAGTCAAAGCAATTCATTACTACTCAAGGTTTAACAGTTGATATGACTGGACAGCCATTTGGATTATAGGCCTACTTAATTTAATGCAGCAACAAATTATGTTACAGTGTACTAGGGTCATTTAAAGTTCATTTACAAAGTTGCTGCTCCTGGCCTCTGGCTGTGGGTCTGAGGAAGAGCTGAACCAGGGATGCCCTCCACAACCCAAGGCCCAGCTCTTCTGCCTGGGTATAATGTGGGGGTGCAGGACCACCACCTGTTTGTTTTTATTTTCTTGTTTTTTCTTGGTTGCTTTTATAAACAGGCAAACATTTATTAACAGTGTCTTTTTAAAATAGATTAGTATAAGTAGTACAAATTACCATTATCTATAATATTCTACTTCACTTTTACTTGTTCCCATGTTCTAGTAGTGGGTGGTGACTCTGACATTACTATGAACAAAGTTATTAATTATTTAGAAATTATTAAAATATAAAAATATATACTGTACACTCAAAAAAATGAACTAGGAAGGTTGTGCACTTTACATAATATATTTATATTTAGTTTACTTATAATAATTGTGTTTTTTGACTTTAAATGTTTTTTTCTATTAAGGTCAACGTAATTATGTCTCAACTTAACAGTACAAAATCTTAATGTGTTGCCTAAACACAAACCATTTATGTTAAGTAAAAAATTCTTACATCCAGAGGGTGGCAGTGTAGAGCGAGCCAACTGCCATTTTGCCCGAACTTAATTTGATTGTGTTCAATCTGCTTAAATATGTACAATTTAAGTTTACTTAATCCATTTGTGTTGGGTTTACATGATTGATTTGTGTTGCATTAACTGAAACTGGGTGGTGCTTGTTAGTTCCCAGCATGCTTTGCATATGGTTGAATTAACAGAGAATAAATGTTAAAATTAAGTGTTGTTTTATGTTTTTTTGAGAAAATGAGAAAAGGGGAAGACTTGATAGTGTGCAATTGTGTTTAATGTTCAATTACATTGCAATTATTGAACCATTTAAATTACAGTGGGTTACCATTGTGGAGAAGAGTGGAGCATTTGGTTAGGCTGAACACTGATTCTGCCATACTCACAGCAAATGCTTTGGCTGATGAATCTTTATAAATAAAGATGCAATAAAGTGCTATTAGTAGTTAATAGTCGGCTATAATCTAGAAATTGATTAGTGTGACTCTAAAATAAGTTATATTGAATTGAATGAATGAATATATGAATTTGAATACCTGAATCATATCAGGGAGCCTTTTTAAATTCACTGACACTATTAAATTAGGCTGTGCCCAACCATAGTAAATAAGTTGAATCAACCTTAATGAATTAAGTTGCCCCAACGTAAGTACATTAAATTGGAATAACAGAATTGCATAATGCTGAAATAAAGCAAGTTAATCATGTGGAAATCCTTTCCATGATTTTTTTATGTTCATTCAAAGAGTTCTTTTTTTGAGTGTAATAAGTGATAAAAACATCTAACATGGTCACTACAAACTTAATTTGTCTGCTACTTTTTGCCAGCCCTCACTCCTGGCTTTTGCACACTTTGAGGTGTTCCCTGGCGTTTTAATTCTGTTTTCAAATTCTGCAATAACGTCAAGCAATAACTTGCTTTGCTGCAAAACTGAGCGCGCTCTTTGGCCACGGTGAGCAGCCAATAGCAGCGTTGCTGATCAATTTCTACTATCGATACATATCCCCTTTTTACGGTGACGCATTGCTGCCACACACATATTATTTTTTCCCCTCAATTATGTCGTAATAACGAGATCTTATGTCGTTAAAACGACATATTTTCTCGTAATAACGAGATTGTATGTCGTTAAAACGACATATTTTTCTCGTAATAACGAGATCTTATGTCGTTTTAACGACATCTTTTCTCGTAATAACGAGGTCTTATGTCGTTAAAACGACATATTTTACTCTTAATAACAAGATGTTATGTCGTTAAAACTACATATTTTCTTGGCCTTATAAGGACATGTCAAAATATGCCTTTATCCACATAGAATTTATAGCCAATCATGTCTTTATCACACTTCTACGTTCAAAAAGCTGAAGCAATAGCAGCCCACAATGGATATTAATTAAAAAGATCAAATTTTGTACACACCTTATTAATAAAGCATGTGTAGCCTACAGATTATCAGATGAGCCCAGAATACGAACATTGCGTTTAATTACACAGACTAAGCGTTTTCCTCCCATAGAAAACTCGTAGGTACCGGTAATAAAGAAAAAGCTTATGTGGCTTATAATTCAGTGATACAGATCAAGTGCGTATCAATACCACGAATGTTATTTCTCGTGCCATTTATACGCCAAAAATAGTTTTTGCGTGTATATGATACGCAGTTTTTGGCGTGTAATACGCACGCAACCCCCTTCCCCCCTCCCCCTAACCCTACCCAAGCGGTTTTCAGTGCGTAGCACTGTTATGTATAATTACTGTATAAATGACACGAGAAATAACATTCGTGGTATTGATACGCACTTTCATGAGACTGCGTTGGATCAAATGCTGTAGCCTACACGCCTTATAAACCATACTATCCTACAGAAAAGCAGTTGAGCCCAGAATATGAACACAGCGCATTTATTTACACGTTAGCCATTTTCCTCCAATAGAAACCCTTTATTATAAAGAAAATAAAGATGGCTCTTAACGTGTCACATCAAATCCTTTAAATGGTAGGCCTATTCAATGCAAAACAAAAATGAAAAATGTAAGTAAAATAAATAAATATATATACACTCACCGGCCACTTTATTAGGTACCCCATGCTAGTAACGGGTTGGACCCCCTTTTGCCTTCAGAACTGCCTCAATTCTTTGTGGCATAGATTCAACAAGGTGCTGGAAGCATTCCTCAGGGAGTTTGGTCCATATTGACATGATGGCATCACACAGTTGCCGCAGATTTGTCGGCTGCACATCCATGATGCGAATCTCCCGTTCCACCACATCCCAAAGATGCTCTATTGGATTGAGATCTGGTGACTGTGGAGGCCATTTGAGTACAGCGAACTCATTGTCATGTTCAAGAAACCAGTCTGAGATGATTCCAGCTTTATGACATGGCGCATTATCCTGCTGAAAGTAGCCATCAGAAGTTGGGTACATTGTGGTCATAAAGGGATGGACATGGTCAGCAACAATACTCAGGTAGGCTGTGGCGTTGCAACGATGCTCAATTGGTACCAAGGGGCCCAAAGAGTGCCAAGAAAATATTCCCCACACCATGACACCACCACCACCAGCCTGAACCGTTGATACAAGGCAGGATGGATCCATGCTTTCATGTTGTAGACGGCAAATTCTGACCCTACCATCCGAATGTCGCAGCAGAAATCGAGACTCATCAGACCAGGCAACGTTTTTCCAATCTTCTATTGTCCAATTTCGATGAGCTTGTGCAAATTGTAGCCTCAGTTTCCTGTTCTTAGCTGAAAGTAGTGGCACCCGGTGTGGTCTTCTGCAGCTGCTGTAGCCCATCTGCCTCAAAGTTCGACGTACTGTGCGTTCAGAGATGCTCTTCTGCCCACCTTGGTTGTAACGGGTGGTTATTTGAGTCACTGTTGCCCTTCTATCAGCTCGAACCAGTCTGGCCATTCTCCTCTGACCTCTGGCATCAACAAGGCATTTCCGCCCACAGAACTGCCGCTCACTGGATGTTTTTTCTTTTTCGGACCATTCTCTGTAAACCCTAGAGATGGTTGTGCGTGAAAATCCCAGTAGATTAGCAGTTTCTGAAATACTCAGACCAGCCCTTCTGGCACCAACAATCATGCCACGTTCAAAGTCACTCAAATCACCTTTCTTCCCCATACTGATGCTCGGTTTGAACTGCAGGAGATTGTCTTGACCATGTCTACATGCCTAAATGCACTGAGTTGCCGCCATGTGATTGGCTGCTTAGAAATTAAGTGTTAGGGAGCAGTTGGACAGGTGTACCTAATAAAGTGGCCGGTGAGTGTAAATCACCCTTCACAAACTAGGAACAGGATACAAAAAGATAGCAAAGGCACTAAATGTTCCTAGAGACACCGTTTGAAAGTTAAAAGTTAAAGGTACAGTGGTTACACTACCTGGACGGGGCAGCAAAAGGAAGCTATCAAGGGATGCAACCAGATTTCTGAGAAGGCAGGTTCAGAAAAACTCTAGAGTGACTGCAGAAGACATGCAGCAAGACTTGGAGGCAACTGCAAGCTGAAACCTCAATGCCTCAGTAAGACTTTACTAAACACATCCCAGAACTCAGACGTACACCACTACTGACCCAAAAGCACAAGAAAAGTTGGCTCACAATCATATAAATTGGCCAGAGAAGTTTTGGGATTCCATTCTGTCAAGTCAAGTCACTTATTTATATAGCGCTTTTTACAGATTGTCTCAAAGCAGCTTCACAGTGATAACATGAAAATAATACAACAAAGTTTGTTTCTAGAAGAAAATTGCATCATCGTCCACCTTAAGTAAGACAGATCAATAATATTGTTGAATATTAAATGTCTCCAACTAAGCAAGCCAAAAGCCAAGGCAAAAGTGGCAAGGAACCAAAACTCCATCAGGTGACAGAATGGAGAAAAAAACCTTGGGAGAAACCAGACTCAGTCGGAGAGCCAGTTCTCCTCTGGTCAATGAAGGATCAGTCTATGATTACGATTCGAGCAGCATTACAAGTAGGTATGGGAATTGATAAGAATTTAACGATTCCGATTCCATTATCAATATTGCTTATCGATACGATTCCTTATCGATTCTCTTATCGATTCTCATTGGGTGAGGGAATAAGTAAAAATTTGTTTGTTTGTATTAACTCGCTTTAATGCACACTTTTGTGCATTTACTTAATGAGCACTGTGCCACTGTTCGTCCGACTGTTTGTACTGTATTTTATTTATTTTTTTATCCTAAACTGTTTTAATTATTCTTATTTCTTTGATTATTTTAATTTCTTTATTCTAAACTTTTTTTATTATTCTTATTTCTTCTATGTAAAGCACTTTGAATTACCATTGTGTATGAAATGTGCTATATAAATAAACTTGCCTTGCCTTAATATCTGATCAGAAGACAAAGCACAGAGTATTAGGGGTGTGAACCTACACTGGTCTCACGGTTCGGTTCGGTTACGATTATCATGTCATCGATTCAGTTCGATTCGATATCTCGATGCATTACGATGCACTGCATCCTCAATTTTCAATTTTACTTCAAAAGTGATGTGTGTGTTCACCTGTTCGGGAAGTCGCAGTGACAGAAACAGTGACATTCCAGTTTAAGTTTCAAGGGAGTCAAGCCTGTTTATGCCATTAAAAAAAATGAAATTCTGTTAAATCAATTTTCTTTTAAAGAAATGTTCATTTAAAAGCAGTGCTCATTCATCAGTGTATAATGTTACCATAGAGATGCGCGCATCAACCGTCGCGAGTCCGCTGTTGAAGGTGACGATCATCCATTTATAATCACGAGTAACAACAGAATAATTGTAATTTGACCACTGGGTGCAGATACTTAAATCAGAGAAAATGACTGGGTCGGGTGGATGATTTTTTTGGCTGCGGATCCAGGTGACGCTGGAGCTCATCCGCTTTATCGAAAGCAGTCAAAGGCGTTAACAGCTCAGGTGAAAATGGCTAAGGTGGTTTATCAAGTTAGTGGTATTATCTCCTGCTTGCATATTCTATTTGTGCATGACATGAGCGCACACAGCGCGTGTCTTCTCCAGGTTGTGCTTACCAGGTTGTTCATAAAAGCCGAAATGTGCCCAGATGTAGGCTTTTAAAGTAGTTGGAGCATTTTTAATTACTCACACTCGCCTAAAATGAATTGCATGCTGTGTGTTTCTGCATATTGGAGGTAGTTCCCCCCTTTGACGAAATAGAAATTTTACAAGTGTTGCAAGTGACCGTATTGTCGTCTTTTCACGTGAAAAATAACCAAACTTTAGAGCACTTCTGCCTCGATGCCATGTTTGCTGCGTTCTGAACCAAACAACGCAGCGCGTGTGTGACGCCATGACACATTTGCAACGAGCAGAACCGATAAGCGGAATCGTTAAGCAGGCATCCTAACGGTTCCAAGGAATTGGTTCACTGGGCACCGGTTCTGAAGAAGAACCGGTTCTCGATTCCCATCCCTAATTACAAGTCAGATTGGATTGGAACATTTAGAGTATTTATCACTTTCCATCTGGTTGGAAGTCGAAGTCATCACGCCGGTATGGAGACGAGTTGTTGAGGATCAGTGCCGATGGCTGTCGTGTCAATGAGGCCTTCACAAGGCTGATGAGGCCGGCACTTCAGGATGCGTTGGGATGGGTCCAGGCGCAGGTCCACCATAGGGGAGAGAATAGTTGACACTTCAGAACTGTGTAGTCGTCGTGTCCAGGTGATGGTCCTTCATCAGATCTGGATACGGCCTGGATTCGGCGGGCTGTGGTAAACCTCTGGATATACAGAGAGACTAGGATTAGCGTAGATGCCATCCTTCTTATGATGTACCAAGTTTAGCATAGGCTAAACTATGCAGCCTAACATTGAATTATAGAAGTCTATAGTCTGTTATGTGTATGGTAGGCCAAAGAGATGACTGACAGAACTGACAGAGTGTGTCTGCTTCCCGGACAATGTTAGGAAGATTGTTCCAAAGTTTTGGTGCTAAATGGGAATAGGATCTACTGCCAACAGTTGATTTTTGATATTCTAGGTATTGTCAGCAGGCCGAAATTTTGAGATCACAATAGACGTGAAGGACTATAATGCGTTAAGAGCTCACTCAAGTACTGGGGAGCTAAACCATTTAGTGCTTTGTTCTGTGGAGCAATGAAACAAAACTGGAACTTTTCGCAATCCCAGTCACCTGACTTGGACTCTATAGAAAATTACTGGTGGGATTTGAGGAAGGCGGTTGTAGCACGCAAATCCAAGAATATTACTGAACTGGAGGCCATTGCTCATGAGGAATGGGCTAAGATTCCTCTGAAACACTGGTGTCTGGTTATACATCTCATTTGCAGCAGGTCATTACAGCAAAATAGTGTTCTACAAAGTACTAAAGATGCTTGCCATGAAGGGGTTCAATAATTTTGAGACTGCAGAAGTCATTAAAGGTTGCATTTTCAGTTGAATTTGGAGAAACCACTTAAATAATTTGTGTTGAGCCATTACTTTTGTCTGATTTATGCAAGCTTGCTAAAAGTCTGTAAATGTTGCCAATAAACCTGATTTGCAATGGGGTTGAATAATTTCGATAACTAATATATAATTTCGATAACTAAGTTATTGAAAGACAATAACTTTATATTCGGTGCACTTTCAGATTTAAAACTTTGCAGGATGTTTTTATTCACTTAGAGCTATATTACACACTAAATAAAAGGTCATTTTGAAAAATCCATGATATGGATTTGATAGATTATCATTTTGGTCACAGTTTTAATTTGAAATGTTCATTCCTTTCATGCCTATCTGTCATCTTGAAGGGTGGTATAATCAGCGTTGCCCCATGGTCAGCTAGCAGCTTCTCGATGGTGAAACCCTTGTCTGCCATGCAGCCATCTCCAGGCTCCAGTAAGTCGAGCAGTCCACTTCGTTCAGTCAGCTCTCGGTCATAGATGGAGCCAGTGAAGAGACTTGACACAAAAGTCACAGCACTACATAGGGCAATCCCAATTAATCCCTTAAAGGTTGTCGTGTTTTTATACGATGAGAAAACCTCTGACTAGAGAGTGAGGGATGATGGATTCTGGCATCGCACCTCGGTGCAGTCGATGACTACCCGAACATATGGACTGTACAGCACAAATTAGCTTGACATGGTGTTCTTGACTTGCCGTTTACTCATCCAGATGGGAAGGGAGCCAAGGAGCAGGTAAAGGTAGTGCAGCAAAGGTAGTGATGCGTGCAGCAGCAGCATCCAGTGCACCTGTATGAGATGAGAGAAAAAATTAAAACATCTGACCCAGATTGTGTCTGTGACTTGCATATTGGAAGTAGTTTGGACCTCTAAAGCTACATGACATAGCTTTTTAATAGCTCAATATTCACCTTTACGTTTAACCAAGTAAGATATAAAATGCAACGTTTGTACTTGTGATGAAGGTTTTCACATAGTGGTATTGGTCAAATGCTGGGACATCATAAGATGTGGATTTGAATGTATTTTTTTAGAAATTCTCAAATAATCTTTTTGCCAATGTTTATAAAAAATATATATTTTTTAAATTGATGTGAAGTGTACATTATTACAACAGTCAAATCTAAATACAGAGAAAGCCTTTTGTTACAGGTAACATTACAATTCAAATAAAAAAAATAAACAGTAATGCTTTATTACAACAGCTTATTATTATTTATATTATTATTATTATTGTTGTTAAATGTATATATATATATATATATATATAATTATTTATTTATTATGTTATGTTTTTCAAAAATGTTGTTGACCGATCAGAAATGACTGAGGAGCACCTGAGGGTTAAGCATAGTAATGGGGTACTGGTAGATCATCATGAGGAGGTAGGCCAACATTTCAGAACACCGGCAAACACTGGCATACCTGGTTTAGGAGCAGAACCGTAATCATGTTCTGTCATCACCACCGAAGCTGCGACCTCCTCCATCGCCTCTTCCTCACATGGCAGGGGCTGCTCCAGAAGAAGGGCTGGGCAAACGTCATGGCCTAAGCAAGTTGATGCAACCCCGGTTGGTAAAGTTAGCCACGTCAGCTAACGCTAGCCTGCTAGCATTACTTAGTCTGATTCACTAAAGTACCGGCTACAAACAAACAGGCTACCTTGTTTTATTTTAAAGTTTGGCCCTTCATCCTGGTGAACCGCTTTAATCCATTTCTTCCTTAGACTCAATTCAGTCGGGAATCCATGACAACTTAAGTAGGGTTGCCGTTGTTTGTTCGATTTACAAAGTGGAACAGAGCAGTGACATCTAGTCTTCATTTCAGCCATTGTTGAACTGCGCCGGAAGTGGACATGCACAAAGTTGACAAATCCCACCCATGAAACCCGGAAGCTTGATAATCCCCTAATGAGGATAGTAAGAGTGCAAGGGCTTTAGCCCAATGACGTGACGTGCAATTTTGATGTCCAAACCCCTTTATGAAGTCAAAATAAGGAAATGTTTAATAAAAGGCACATTTATTTAATCTATTGATCTCCATTTATCAAATGATATGAACATGTATTGAGGGTATTACAAAGTGTAAGAATTATTAGACATTATAGTCACGTGTCATACCGGACAACTGTGGTATCTATGGATTCCTTGGGTCATGCCGAATCTGTGGATACTGATTTTGCCAGGATTGGATGTACCATGTGTCCGCCATTTTGAATTTTGTCATAATTTGCAATAACTTTTAAACTATTTGACATATCTTCACAAAACTTAGTATGGATCATTGACACAATGTCCTGAAGGTACATGAGAAAATTGAACACAGCGTCACCTAGTCTTCCAGAGATATAAGGTCTTTTGCAAAAATGCTTATAACTTTTTTGAAAACATTGTTAAAAATTTTATTTTGATGTCATTATGTTCCTTAGCTTATGCCGATTCTGACGATATCTCATTTGTCATTTTCCAACAATGTGACTGTCCACCATATTGGAGCAAATGAAAACCTGTTTTTTATTCGCCGCTCCTCCTTCAAATCTTGCTCAATTTTGTCCAAAATTTGATTATATTTGGACCAAGCCGCACAGAAATGACTGAACAGATTTTTTTTATATTTGCTACCATTCCCAAGAAATTCCTCTCTAAAGTTGACTTTGCCTGTGTTTGTCTTATGTTGGTTAGTTTAGCAATCTGTAAACAATCTATAAAACATGCCAAAGCTGCCCAGTCTGCAAGTGGTACTGTGGCCAGGGGCCTCATTTATAAACGTTGTGTACGCACAAAAGGCGGCGAATGCTGCTCTCTACGCAATAATTGGTATTTATAAAAAGCAAACTTGACGGTAAAATGTGCGGTCCTTCACGCAAGCTCTGACCTAGGCGTACGCACAAAAACGGGTGAAATGAGAAATGGCGACACCGTCGGCAGATGGAAGAAACGCGTGAAAGTGTGTGAAACTGTAGACCGTTGTGTAAAATAAATGGCAATACTGCCTCTCATAAATAGCACGAAGACTTCACAAAGCAAGTCTTACAATTAACAGCCTACACGAACACCCGTTTGATCGATCTGCAACAGAAATGCAAATTAACACATATTTGCAAAAAGAATCAAATGGATGGTAATAAAATGCCATGATGCCATCACAATGTGTAATGACGCACAATGGCTGATCTTGCGCTGTTAGAGGATGTGGCAAATGGAAGGATTCGAGTGAACGCATCTTCAGACTGGAAGAAGACTTGCTGACAAACGAGGACGAGTGGCTTACTCGTGATGAGCTCCAGACTCACTCTGGCGATGGAGCGCTAGACACTTTTTTTGCATCGACTTTGATGTCCGACCATTTATTTTTTATTTCGGCCACGGCCCGAGGATGTGTGCACCAAGTGCCCCAAGTGCAACTCAAGTGCCTTTGTGCATGGCATTAGTAAAACTCACACTGTGGGTCCAAACAACATTTTACTCCTCTTTGCTCTTTTCCACCTCGCCAACGAAAATTTCTATTTCACATTGAGTGAAGTTACGTTTCTTGGGTTTCCTCTCTGTGTTTGCCATGATTTCGCAATCGATGAATATTAACTTGTGGGCGTTTCACAGACTATTTATGGGCAACGGCGTGACATGAAGCCGCAAAAGCTGCGCTACATTTAGAATTGATTGTGATTTACTAAGGGAAAACTGCGTAGGATCTGCGTGCGCACGGTTTTATAAATCCGAATATTTCTGTGCGTACGCACATCCTATGTTTCATCCGTACGCCACTTCTGACGCAAATCCTACGCAAAGTTTTATAAATGAGGCCCCAGAAGTGATGCAAAAGTTGCTTCTGTTCAAAACATTTTGTCTTTCTGAGAACTTAAATATAACACATTGTGCTTCTCTATACAAATTCTTCATTTTGAGTTAATTCTCACTTAAACTATTGAATTTTGGCAGCTGTGTAAATGAAATCAATGCAGCGCTTCTGGGTTGCACGTCAGAACGTAGGCTCACTATTGGCCAGCATCACACACATGACCAGCGTCGGCCAATAGTGAGCCTACGTTCTGACGTACAACCCAGAAACGCTGCGCTGTTACACTAAGATGAACACTCAATTTTTTTTCTTTAAATTCACTTCAGGTCAAAATGAGCCATTGAAAGGATGAGGGTTAAACACAGAAGGCAATGTGTGCTGTTTTAGTCTCACCTGCACGCTATCAAAGCCCGGGTGATGACGGCGTAATTGAGTAATATTAGACCTTACGGCACTCGCATCAGACAAAGTTTTCAAAGAGTGAATGTTTTGTTCAGTTTTTTCTGTAGCCAGAATGTTCCCAGACAGGAGATTTATGTCATGCATGCAGCAGCTCTATCATCGGCTTGTCTCCTTCACTTGCCATACTGAACTGAAACACACCAACAACTGTGTTGTTGGAACTGTGATGTCAACAATACAGAAGCATACATTAGTGGCTTGTTTTATGCATTGCAAAAAGGCACAGCAAACAATAAAATGCTGTCCTTGATAAACATCCGTTCCTAAGTCAGCCCAATTAAATAGAAATATAAGAAAACAAAAAAAGAAAAAGAAAACATTTAAAGGTGCACTGTGTAATATTTAGGAGAATCTGTTGACAGAAATGCAATATCATATACATAACTATATTTTCAGTGGTGTATAAAAAC
The DNA here is from genome assembly GCA_031834385.1 of Semotilus atromaculatus. NCBI lineage: Eukaryota > Metazoa > Chordata > Actinopteri > Cypriniformes > Leuciscidae > Semotilus > Semotilus atromaculatus. Next base: position 4,852,149 of record JAULUF010000023.1, on the reverse strand, counting down.
ATTACACAATGAACCATTATGTTTTTATTACCTCCAAATTAGCAGTTTCTATATACATACACCGCCTATATTCTATATACAAGTCACCATTTTGCGCAGTCATGTTTCTACAATAGCCCTAAATGGACAAACACGTTTCACCACTATGTTGTTCTTCGTGCAAAGAAAGTAGCTAAAGTCAGTGAATAAAACACTGACACAATGATGAACAAGTAACAATAATATTAGCAATAACATTTCATTTTATTGAGTAAGTAAACAATTTTGTTTATCTTTGTAAAGAAACCTCATTGCTTAACTGGCTACTCTCTGCTGTCTCAGACGACAACATATTTTCCTGTCGGCCACCATAACTTCTGTTGGTTACAATTCGCAACCTCACCACTAGATATCGCTCAATCACACACTGCACTTTTAAAAGGCACAATAAAAGTATGATGAAAGAAAAGAAAAAAAAAAGATGGAAAAAAACAACTTCTTGGAAATTGTTGACTATTTAACCTTTAAAGTATGAAAGGTAACATGAGCTTTGGCACTGAAACACGTGTATTTTGACATATGTAAATAAGAGTAATAAAGTACAGAAACAAGTCACTGCAAGAACACTGAAATACTGTACAAGAAATTACTTGCGATAAATGAATGACAAGTAAGTGTGTATGCCTTGTGCTAATAAATAAAGACACAAATAAATGAAACAAAAAATCTTTGTACCATGGACATTACTAAACCCATGTAAAGCCATCGTCTGCCCTTCTCTACCTTCTTGTGAGATCACTCTGCGTGTGAATGATCTTTTACTTTGCAAAGAAGTGCCATTTGTCCACTGAAAAATGTAAACAAGTTAAAGTTATATAATTTGTCAAATAAAAAAAGTAATAAAAAATATACAAATACAATTTTACCTTCAGAAGATACTGCGAGGGGTTCCCCATATTCTCCAGCCTACAAAGCAAATGTGCAGTTTTCTTGTGTGTTCTCAAGGAATGAGAAATTTGCCAATAGTAAAAGACAAATACTCACATCTTGAACCACAGCACTGGCCTCTGCATCACTGCATTTGAATGGACTATCGCACAAGGAAGTGTTTTGACTAAAAAGAGAGATCAAAGTAAACAACAAGTTCATAATTACGGTCATCAAAATGACTACCAAATCTTTAACAAAGAGAAACTCTGTTGTCATTTAAATCTGGTATAAAAATAAAATCTCACACTCACCAAACAATTTCATCACCTTTCATCTTTTTTCTCATCACTAATGCTTTCCAGAAGCTGTGTGTTGATTTTATGACTTCTATAGCAAAGTCCTAAAAATATATTAACATCATCAACATTAGATGATTGATCATTAAATGATTAATACTTCTCCATTAGCAATGATAAGCTACCTTATCCTTAAACTGTCCATTGAATGCAAACTTGTTCTCAGGCTTTCCATCTGGTACTTTATATTTTTTAAACCAATCCACAGTAGCCTCAAGATAACCAGGCTTAATCTTTCTCACATCCTCAATACCTGTTAATGACACGTTCATTGAGATTACTCAAATGAAGATAATACAATAACTACATAGATGAATAAGATGAATAAAAACAAATACTCACTGTTAAGGCTTGATGCATCTGGGTCCTCTATATTGATGGCTATTACCTTCCAGTCAGTCTCTCCTTCATCTATCAAAGCCAGAATTCCAAGAACTTTAACCTGAATCACCTGCCCTGTTACACACACCTGTGACAGAGATTTACAGTGAGTTACAAAAGTAATCAAAACCACAACCAATTTGTGTTTGTAAAGAAAGAAGAATCTGTTGTGCTAAATAATAAAACACCAAAATACATGGAATAATGGGCCAAAAATGCCACCTACACAGTGTCACAAGCTACAAAATAATTAGTTTAATATAGTGTTGGGCGATATGCTCTATTTTCATATCGTTCTATCGTTAGCCTGTGAGATCGTCGATACACGATATTATCGTGAGGGGGCGGGGCTTATTTATTTGATTATATTTATATTTGATTATTAATTAGCTTGTTTAATTACTTTGTTTTATATATGAGAATATTTTTCTATTTTGCTAGCTAAGGTGGAGTGTTTATTAATAGTCTAAATCAGGTTATTTCCCGGTATAGTGAGGTAAAAAAAATAATAATCCTACTCATTAGTGTATCTGACTCCATTCATTCAAACATGTTAGCGGGAAATTTATGGACGCATTATCCTCATGCCGTTACAGATGCTGCATTTTGACTATAGCCTTCTTCTGAGATGAAAACACGTTTTTATAATTTATTGGGTGAAGAAAGTACTCTCTGTCTGGATGCATATAAGGACGCTTTCCTGTCATGCCTATGCGCACTTCAATAAGCCCAAAGAACGCGGGTCAATGTGTTTTAATGCCGGGAGAAATCAGGGCAATGGCCAAAATCTAGCTGAGTCGATCGGTTTATAGGCTACTTAAATGCGTTTACATGACCACATGCACTGTCAGTTTATTCAGCATAATCGGGTTAAGAACGTGCATGTAAACGCGCTCACTTATTTCCTGAAAGTGAAAGCAGAAACGGACTTTCGGCATCATCTGCTTAACGCCACATTCTCTCAGAGACGACGATGGATATAACGGTATAGCAACTATCTTAATTTACTGGCTTAATATTTCTCTTGTGAACCTACATTAATGACAGTGAAAAAATGAGACGAATATCTTGTTAAACAAGTTGTTTTTAAAGTGTTTGAAGCTGCTTTTGATTTTCACAGACAGATGACTGATATGTGCCGTGTTCATGAACTAAAGACTGTTATAGGTCTATATAATTTTAGTGATATTATTATTAACATTTTGTAATCTGACGAACAACACCACCTAGAATGATGTGTCTGTTATAACAAGCACTCTTGACAATGGCGGACGCCGGTGACGCCACGATCTCAGAAGAGAACCGCTCGTATGTCTGGAACGCGAAGATCCAGAGAGCTCAAATTCGGTAGAGGTCGTCCCAGGGGGACCCTTGCCTGAACGCCAGAATGGCGGGCCCCGGGGACGCCCCCTACCTGATCGCCGTTCGCTGGGACCTCCGATTTCGAACGGCTATAACTCGGGGACCCGGGCGAGTTGGACCTCAGGGGTGGGCTCGTTCGAAAGGCCCCGTCCAGCACTACGAACGATTTCTTGGGAATATTGATCAAAGATTGACCGAGATATAAGCCGAAACACGTGCGCCTTTGACCGGACGTAACTCCCTGACTGTCTACAATAGACTGTATAAAGGAGAGAGGCTCGGGAGCGTGCATGCACGTCACATCCGATGTTTTTCGTGGGAAATCCGACCCGGAGCCTTCACATAAAAATAGGAATACTGGCCTTCAGAGGTAATAGCAAAACCTGACAAGTGGATCATTATAATGTGTGATTACAACCCCTTCACACACAGGCAATAAAAAAAGGATTCATTTTAGTAGAAAAGTTACATAGAGCACCTTTAAATGTTGGATTTGTAATTTTGTAAACTACGAAACTGCTTAATGGTTTAAACGCTTTTGCAAGACATTACTATTATTAACTATGCAGTTCCACCCACCTTGGAGCTAATCTCGCACACGTCTATGGGGTCATTGTCTCCACAGCACATGGTTTCCTTGTCAGTGTGGTTGGGATCTTCCCATGTCTTTATATATTGGTAAACAAACAAAAAAAAAGGTTATTATATTTATATTAAAATGTGATAGAGGGTTATTAATACAAAAATATTGCAACAATTAAGATGACAAAACAAAAACAACAAATAGACTTTTCAAATTAGACTGCAGACAGATGTTATGGAAATTCATAGCCATAATCAAAACCAGGACATCACCTGTGGAAGTGCACCATAGTTCCAAATGTACCCTTTGTGCGGAAAAATGTTAGCTACATATCGCAGCTTGCCTTTCTTCACATCTTGCTTGATCGGGTTTAATGGTTCCTTTGTTGCTATCTGTGGGTAAAGGAAATTATGTAGTGTGTTTTTGAAAATTCTGTGCTCAAAATAACATACTATTGTATTGCACATACGCACAATATAAGAACATACAATACTGTATTTAAAAGATAATTGTTTTCTACTGATAGATTATATCAATTTAATTTAAGTGATACATTTAATGTGTTTGTTCAATAAATTAAAATTAACTTTCCAATTAATTGGCCAAATCAGGCAACTGATTGATGTCCGATCAAATTAAGAAATGGAGAGATGCTGGTCATTGTAGCAACAGTCAGACACATGGACCACAGTGGGACAGTGGGACGGGGAGGTGGAGACTTAACAGTTTTTAATGTTGAAAAATATACTTACCTCCATCTTAGCATTTGACCAACGAGGAACTTCTACGACCATATTAAACAGGATCTGTTAAAGACGAACAATTATTACATTAAACACAATCTATTTTGCAACAATAAGGTCCCACAATGCTTAATGGTTACCTCATTCGTTTTTAATTTCTTTGGTGGAATGCCACAATCCTGATAAATAAGAAGCATAATGTCATTAGAAAATAGACTGAGTAAGAATTGACCCAGTTATCTTAATGCAATTAGGTTATTGGACTAATTCATTATTTATTATCACCTGACCTAAAAGCACTGATTTGAAGTAACGTTAGACATCCACATTATACATACCAACCTGTTCATCAGCAACACAGAGAGGAATGTCATGTAAAGGGGATATGTATTTTCCATCGGAAGTTTCTGCAAAGCAAATGTTACAACCTGTGATCATCAGTCGTCCAAATTCAATTTATCTCAAGTTATCAGACAAGGTTGAGTTTCAGTAAGGTTCTTCCTCTCTCTCATAGTGTTTTATACAAGATAGGTCATGGGCGTTGCTAGACGAGATGCAGAAACCATAAAGTGCACAAAAAAAAATGTAATTTGAAGATTTTAATAGCCTGGTTTTCGATGCAGTTGAGTGTAACCTAAACCGGGAATGCATGCATGTCTTTCACAATCTCCCGCCGTTGACGCTCACAAATTCGCAGCGAGGGAACACACTGTGTCAGCAAAAAATAATTTTATTTGAGAGGAGTGATGGGCTTCCTCATTTTTTATTAACGACATTTAAAGATGAGAAGGGCAAACTTACTTAAATAAATCCTGTAGTCAGTTGAGTTTGTTCGTCCCCTCTGCTCTGTTAGGTAGTGCACCATTTCTCTCAAATGAAAGGAAGCAGCTGAAATGAAAGACTTGCTTTTCCGAGAGGACTGCGAACAGAGAAAAGCTGCAGAATACTTCGCAGCAGTATAAATAACTGAACGCATTATTTACATTGACATTTAATATAATAGTTCCTGATTGCGTGAGAACGTCACCCACGTTACGTATCACACAATCTCTTTTAGTTCATACTGCCACCTATTGTCAGATGACCGTATTTACACAAAAGGACCCAAGCAAGTATGGGGAAGTAGTCCTGTAATTTAGGCTAATTGTTCCTATGCTTTATAATTTTTAACTTTTTTCTATTCACTTTTTTTTTTTTTTATGAAAAAATATAAATTTTGTTATAAAATGTAAAATAGAAGGCAATGATGTTTTGGTCTTCTGATGAGGATTCCATGTGATGATGAGAGTCCAGTAGGGGGCGCTCTTCGTATTTGTTGTAGCTGTTAGAAGGTTAAAAAAACTTTTTTTCATTTTATTCTACAGGAAAGTTGAAAAGAATAGAATGTTGACATATTTTAAAAGTGAAAGGTGACCATGAGCTTTCAAAAAATATATAATACATAAACTGTAAATAAATCATATTATACTTCAAGAATTCTGATATCATATTTGTGTCTAGGAGCAGACTGAAATTTAACTTGTCGCTGATAATTAGTTCCTCAGCTGCACTTCTAAAATCACTTCTAAAAATGTGTCGTAAATCGTAATCTATTCAAATTTTGCAATGTTTGAGAGTCTTTCAGAGTAAATAATTAAACCTTAAAACTTAAATCTCTGACTGTTATAGTTTATGAATATGTATACAATAAACATATAAAGCAGGACTGATCTCACTAAAAGCACATTAGTCAAGTATTAAAATCTAATATTGACAGATAATTAGCTTTTTCAGAGCATGTTTCTGTCTATAAACAAAATTGAATACACGTGTTTATGACTAGCCCCGGGTTTAAGGCTTAAGCCTAGTCCCAGGCTAAAATGAATGTTTAAGATGGTAAATTAAAGCAATTTGCATTTACAAAAGACATTTCCTCAAATATGTCAGTGACATTTTTTTTGTTATTTATTTATTTTTTCAAGATGCACACTAGTAGGCCTAGCTAATGCATTTTTTCCAGGTATGTTTATGAAAGCTATGTTCTAATTGAATGAAGGCCTAATCCTGGCTTAATCTGAGTCTTTTGAAACCAAGCCTAGAAGTGTTGCAAACCACATTTCATAATTTCCTTATATTTGTGAAATTTCTTATGTGCAAATTTTTCAATCACCCTTGTACTCTTTATTAAAAAATGAACTAAATCGGTTTTCACTAGCCCTGGTAAGAATGAAAAATAAAAGGCAGTGAAGTTATTTGATTTATTTGTGAAAGTTTGTAAAGGTATTCATGTATTTCTTGTTCTTGTACTTTTTATTTGATTTACATACTACTGTAACAAGTATCTTGTTCTGTCCATGAACTTTTATGCTGAAATTGTAACCCTGTTTCCTGTTCTTCTTCCTTTGGATTTAATAGCAAATCAGCGTTGGTGCATTTTCGCCACCTAATGGGGTGGAGTGTGAAGCATTGCTGTAGATAGGAAATAAATTCTAAATTCTTCCATTCAAACTTGTTTTCTTAAGATATTCTAATAAAGCTGTGGTCACTTTTGAATTATTGTTCAAAGTTCTTTAATGTTAACCTTTTTATTCTTACAGATACAGCCTCAACCTCTTCTATGAGCCGAGTATTATAACCAACACATTTTAGAAGAACATGTCCGACTATTTCTGGTAATCCACATTTGCTGCTCAATCCTGTAGTATGTTTACCAATTTAAAAACAATTATTGATTCAAAGTTGAGAGTCCAATACAAAGTCATAAAATTATTGGAAGACATTCCTTCTTTAGCACAAACATCTCTCACATTCCCTTTATATAATTCAAGTAAGTGTCTTCCCCAGAGGGTCATTAACATTAATTCTTGAATACTTTAAAGCCTTTTATTTATTTATTTTTTTGCCATCTGTTATTTTATTTCCCACAATACCCACATGTGCAGGAATTTTATTGGATTTTAAATTCTTATCAGGGTCTGAAGGGTTTCTGTGACAATATCGTGTCTTGAGTCAGATTTTCATTTTTGTAAGCTTATAAAGCTTGGTAAATAATCAGAGCAAATAACTTGAAGCACTTTAACCTTTTCCACCCATTGAAGAGCCAACTGAATTGCAATTCTGAGCTACTGCTGCAGCTGTTTGCCCAGATTCAGGATCTTTTCAGCTGTCAGTAATTGAGTGCAAATTATACTCTTAATCCAATATTGTTTATCCTGTGTCCGGTGCCATGTTTGTAGTCCTTTGTAGTTTCCCCTGTTGATTAGTCTTGATCCCAGGTTGTCTTGTTAGTCTATTAGCAGTGTATGTATACGGTACCCCAGTGTTTCTTGTGTTAATTTTTGTTTGTTGTGCATGGACATATGTGTTTAGAGTTAAGTTACTTTAGTTGTGTTCCCTTGTTTTGTTTTTGGCTTTGTTTTCATTAAACTATCACTCCTGCACTTAAGCCCCGTTCACACTCTACTGTGTGTAGTGTTAAGGGGTTTTATAGGACAGGATGTGATGTTGCCCGGGAGAAGACTTCAGTTACCAAGTCGGGTAAAACATGTGATGCGGTTTTGCCGAATTAACTGGAGAGAACTCACGTAAATTTTAGTCAGTTAGTAAGTCTGAAGGTTAGCTAGCTTGCAAAGCTAACGTGAATCGTAGATAACGTTCGCGGCAGACGAGGAGGAAAGAAAATGGAGCGATTCCAGATTCCCCCACCACCCAAGTTTGACTTCACAAAGCCAGAAGAGTGGCTCAAGTGGATTCGAAGGTTTGAGAGATTCCGGATTGCATCGGGTCTAGAGCTACAGCTGGATGAAAACCAGATGAACACTTTAATTTATAATATGGGGGACGAGGAGGAAGATATTGTGACTTCACTTCGTATGACTGAGGAGGAGGCAAGTGTGTACAACATTGTCAAAGAGAAGCTAGAGGGACATTTCGTGGTGTGGAGAAATGTTATTTTTGAGCGAGCCAAATTCAACCAGAGACAGCAGGAACAAAGGGAGACAGTGGACAGTTTTATCACTGTACTTCACTGTTTGTCAGAGCACTGCGGCTATGGATAGCTGCAGAACGAAATGGTCCAGGACAGACTTCTTGTAGGAAAAACCACCTCGTCTCTACGCCAGTGGTGCCAGCAGCGCAGACCATCCTGCCAGACCATCCCACCAGATCATTCTACCAGAGCCAGAGCAACTTACTGGTCAGCCAGTGGGGCCATGCAGATCATGCAGGCCCAGTTCAACCATGCAGCCCTGAGCCTCCGGCACACTACCCTGCAAGAGAGAGACGACCTCCAGGGAACCCGAAGGACTTTGTGGCTATATAGCAGGTACCCTGGTGAGACTGAGTGATTTCTACGGGGCAGAATAAACCCCCACACTCAGTAGAAGGATTTGGCAGTCTATCCCACCTTCTTAGTTCAGATTTTCAGTTAATGTTCATATGCTTATTGTTCATAAGATACAGTTTGGTTTATAACTCTACAGTTAACTTTTGGATATAGTCTGTTACTGTATAGAGGTGTTAGTATAATCTTGAGTGATATATCAGTACAACTGATCTTAGAAAGGGAGATGTAGTGTTAAGGGGTTTTATAGGACAGGATGTGACGTTGCCCGGGAGATGTAAAACAGCACTGTAATAAAAACATGTTACGAGAGCCATCTCTCTCCGTGTTATTAGTTAAAGGATTAGTTCACTTTTAAAAAAAAACTTTTGCTGATAATTTACTCACCCCCATGTCAGGTGTATAAAGTACTCAAAATTGTTACTCAAGTGGAAGTACAAGTACTGAGGGAAAATTTTACTCAATTACAAGTAAAAGTATCTGCCCAGAATCGTACTTGAGTAAAAGTAAAAAAGTACCACATTAAAATTGTACTTGAGTATTAAAGAAGTAAAAGTAACAGCAAGAATGAAAACTAGAGATTCCCATTTAAGCTTTTAATCTCTTAAAACATAAAGTGAATGAACCACATACAAGGTTTTATCCTGCTTTAGAACTGTATTTAGTTATCAAAGTGTAAGACTACTATCTAATGCCAGTACGCAACATGCTACTCAAAGTTGTAAAACCTTGCATTTAACTTAAAGGATTAGGTCACTTTTTAAAAAACTTTTGCTGATAATTTATTCACCCCCATGTCATCCAATATGTACATGTCTTTCTTTCTTCAGTCGAAAAGAAATTAAGGTTTTTGATGAAAACATTCCAGGATTTTTCTCCATAGAATGGACTTCAATAGGACCCCAAACAGTTCAAGGTCCAAATGACAGTTTCAGTGCAGCTTTAAACAATACCAGACGATGAATAAGGGTCTTATCCAGCGAAACGATCGGTCATTTCTAAAATAAATAAAAAAGTTTAAGTTTTATAAGCACAAATGCTCGCCTTGCTCTGTTCTGTGATGCGCGTTCGTGACGTCACGTAATACGCAATTGCTTTGAAAAGGTCACGCTTCTGTCCTGACGAAAATTTTCTTTTAGCTTTCTTTTTAATATTAAAACACCCAGGGTGTTTCGCACACGAAATGGGGATTTTAAACGATAAACTGACACAAAGACATTTGAATATGTGTATATGGTCCTCCTGGCTCACAATTGTAAACACTGACTCGATACTTCTGCCTACGCGTGACCTTTTCAACGTAATTGCGTATTACGTTACGTCACAAACGCACACAATTTCATGGAATGTGAAAACGAATCTCATTGGCAGAATAAGTAACATTTAAATTAAACTGGGCATCAGCGCAATTCAATTGGTTTGGTAATAGTAAGGGAAAATAGAATGAAGTGATCGCCAAAAAAACAAGTACTTTTTGACTGTACATTAAATTGTAAGGAGTAAAAAGTACTTTTTTTTCTTAAATTTAATTAAGTAAAAGTGTTATGATATGAGAGACAGAGGACCAAAAAGCGAGATTGACAATAATATGGTCTTTAATGGAAATGAGAAGGGAATCACTGAATCAATAAGGAACATAAATCTTCTCAGGTAATAGTCAAAACAGAAATCTTCACTCGTAGAAACAGAACATAAACTGCAGGTAGTAAATATCTTGTCACTGGAACTCTTGATGCACGGCAGCGCGTTAGGCGAAGAAAAGACCCGCCGAGAGTGAGGGCACCGTAGACTGGATACCGCGTCTGGTCAGGAACACAGCGTCTGAATTGGTAGAGCAGAGTTCAGTGAGCGTGTAAGAGAACGGATAAATATACCGGCTCGAGGAGAGGCTTCCACACGAATCACACAGGACAGGACAGGACAGGACAGGACAGGACAGGACAGGACAGGACAGGACAGGACTTGATGAGAGAGGTAAGAGGGATGTCATCTGCATGAATAGCTTGCAATAAACTGACAAAGAGGCAGACAAAGAGAGGGTTAGAAATAGTAGGAAGCATTAGGGGAAAGGAGGAACAGGTGAGCGGAGATTAAGGTAAACGGGAACAGCTGAACCTGATGAGACAAAAGTGATAGTGTAGTGAATGAGTGTGTAATGTGACCACAAGAGGGAGACAGAGAAGGAAGGAACCCGGATCATGACAAAAAGTAAAAGTATTTATTTTTAATTGTACTCAAGTAGAGTAAAAATCCCCCAAAACAATACTTAAGTACAGTAATCAAGTAAAATTACTCAAGTATTTTACACCTCTGCATCCAAGATGTCCATGTCTTTCTTTCTTCAGTCGAACAGAAATTAAGGTTTTTGATGAAAACATTACAGGATTTTTCTCCATATAATGGACTTCAATGGACCCCAAACGGTTCAAGGTCCAAATGACAGAGGGCTTCCAGTAATGGCGGAGAGGCGAGCGGTCGCATAATTCTAGAGCTCCCGGCGATTTTGAATCCCCCCCCAAGGTTTAACGCCATTTTAATGATATAAAAGTTACTGGAGATAATGCCAGGGGGACGGAAGTCAAGAAACAAAGGAAAGACTCCTGTTAATTCAGAAGAGGACGTTTTATCACCGAGTGACAGCGAGGATAACACCTCGTGTGCTGACAAGTTAACAGACGCCGACAGCATGGAGGCTATGAAGGTTAGCATTATTGCCGAAATAAAACAAATACACACGGACATCTCTAAAGAGCTCAGCGAATCAACGGAGCAACTCAAAAGGGAGCTTGGTGATTTTAGAGGAGAAATGAATATCAAACTGAGCGCTATTGAGACCGACATAAAAGACGTAACGAGTGGAGGCGACTGAGGATAGAATCACTGAAATGGAGGCCTTTAGCACGGATGCAAGAGATATCCTATCCCACTCACTTGAACTACAGGAACAACTCCAAACACGGCTTGAAGACTTAGAGGCACGCTCCCGTAGAAACAATTTAAGGATCCACAGCATAGAAGAGGGGGCCGAAGGAGACGATATAACGCGTTTTGTGGAGAGATTTATCAAAGCAGAGCTAGCTCTTCCCAACACCCCCCTCGGAATACAAAGGTGCCATCGCTCACTAGCTCCAAAATGTCCTCATGGGGCTAACCCGAGATCAATCGTCCTATGCTTTCTAGAGTTTCAAATCAAAGAGCGTGTGCTTCAATCTGCTTGGAAGAAGAACAATATTCAATACAAAGGGAATCGTATTTTCTTTGAACAAGACTACACCAATGACATCTTGGCAAAGAGGAAGGCCTACACCCTTAGAAGAACCTTAAAAGGTTCTATCGGCGCTACGTATTTGGAACCCCTAAAAGGTTCTATACTCTTTAGAAAAAAGGGTTCATTGGGGTTATATAGAACCATATAGGGTTCTTTACTCAACTCCAAAGAACCTTTTATGCTAAAAAGGTTCTATAATGATTTATTTTGGCACAAAGGTTCTTTATAGGGTATTATTCATTCATATATTACATTATTCTGCAACATTTTGTAGTTGTAATTAAATTATTTCTTGTTTATTAAACTGTAGTAACTTAATATCACATTTTAATCATGATGATTTTTGGAGGAGGAAAACTGAAATGGCACTATTCGTGTGATATTGATTAACTACAGAAAATTATATAAATATATACATTTTCTAACCAACATATCTTGATTTTTGTGATCATTCACATGCATTCATAAGGAAGATGAGTTCAACTTGAAGGGAAGAGGAGTGATTGATGCCGAAACTTTCAATCAAGTGACTAAATACAAGGATCCTCCTGGACCAAGGATGATAAAATCTACGTGGCAAAATGCGGGTACCTCGCGACGTCAACGGGAGAGGATCAAAGACATCCAAGAAAAATTAAAAGAATTTCGCCGCAGCGTAGACGCCACTAGCTAAGATCAATACCATGCTGTTCACCGGTGAGATTTTTCTAAACAGCTTTCCTTAACTCTAATTGTAATCTGGACCTGGCCGCCGGGAAATGCATTCTTGCTTTTCTCCACCACGCGAGCTGCTCTGATTTAAGTCAGAGAATAAGGCTCGCATTGAGAGGGACTCCTTTGGTTTCAGAGGATTCCGCTTTCAGCCCAGAAGTGATCATGGCACTTCACCGTTGGAAGTCGATTTGGTTCTTGTTCATTAGTTCTTTATGTTTTGTTTTAGATAGACCGACATTTCTTTTTTTTTTTTCTCTTAGCCATTCAAGCTGTTCAGTAATAATAGCGTTTCCTAAAAAATAAAATGATTAGACAGAAATATAACTTTATTAGGCTACTCTTAATGCAAATGGCTTACACAATCCTATAAAAAAGGGGTAAAGTCAAAGCCAAAATGAAGAAAGAAAAGCAAGATGTAATATTTTGGCAAGAAACACACCTTTCAGATACCGAGCATGAAAAACTTAAAAAATGGTTTAAAAATTCGTACGATTCTTCGTTTAAACATGGTAATGCAAGGGGAGTTTCAATACTCATTTCAAATCATGTAAATTTTCAGTTTACCTCACAGGTTGCAGATGATGATGGTTGATACATTTTAGTAAAAGGTTTTATTGATCATAAGGAGGTTACATTAGTGAACATCTATAGACCTCCTGGACATAATAAGCAATTTACTAAGAACGTTTTTGACTTATTATGTATGGAAATGTCTGGGGTGGTGATAGGGACATCTCGGATCACGCAGGGGTTTACTTAACAATACGTTTAGATATTAAACGAAAAGAAAGGATCTGGAGGTTAAACTCTAGTTTTCTTAACGAGACAGCATTTCAGCAATACAATCAGAAGGAATTTGAAGATTACATGTATCATAATAATAAGGAAAATATTTCACCAAGTGTAATATGGGATGCCGCTAAAGCAGTTCTCAGAGGTAGGCTAAATTGATAATGTGGTCATCAAATAGAGAAAAAGAAAAAAGAATTGCGGATAAGGATAGGGATAGGGAACTTAAGCTTTTGGAAGAGGAACATCAAAGAAATAACAATGCAGATAGTTTAGAACAATTAAATCTGGCCCGGAAGACTTTAAACGAACTATATGAAAATCAATTGACCAAAAAAGCTACATTTATTAAACAAACCTATTATGAGAATGGACCTAAAGCCAAGAGATTACTTGCGTGGAGAACACGCAAACAAGAAGCTAGTCGTTACATACATAAGATAAAAACTCACAGACTAATGAGGTGCAATATAATTTAGAGGATATACAAGAATCTTTTATATCTTATTATTCAAATTTATACTCCCAGCCTCCAGTGGCAGACATAAATATAGTGGAGAGTTTTCTGGACTCATTGGATTTACTGTATAGGCACAGAACAGAATAAAAAACTCAGACAGCAAATAACAGAAGAAGAAATAGGAAAAGCGATATCAAATTTAAAGGGGAATAAGGTGCCAGGTCCTGATGGGTTTCCTTTGGAATGGTACAAGTGTTTCAAGCAAATGATAATACCGATTTTGAAAAGTTGTTTAAATCAGGTTTTGGAGGGCGGAGAAATACCAATATCTTGGAATCAAGCCCTTATCTCTGTAATACTTAAACCAGGCAGGCCCGTCGGAACAGGACAGGCAAACCAAGCAATTGCTTGGGGCCCCGAGCTGGACTAGGGCCCCAAGACAACGACTGTTTAAGATGATTTTTTCATAGCTTATGTCACTGTAAAAAAAAAAATGAATGCACAGTTTTTTATGCGGGGGGGGGGGTGCTCAATGTCTATTTTGCTTGGGGCCCCCAAATTCCTTCAAATGGGGGAAGGATGCAACTGAATGCAGCTCTTATAGACCAGTATCAGTAGGGGAGACCGGGGACGGTTGTAACACTTTTTTCTTCAACACCTAAAACTACCTCTTTTTTTTAGCTACACTTCTGAAACTTTTAAGCAAAGTACCCACATTTGTCTACTACAAATGGCAACAATTTAAATTTCTTCAAATATATCTCAGACTTTGTGAGATGATCATGAATACAAGGTGGCCTTTGTTACAACCTACCCCACTACTGGGGTAGGTTGTAATACATACTGGGGTAAGTTGTAACAGGTAGGCAAAATGCACAAAAACTAAGGGTATACTCCAAGTGATATGCCACAACAACATTTTTATTTTAAATGAATGCCTGCAACAATAAAATATGTGAATATGGGGAGTGTATGTGCATATTTTGTGTGTTTGTACATGCACAAGTGTATGTTTGTGTGTGCATGTCTTTATGTGCAAAAAAAAATGCATATTGTCTGCTTGTCTCCTTCCTCACATTTGTAAACACTGACTTGGTACGAGCAAGGCGAGAATTTGTGCTTATAAAACTTAAACTTTTTTATTTATTTTTGAAATTACGTTTTGCTTGATAAGACTGGTATCGTCTGGTATCATCGTTTCATCGTCTGGTATCGTTTAAAGCCCTTTAAAGCTGCACTGAAACTGTAATTTGGACCTTGAACCGTTTGGGGTCCATTGAAGTTAATTATATATGGAGAAAAATCCTGGAGTGTTTTCATCAAAAACCTTAATTTCTTTTCGACTGAAGAAAGAAAGACATGGACATCTTGGATGACATGGGGGTGAGTAAATTATCAGCAAATGTTTTTTTTTTTTTTTATTGAACTAATTAAAGGGTTAGTTCACCCAAAAATGAAAATTCTGTAAGTAATTACTCACCCTCATGTTGTTCCAACCCCATAATATTTTCGTTCATCTTCGGAACACGAATTAAGATATTTTTTATTAAATCTGAGAGCTGGATCCCCCCAAAAAGTTGTTAAAGACATCGTTAAAATCGTCCAAGTGACTACAGTGGCTCAATCTTAAGTTTATCAAGCGACGAGAATACTTTTTGTGGGCAAAAACAAACAAAAATAACGACTTTATTTCAACTATTCATTTCCATCTCTGTTGGCCTCTCCGGGGGCTACGTCACACGTAGGGTCCCTATTGGCCGACGCTGGTCATGTGTGTGATGCGTGTGACGTACACCACAGAAGCAATACATGAACTGCGTTCCAAACCGCATACTTCCCTACTATTTAGTATGGGAAAAAGAGTAGGCGAGCGAAAAAGTATGAATCCAAAAGAGTAGGCGAGAATTACCTGGGTGACGTACTAACTAATTCGGGCGTACGTATACCTAAAGTGCGTTCGCAAATGCCTACTTTCCTACTATATAGTAGGCGAAAACAGTACGTGAAAGAAGCACGTTCGAAACGTCAGTATTCATAAAAGACTAGGCGAGAAGTTCCCGGATGATCTACTGCTTTCGCCCAGATTTTTGAGTGCTATCCGATGGTTACTCATGATACTCATCTATCCCAGGAGGCCACGCGAGAGCATACGTCATTACAAACATCACGGAGATCAGCGACGCGGGGGTTTTCAAAGGTGAGTAAACACGGTTCCTTGTGTTTAAATCATATGTGTTAAACTAAACGCTTTAACTGTTCAAGGTGTAAAGGAGTTAGACAGTATAGTATAGTTGTGATTTTGCTGTAAAAACATGTTTTATTATGTATAAATAACAGGGGAGCTCCAGTAAGCACATGTAACGTTACGTCTCTAAAGGGGATTTACATAACCATATACATCTTAAACACGCTTATTTAAAATGTATATTTACATCTGAAAGGAAAATATTGTATATTGCAGATGAGCAAATCACAACATGAAAAAGACATCTGAGTGATGAATGTGTGCTATTATGCAGGATAATTCACTGTTGTCAACACTGTTTACATTAGACAAATGTGCTGTAAATAATTTTATATAATGTTTGTGCATTTTTGTAGGATCTGAAATGTCTACATACTGGTGTGGGTGTGATATAGCCTAGTGGATTTTATCTTTATTGGGGGTTTTTTCAAATGCATTGTAGAATTTGTAAATGTTATTTTTCTAATATTGTTGATATTGCTTAAATGCTTATTTGTGCTTTGTTTAAAAAGAAGAGTGTTATGTCCATTTATTAAATTATTTTCGCTTGGCATACCAGTAGCTTAGTAGTGTGCGCGCCCGTGATGTGCTTCGTTCAAGAGTAAAAACGACGACCAGGAAGCCATCACTGAAGCGCTCATTTTATTTATTCTTTTATCTTTTTATACTTCTTTTCAGGGGTATTACATGAGCACTGAGGATGAGGAGCCCAGAGCTGAATCCTGGAAACGGTGCCATGGATGAGTCCCTCCATCACTCCATCTGCCCTTATGAGTCCCTCTATCACTCCACCTGCCCTTATGTATCACTCCATCTGCCCTTATGAGTCCCTCCATCACTCCATCTGCCCTTACTGCAGATTGTAAAGTGCAGCAACAAGCTTCGGTGTTGTGCCGAATTTCGACCCCCGCCAAATTATTACCCCCCTAGCATTGGTAGGTTTAGGATTAGTTGTCGGGGAAAGGTTAGGATTAGGGGTGGGGTTAGGATTAGGCAATCAGGTACTGACTTTAACGAGGGGGGTAATAATTTGGCGGGGGTCGAAATTCGGCACAACACGGCACGAAGGCACGGCTCAGCTCTGGTGACTTCATCAGGATAAAGCCCAGAATGGGAACCGCTGTGTTGAGATGTTATGATGTGCGGTTCACCGCCTGTAAATACATGCTTGTAGTCTGAATAAAGCTTCTCTGAGCGAGTCAGGCTTTTACAGCCGTTATTTTCTTGAGCCCAAGAAGGACGGAGCCTTCAGGCCCATACTAGATCTGAGACATTTTAACAAAGTGCTTGCAAAAAGACCGTTCAAAATGCTTACGACCAGAAAAATCCTCGCGCAAATTCGCCCGGGGCACTGGTTTATTTCTCTAGATCTGAAGGATGCCCATTTTCAGATTCAGATAGTGCCCCGTCACAGGCGATTTTTGAGATTCGCCTTCGGCGGTCAGGCTTATCAATAAACCGTCCTGCCGTTCGGCCTGTCTCTAGCACTCCGTACGTTCACGAAGTGCATGGACGCGCCGCTCGCCCCCTTGAGAAGTCAAGGGCTGCGAATTATGAACTATCTGGATGATTGGCTGATATTAGCACAGTCAGAGACAGAACTGCTATCTCACAGAACTATGCTTCTCAGTCACCTGGACAGCTTGGGACTCACGGTCAACTGGACCAAGAGCTCACTAATGCCCAGCCAGTCGATTTCCTTTCTAGGAATAGAACTGGACTCTGTGGCCATGACGGCTCGTTTGTCAACACAGCGCGCGTGCCGTGTTCGCCTTCTAGCCTCGTCTTTCCAGGAAGGCAGCATTTTCCCTTTGAAGATATTTCAAAGGATGCTGGGCTGTATGGCATCAGCTGCAGCAGTGCTCCAGCTGGGCCTACTGCGCATGCGCCCTCTCCAACGCTGGCTGAATGCTCGCGTGCCTCGCCGAGCTTGGGCTTCTGACAGCGAAAAGATCAGAGTGACTCAGACCTGCATAACGACTGTGCAGCCCTGGTTAATAGCCAACTGGTATCAGCGGGGAGTGAGGATGGGAGCTATCTCTTTAGCCAGCAGCCATATCACCCTGTAGCCCAAGACTGGTTGCCCACTGAAGCTAAGCAGGGCTGAGCCTGGTTAGTACCTGGATGGGAGACCTCATGAGAAAAACCAGGTTGCTGCTGGAAGAGGTGTTAGTGAGGCCAGCAGGGGGCGCTCTCCCTGTGGTCTGTGTGGGTCCTAATGCCCCAGTATAGGGATGGGGACCCTATACTGTCAAAGAGCACCGTCCTTCGGATGAGATGTTAAACCGAGGTCCTGACTCTCTGTGGTCATTAAAAATCCCAGGATGTCTTTCGAAAGAGTAGGGGTGTAACCCCGGTGTCCTGGCCAAATCTGCCCATTGGCCTCTGTCCATCCTGGCCTCCTAATCATCCCCGTATAATGATTGGCTTCATCACTCTGTCTCCTCTCCACCAGTAAGCTGGTGTGTGGTGGGCGTACTGGCGCAATATGGCTGCCGTCGCATCATCCAGGTGGATGCTGCAAATTGGTGGTGGTTGAGGAGATTCCCCCCTTCCTTGTAAAGCGCTTTGAGGTCCCAGATAAAGCGCTATATAAATGTAACAAATTATTATTTATTATTATTTATCTTGTATCGAAAAGTCGTTTCGAAAGATGCGTCCAACTCGGGTTGGGGCGCGCTGTTCGAGGGCAGACCAGCCTTTGGCCAGTGGTCAGATCAAGAGAAGGTTCTTCACATAAACTGTCTGGAAATGATAGCGGTCGAGAACGCGCTGAAGTGCTTCCTCCCGTTCATACAGGACCAGCATGTTCTAGTCCGGTCGGACAACATGTCTGTGGTGTCCTATGTAAACCATCAGGGCGGTGTCAGATCCAGAAACCTCTGCAATCTGGCGGAACGCCTTCTCACTTGGTCTCAGATCCACTTGCATCGCATGTGCCTGGCCATTTGAACGACGGCCCAGACAAACTGTCCAGGGACAACGTTCCCCCAGGGGAATGGTCCCTGCACCCCCAAACAGTCCAGAAACTGTGGCGCCTTTTCGGCAGAGCGGAAGTCAACCTATTTGCGTCAAGGGACAACGCTCATTGCCCGATGTTCTTTTCAAAGGACCAGGACATGCTGGCCCAGGTTTGGCCCAGCTGTCCTCTGTATGCTTTCCCTCCGGTTTCTCTGTTGCCACAGGTAATAAAGAGGATCAGGGAAGCGCGCCACTCGGTGCTCCTCATAGCCCCGCATTGGGAGAATCAGACTTGGTTCCCGAACTGACACAGCTGTCATGCACAGCCCCGTGGCCGATTCCGGTGAGGTCCTTCCAGATCTCCTCTCTCAAGCTCGCGGCTCGATCTGGCATCCCCATCCAGAGCGTTGGTCTCTGCACGCATGGGTGATAAACGGATACTTGTTGCCTTGCCGGAAGGAGTGATGAACACGATCACGCAGTCTAGAGCCCCTTCTACGAGAAGGCTTTATGCGTCTAAATGGTCGGTGTTCTCCAAATGGTGCACCGACAGAGGTCTGGACTAGGGGTGTGACGGTTATGATATAACCGTGAGACCGACGGTTATAGTTGAACACCGTCATTTGAACTCTATAACCGCCAAAACCGTGTTATTAAAATATATTACAGATAAGGTTATACTATCAGTGTTGGGGAGTAACGGAATACTTGTACCGGCGTTAGGTATTCAGAATACAAATTATGAGTAACTGTAGTCTCCACAGAACATAAAATATTCATTTTATTTAATTTTTCGTGTTCGCACTTATGAGTAAAAAACAATGTTATGGACGTGAGCGCTCTGAAAGCGGCACTAAAAGATGCTTTAAAACTTTCACAGAGGCATCAAACAGAAAGCACATTTACATTTAGCTGACGATTTTATCCAAAGCGACTTACAATTGCTATATATGTCAGAGGTCGCACGCCTCTGGAGCAACTAGGGGTTAAGTGTCTTGCTCAGGGACACATTGGTGTCTCACAGTGGATTTGAACCCAGGTCTCTCACACCACAGGCATGTGTCTTATCCACTGCGCCATCACCACCCCTTTCTTTAAAAAAAGAAAGCACAAAACCTTTCTTTAAAACGAATTTCGTTTTATATTAATTGTATCTTCATTTTAATCAATGTTTCATCAACCAATTGCCTGGATTTAATAAATAAGAAGTAATAAAAGATAAATATAGCAGACGATAGATAATCACGAAACAGGGGCGCCGGCGCGTGAACTGGAGCTCGTCTCATAAATGAACCGAAACTCAGCGTATAAGGTCGCCTACTCGCCTCATAGTCACAGACATGTCTACTTTTAAACAGAACAATTCAAAACGAAAGAAAGCAGACTACAGACTGCTCTCTGCTTATGTACGTGCATTTCTCTCTGGCGCGTTCACTACTGCGAAGATCACGAGTCAGCATCGTCGTCACCTTCATCTTTTCAGATACTGACAAAGAAAACACTTGTTTATTAATAAACAATTAAAATATCTCCTTGCTATATTTTACATATTCATAATCATTATTTTTGCCGGTTCTTTGTGACAGATTGTAGGTGCTTTACTGGCAGCGCCACATGAACGCGTCACCACCGCATCACCGCATCCACCAGAATAGGCCTGTTTTTTTGTTTTTTTTTAAGGATTTGTTTAGTGTGCGTGTTTCATTTTTCATTTTCAAAGCACATTCACTGCTTGTTGTCTTGCTGTTAATTTTAAATAAACGTAGAGCAAGTAGCTAATCAGTGCCTGCTCGTTTATTCAAACTAAGTTGTCCTATAACAACCCCCCCTTGTGGTTATGTACAAGTGTTGGCCCGCGTACTGGCCACCTTTTTATTTCTGCTTATTGGGTTCCCCAGAAAGCACGGTGTGGACAAAGAGTTCCCGTAGCGTAAGCTAACTTACGCAATACGAGAGAACCTCTCGTAAGAGAACGTTACTCGGTTACTAACGTAACCTCGGTTCTCTCTAGAGAGGGAACGAGTATTGCGTAACCGGCCGTGCTAGCGCCACGAGCGACTTTCGGTTCCGTCGACGAAAACCAGGGAAAACAGCCTACAGCCCCTGTATTTATATGCTAAGCCACAGCCCCACAGTCCGCCTACAGCCCCTGTATTTATATGCTAAGCCACGCCCATTCTGGCGGGCTGTGACGCTGTGAAGGCGCGGGCGCCTTCATTGGGCGTGACGTCACGCGGGGCTCACTGGTAGGCTGCTGCAGTTGCCGCAGGGCAGCCAATGAGCACGCAAGATAGCCTGCTCTAGGTCTGCTAGCTGCTGCACTGCGTTGACAATGAATACAAAATTAAGGATAATTTTTGGGCTTCAATATCTCGAGAAGATGAATCTTTACCCGTAGCGTAAGCTAACTTACGCAATACTTGTTCCCTCTCTAGAGAGAACCGAGGTTACGTTAGTAACCGAGTAACGTTTTCTAATTATAATATTTTTTGCTCTCTTAGTGTACTCTCAGTAAACAACTAGTTTAGTAGTTGTATACTACAAGTTTTCTTTAAGTTAACTGAACATACTTATAGTTTACTATTTATATATTATATTTGCACTTGCAGTAGGCCAATACTATTTTCAAATGTTTTTTTTTTTTTTTATACTTGAAAAAATACATTTAACTGTACTTTAATTTTTTAAAAAAAAAATTTATTAGCTTCATGCATCCTTTATCAACACTTGGAGTGTTGGTAAGTTTCACAAAGAAAGGCAACATTTTAAACAAAAAAAGAAAATCTCAATTATGTCAAATACTACGCCTTGATCAGATTCAGAACGATGATCAAAACACAGATGGAGTAGATCGAGTCCAACACCACCAAAGCTTCACAGTCGTTTTCTCTTCATGGGTTACGCTTCATTTCATTTGGAAACATTAAGCAGTTTTGATTTACATGCTGTTTAATGTTTGATGATCACGCTATTTTACATTTGTGTGAGCAATCTTCTATCACTTGTTTCAGATCCTTCTTCTCCTGTGTTTTGATCCGTAGATTCTGTACAAGAAGATGTCATAGCGCCCCCAACCCTATAACAGTGAAAACATGGATAGCTGGAATATTCAGTCATTGGTGGGGAAAGAGTAAAGTAGAATTAAAGTAAATTCCTGTACACTAACAGTGGACTAGCCTACACACAAATTCAGATACGCAGAATTAGAAACATGTCTGTTTTAAATATTTGAATCAACATTTTCAAAAAATTTAACTTCCATACTGTGAAAAACTATGTAAAAAAGATATATTTAATAAGCTACTCAATCAAAATAGTAAACACAAGTACAAGCCAATGTAACACAGGTTAAATAAAAGTAGTAATTTAATTTATACACAATTTAGTGATCCTGTCCCCTTAATAAAAGTCGATAAGAGGTGTAAAAATTAAGAATATAAACTAAATTAATTAATTTGCGAATTCATTCTAGATAAAACGGTGATCAACCAATGAGAGCTCTTTGTCATTTGCGTCATGGGTGTCGACGAGCATGCGCAATGACAGAAGAGACGAGCTTGATTGAAGAGAGCAGACGCGATCTGATCGTCGTGATCCGTTTTATAAATCTTTGATTGAGAATCTTTGAAAAAAAGTATGAGAAAGTCGAGATTTTATTAATTTGATGCATTCTGAATAAGAAGTCGACTGAATAGAGGAATACATTCTTTCTGTTCACCGACGCCATTTTATGATCACGCACGCCTGTAGTTGCGCTGTGTGAGAGCAAAAGAAAAAGATCGATCACAAGGCCAGGTTTTTTGTTTTTCTCTTCTTTTTTTTCCGTTTTCTTTTCTTTTCTCATCTTCTTGATATCGTGGAGACGTGATGACTGCACGACTTTCTGTGACATCCTGTTGATTCCGTGTTTGATGGCGAGCCAACCCAGTTTCTAGAAAGGGAGAAGACATCACTCGTGGAGAGGAGGCCGATATCCTTTCCTTGAGTTTCCAGTGCTACTTGTACTCGATCACAAATTTGGTCTTAAGACTTTTCTTTTTTTTTCTTTTTGAGAGTCAACCACAATCCAGATTTGAGAGACATTGAAACTTTAATGAGAGATACTTGAAGGTCTTTAGAGAGAGAGAGAGACTATTCTCTCTTTTGTTGTCCTATTTGTTTTTGTTTTTTTTTAGTGTTGAGCTTCTTATGGGATTATATATTTGAAACCACAGACAAGAGTGCACTCGTGGTGAAAATTTCCATAATCTGTTTTGTCTATTGTATGTGATCTTGTAATTTACTTTCTTTTATTTTATTAACTTCAATTATATTTCTATTTCTAAATAAATCTTGTTTCTGTCTATTACTTCTCATGGTGACCCGCTGTCTCCTTAGCGATACCTAATTCTTCTGACGGAATCCAAATTTTATCTGTATTATAACAGTAATATAAAAAGTCTACTGAATTACTGCAGATAAGTGCTACACCAAGAATACTTAGAATACTTAATTATACTTTTAAGTATATCTCGATCAAGTATAGGCCAAATATACTTAGAATTTTCTGTCATCAAGTATCTTTTTTGATCACCAGCCAATGTGGCTGGTAACTTTCTAAACTTACTAGCCAATCAGAATTTCCACTAGACAAATTTTTTTTGTGTGAAAATAAGAGAAATTATGAGTGCCACTGAATGCATTTGGTCATTTTATTAACATTGTTGGCATGAAAAACACATACAGTACAATACAACAAAATATACAGAGAAATTAGGCTACAAACATTTCATTTCAAATTTGGGATCTATTTATCTATATTTATCTATTAGGGATGTGCACGAATATTTGATCTGTAATTATATAAAATGTATAATTTTAATATAATAATATTACTTTTTGTAACTTTTTTATTATATATATATTATATATATAATTTTTTATTAAATGCACTGTGGCGCTGTGGGGCGTTTTTAACAAGTGGTTTGTAGCCTATTTGATCACACGAGAGACTGATGAAAATTATACAAAATGGAATTTTTAACTTTTAACTTTTAATCAATTATTAATTAAACTGAGTTATCATAATATCACCACCACAATGAGAAATCACACGAAATCCAAACAGCAGTCGACTGAGGACGCAGCTGTCCATCACGCAGGACAGCGCAGCTGGATCGTGGTCCGAGATGATATCTTCTGGTAGCAAACACATTTTGAGATTGAGATTTTGCGTTGCGTTATATAACAGACAAACGTCGCAACGCAACGCAAAATCTCAATCTCAAAATGTGTTTGCTACCAGAAGATATCATCTCGGAAACGTCGCAACGCAACGCAAAATCTCAATCTCAAAATGTGTTTGCTACCAGAAGATATCATCTCGGATCACGATCCAGCTGCGCTGTCCTGCGTGATGGGTCGGATCACTCTAAGATGGTCAGGCTGGTTTTGGCTGGTCAGACCCAGCCTGGTCATAGCTGGTTTTAGAGGGGTTTTGAACACTTTTTTAGCTGGTCAGGCTGGGAGACCAGCTAAAACCAGATAAGCCAGGCTGATAGACCAGCTTGACCATCTAAAACCAGCTGACCACCAACTTGTCCAGGCTGGGAGACCAGCTAAAACCAGCTACTTCCATCTTAAACCAACGAAGACCAGCCAACCAGTTTAGGCTGGCTTTAGCTGGAATTTTCAGCAGGGATAGGACAACTTAGTTTGAATAAACGAGCAGACACTGATTAGCTACTTGCTTTACGTTTATTTAAAATTAATTAAAATTAACAGCAAGACAACAAGCAGTGAATGTGCTTTCCATTAAATGAATCACACACAGAAAACAAGTCCTTAACACAGGCCTATTCTGGTGATGCGGTGGTGACGCGTTCATGTGGCGCTATAAAGCACCTAAAATCTGTCACAAAGAACCGGCAAAAGTAGGCTAATGATTATGAAAATGTAAAATAGGCCTATAGCAGAGATATTTTAATTGTTTATTAATAAACAAGTTATTTGTCAGTGCTGCAAAGATGAAATTGACGATGCTAACCCGCGATCTTCAGTAGGCTAGTGAACGCGCAGAGCAACATGACATCATGACTTTGCGTAAACATACACGCCACTTTCAAGTCAAGTGGCGTGTTATCTATACGCATTTTGAGCTATCCGCGTGTATGTCTACGCCGTTAAATGTCAGAGTGATTCCGCGTGTAGGCTATGTGTACACCGTTAAATGTCCGAGCGAAACGAAGCAAATTGTATATCTACATCTGGAGAGCGATATTTTTTTCCCTAGGATGGTAGGGGAAGACTCATAAATGGTATTAACCCCAGTGACGGGTAGGTTTAGGGACGGGGTAGGTCATATATTTATATACAGTAATGTAACGTTAAGTCAACGGCGTTGATAAACACGCTGAAAAGCGATTATGCGTGTTGGTAGCACGCCAAAAATGGAAATACGAATTGGCGTGTCATATACGCTATTTCATGA
This sequence comes from Semotilus atromaculatus, assembly GCA_031834385.1. Taxonomy (NCBI): domain Eukaryota; kingdom Metazoa; phylum Chordata; class Actinopteri; order Cypriniformes; family Leuciscidae; genus Semotilus; species Semotilus atromaculatus. The sequence goes on along the minus strand of JAULUF010000023.1, from coordinate 4,826,588 downwards.
GATCAGTCTGCACAGAGAGAAATGCACATTTCATACAGATCACATAAAGCAGAGAGCAGTCTGTAGTCCGTTTTCTTTCGTTTTGAATTGTTCTGTTTAAAAGTGGACATGTCTGTGAGAGAGGCGACCTTATAGGCCTACGCTGAGTTTCGGTTCGGCGCCTCCGTTTCGTGATTATCTATCGTCTGCTATATTTACTTCTTATTTATTAAATCCAGGCAATTGGTTGATGAAACATTGATTAAAATTAGGATACAATTTAATACAAAACGAAATTCACTTTAAAGAAAGGTTTTGTGCTTTCTGTTTGAGGTCTCTGTGAAAGTTTTAAAGCATCTTTTAGTGCCGCTTTCAGAGCTTGTCACGTTGTTTTTTCCTCATAAATGCGAACACGAAAAATAAAATAAATATTTTATGTTCTGTGGAGTTAGCCTACTCATAATTTGTATTCTGAATACGTAACGCCGGTAGGGCTATATTTATTCCGTTACTCCCCAACACTGATATTAGTATAACTATAACCTAATCTAGATATTTTAATAACACGGTTTTGGCGGTTATAGAGTGTTCAACTATAACCTTCGGTCTCAGGGTTATATAATAACCGTCACACCAGAGAACAGAGCCTTATGTATCATGCATTTAATGCCTCATGCATCACCGGCCAAACTGGCTAGTAAGTTTTTGTTAACACCGGCCAAACTGAATTTTAACCCGCATTTGGCGGGTGTTAATTTAGAACCCTGCTTAAGTGCAATTTGAAGTATATTTTTGAGAAGTACATAAAGTATATTTCTGTGAAGTACATAAAAAGTAGTATTTTTTTTGTAAGTAATAAATTATACTAATAGCACACTTGAATAAACTTCTTTTTCGTAAGGGATGGTTCCTGATTAGTACTCACTTGTTTGTTGTTCTGTTGATTGCCATCACATTTAAGCCCTCGGTTTCTTCAGTCCTTTGTATTTCATTGATGTCGATATTGTGTGTTAGTGTGTTACACTGTTTGCATGTTCATTAAAACTAATCGCTCGTCCTTTGTATTATATACACAGCAAGTGTGACGTAATACCTCATAAGATGTAAGACCGCAAAGGTAAAAACAGAAGAAAATGGATTTGGCAGCTGTTCAAATCCTCTGCCTTGAAAAAGAGGATCCTGAGGACCACACAAGGTATTTTTTAGATCTGCCCTACCTGACCCACTACCCGGACAGCTGCTGCCTGTGCACATTTTACTACGTCAGACTTCACACTGAAAATGCAACTTTAAATAACTTCTGCATACTCAATTATTCAACCCCTTCATGGCAAACATCTTTAGTACTTTGTAGAACACCCTTTTGCTGTTATGACCTGCTGAAAACGAGATGTATAACCAGACACCAGCTTCTGGCAGTGTTTCTGAGGAATCTTGGCCCACTCCTCATGAGCAATGGCCTCCAGTTCAGTAATATTCTTGGGTTTGCGTGCTGCAACTGCTTTCTTCAAATCCCATCAGAGATTTCCTATAGGGTTCAAGACAGTTGACTGTGATGCCACAGTAGAATCTTCCAGGACTTTTTCTGCAACCAAGCCTTGGTGGAATTTGAGGTATGCTTGGGATCATTGTCCTGTTGGAAGGTCTAATGACGCCCATCACGCTTCAGCTTCCTCACTGATGGCATGCTCTTATAGATTTCCTTCAATGAATCCATCTCGCCTTCCACACGCTGCTAGTTTCCAGTGCCAGAGGATGTAAAGCAGCCCCAGAGCATCACCGAGCTTCCACCACCACCATGCTTAACTGTTGTCAGGGTGTTCTTTTCAGCATGCTTCATTCTTCCTCCAGACATACCACTGATCCATAGGGCTGAAAAGTTTCAGAGTATTCCACAGAGTATTCCACTGAGTATTTGTTAAATATAAGTTCATTTTTAACTGTCTGTTCTACAGAGGGGTGCTAAATAAAATGTGGTCATTATTTGCTTTTACGAGCAATGGCAAACTGATGGCAGAATTTTGTTTATCATATATCTGAATAATTTTTTGTGCATGTTACTTTTTTTTTACTCTATTTGTAAATCATCTTATATTATTTGTGAAATAAATTTTAGATTTCTAAATCTCCTTCCATTATTTGGTAATATGATCCACACCCATATATATATTGTATTTTAATCTCATATAAATGCACTCAAGGTGGGCAATAAAACCAAAAAAGCCTGTCAGACTACAGGCAGAACCAGGGAAAATGTGATCATTAGCTGTAACCAGCTTCAGTGGTGCAGTAAAGTAGAACGATAACGTTCCTCACAACATGTTTCAATTAAAAAAGGATCCAAAAGACTCCAATGTCTTCATCCTTATATTGAATCTTGTCCTAAAATATTATTTTTAATAATGAAAAAAAGCAGATTTGACTTTATGCGACTACAAAGAGTGAGTATGTGACAGAATGTTTTGTATAAAGCAAATGCACTGTGGAGGACATGACTTGATTGAACGGACCAAATTTGGACATCTGAATGAATAATTTATGCCATAGGATTTTAGTTTTTCTTCTGTGTGGAATTACCCTGTGTGACTTGAATCAGATAGAGAGCTGTGTAAAATCGTTTCACCTATCAATCACCTACAGTACTTGAAAATGTAAAGCTCAGCAGGAAAGTGTTCACCATTACAAAAATGTATTAATTACTTCCAACTTCTTTTCTTATGACTGAATGTTTTGAGATGTAAATACACTGTCAAAAAAAATTTCCTTCAGGGGTAAAATTTTTACCATCTGCCCCTTAAAGGTACATAAACTAATATGTTAATGGGCAATTACTACTATATGAACCTTAATTTTTGGAGAGTGCAAATTCTTAGATCTTTCTTTTATTGTTGGACACTGAGACCCTAACAGAAAGGACTGCCACTTCTATGATGTTTTCAAGGGTTTTCAACTTAATGTTTATTTATATTTCCTTGCCTTTTGTTTGCTTTTCTTCACAAGCCATGACCGCAGGTTATGAAGGAAGTATCACACGATTTTTATAATAACATTTTTAAACAAGGATTGACTAGCCTACATCCTAATTTCAAACCATTTGGTAGGTCAGTCTGCCTCAATCACAAATTTGTTCTCTCCCAAATAGAAAAGGAACCATACCTGTCGTGTTTGGATGTACAGTAAATGCTTTCCTCATTATATATATGGTGGAAAGCCCACCTATTTTAGGAATAATAAGATTTAAGGATTTTTTTTTTCATCCATGCCAGTAGCCTACCCATCGCAACTGTTGTGTGCGAAAAAAAACCTCATTCTGATCTTTTTTCTCTCTGGCAGATAAATGTGTCCACTCACTCATTCTTTAACTACACCACATTGTTATGCAGCTCATAGTTCCAGATTAACCATGTCACCTGAATGAAGGGTAAATTCACATACCTGTTTATGGGAAAATTTTGAATATATTTTTACATAAATACACAGCTGACCCCGAATATAGTCATGCATATTAGTCAAGAGTTAAAATGACTTGACAACCATCTTTGATTAAGGTACATTTGAGTTTTGAGAGCATAATCTGTTTTAATACCCAGCTAACAAAAATAAGTTGTCAGAACGTTTTGCTAACATTCCCATTAGGTTAGGAAAACGTTATTTCGGAATGTTTTTTAAACATTGAAAACGTCCAGTTTTTTTAATGTATCAAGAACGTTTTTTCTTGGTTAATGTGAACGTTAAAGGAACATTCCATTCACTCATTTTGAAAATGTTATTAAAACGTTATTTCTGAATGTTTTTTAAACGTTGGAAACGTCCAGTTCCCTATCAGGAACGTCGAGCTGCGTGAAAACGCTGCGGGAACGCTTCTAGCGTTGTGCGTCTTGAAGCATAGTATGGAATCAGCCAATGGCGAGACGGAACGTCACGAGTGACGTCATCGACCAGGAAACTATAAAGCACACCCATAAACAAGATGGCGACAGCTTCTGTTGTCTTCAGCAAAGCGCTCTGTGTGTGAATCTGTCCAACTGTGTTTTTGTCTGTTCTTAGTGATTGCTAGGCAGGAGTTTTTCACTTAAAAAACTATATATATTCACATATATTACTATGACGAGCGAGCAGCAATATAGAAAGTGTGCTCCCCCCTGTACTCGTTATCTCACAGGTGGGGACACACACGATCTGTGTGTTGTTTGTTTGGGAGTGCAGCATGCCCAGTCAGCTCTCGAGGGGGCTGATTGTGAGCATTGCGAGCGTTTTCCGATCAGAACGCTCCGCTCCCGCCGATCACTCTTCGAGGAGAGTGGTTCGGTTCGCGCTCCCCGCGGCTCGGGTCCCGCTTCTGTCGAGGCAGAGCGGCGGCGCCTGTCGTGGGGATCGCAAATGGATCTGTCAGCGGGGTTTGAGACGGGCGCTGCCTTATCTCAGCCTTTACCTGCCAGTTCCAGTGCCTCAGTTTCGGGTGTGGAAGCACGCATTGCGGTTTCTTCCCCCCGGGCTGAGGCACCAATGCTGCAACTATCCAGTTCCGAGGAGCTGGATGTTGTTAGTATTGAGACAGGGGATATTGAGGATTCGTCATCTCATTCCCCTGAACATGAGGAGCTTATGGAGGTGCTCACTCGTGCGGTTTCTAAACTAAGCATCGAGTGGCCAGCTGTTAGGCAGGAGTGTGTTTCTAAAAGCAAGCTTGATGAACGATTTTTGCCTTCCCGTGCTCAACCTCCATGGCGGTGCCTTCCATTTCTTCCCGACCTCCACACTGAGGTGTCGAAGTCGTGGAAGAGACCCGCCTCTTATCGTGTTTTTAGCCCCCAGACATCCACTTATTCGAATATATCGGGGGCTAAGTTGTATGGTTATGGGGCGATGCCCAAGGCGGAGGAGACTCTAGCTAGCCATCTTTCTGCTGAGTCTTCTTCGTCTCTTAAGGCACCAGCGTTGCCCACCAAGCCTCTCAGAAATACCTCGGCTTTGGTGGGCAAGGCTTATTCGGCGGCTGGTCAGGCTTCGGCGTGTCTGCATACTATGTCCATATTGCAGGCATACCAAGCTGATCTTTTAAAAGATATGAGTGAGAGTGAGGAGGTCAGCTCTGACATGGTTCGCGAACTGCGTCAGGCTGCAGATTTATCTCTGCGTGCCACCAAGGAGTCGGCCAAAATGATGGGCCGTACTATGGCAGCCTTGGTGGCCGCAGAGAGGCACTTGTGGTTGAACCTTTCTGATATGAAGGATAAAGAGAAAGCTTTTCTCTTGGATGCTCCACTTTCTCCATCTGGTCTATTTGGTGACGCAGTAGATGTGGTTATAGATAAATTTCAGGAAGGAAAGAAACAAGCTGCGGCTTTTCAAAAATTCCTCCCACTTAAAGTTCATATCTCAGGGTCTGCTGGGCGAGGGCAGACCAAGCCGTCGACAAGCTCCTCACATAGGGCGCAACAAAAGCAGAGCGTCGCGTCTCGTGGCCCCCCTTCTAAACAATGGGCACAGACGCGACACTCTCAGGCGAAGCCTTCCAGCGGTAAGACTGATCTGAGGACGGTCATTATGGCTAAGAAGGCTTCGTCTAAAAAGAAGTCCTGACGCCACTGGTGTCAGGATGCTGAGGGTGGTCCCCTCCGTGAGAGGGAGGTGTTCACCGCTTCAGACGGTGCCCGTCCTCTCACGGTGCCCTCAGGGGTCCCTTCTGCCAACCCCGCCTTTAAGACGGGGCGTAGACGGGCCCAGCGAGTGTTTTCCCGAGGGACACTCGCCCCCTCTGAGGAGGGGCCTAGGGCAGTTAGACCAGTCGTTCCCTGCCGGTGCGCCGTTACAGGGCGCTGTGTCTGCTGCTCAAAATATTCCAGAGGCCAGCCTCGAGAGGCTGGTACCCTTAGTAGAATTTCTGGCAGAGTGGAAAAGTCTTCCAAAAATATCTCAGTGGGTTCTGCAGTCGATAGAGAGGGGTTATGCCATTCAGTTCAGATCTCCTCCTCCTCGATTCAACGGGGTCCTGCCCACTGTGGTGGGCCCCGAGCAGGCTCTGGTAATGGAACAAGAGGTGAAAACACTCCTTCAAAAGGAGGCTATAGAACGGGTTCCTCCTCCCAGCAAGGAGTCAGGTTATTACAGCCGATATTTCATCGTTCCAAAGAAGGATGGGGGGTTGCGTCCAATTTTAGATCTGCGCCTATTAAACCGTGCTGTAGCCAAGCTCAAGTTCAAGATGCTCACGCTAAAGCAAATCGTGTCACAAATCAGGTCCGAGGACTGGTTTGTCACGATAGATCTGAAGGACGCGTACTTCCACATTTCCATCCTTCCGCAACACAGGAAGTTCCTGAGGTTCGCTTTCGGGGGCGAAGCGTACCAATATCGTGTTCTTCCGTTTGGTCTAGCTCTATCTCCCCGCACGTTCACGAAATGCATGGATGCAGCGCTAGTTCCACTGCGACTCCAGGGCATTCGTATATTGAACTACATAGACGATTGGGTGATTCTGGCTCAATCGCAACAACAAGCGGTTCGGCATCGAGATGTCGTCCTCGCGCACATAAAGAAACTGGGGTTGAGGCTGAATGCCAAGAAGAGTGTTCTATCTCCATCACAGAAGACATCTTTTCTGGGGGTATTATGGGATTCAGTAGCAATGCGGGCGTGCCTGTCGCCGGCCCGCATCACTTCGATTCTCTCAGCCGTAAAACGAGTAAAGCTAGGCCAGTTGCTCACTGTGAAGCAGTTCCAGAGACTGCTGGGTCTGATGGCAGCAGCGTCCAATGTTATACCTTGCGGCCTGTTGTACATGAGACCGTTACAGTGGTGGCTCAGAACCAAGGGGTTCTCCCCGAGGGGAAACCCCCTCCGCACGATCAGAGTTACGCGGCGCTGCCTACGTGCTCTGGTCATGTGGAGGGATCCTTGTTTTCTGTCCCAGGGACCTGTGCTGGGAGCTCTTTGTCGTCGTGTAACGCTAACGACAGATGCTTCCCTCACAGGCTGGGGGGCGATCATGAGTGGTCGCCCAGCCCAGGGTCTGTGGCAGGACCATCATCGATTTTGGCATATAAATTGTCTAGAGATGTTGGCGGTGTTTCAGGCTCTGAAACACTTCCTGCCAGACCTGAGAGGTCATCATGTTCTTGTCCGGTCCGACAATACATCGGTGGTCTCTTACATAAACCATCAGGGGGGTCTGCGCTCTCGCCAGTTATACAATCTGGCTCGCCAGATCCTTCTATGGACCCAGGGGAAGTTCCTTTCATTGAGGGCGATTTATCTTCCGGGGTATTTAAATCAGGGAGCGGACATCCTGTCGAGGCAGGGGCCGAGGCCCGGGGAATGGAGACTCCACCCCGAGGTGGTGGAGCTCCTGTGGTTGCAATACGGTCGTGCCGAGGTAGACCTATTTGCGTCCAGGGAGACATCACACTGTCCACTGTGGTTCTCTCTCAGTTATCCAGCCCCACTGGGGTTGGATGCTATGGTACAGCCGTGGCCGAGGTCACGCCTGTACGCCTTTCCACCGATTGCTCTGCTCCCAGGAGTTCTGGAGAGGGTTCGCCGGGACGGGGTCAGTCTACTATTGGTAGCCCCGTTTTGGCCGGCCCGAGTATGGTTTGCGGACCTAATATCTCTCCTAGACGGCTCTCCTCTGGAGATTCCGATCAGGAGGGACCTTCTCTCTCAGGCGAGCGGGTTGATTTATCACCCCCGCCCAGAGTTGTGGAAGCTATGGGCTTGGCCTCTGAGGGGGCCCAGCTCGTAGGCACTGGTCTCTCAACCGAGGTTGTTGAGACCATCCTTCACTCCAGAGCTCCTTCCACGAGGAAGTTATACGCCTTGAAGTGGAGGCTCTTCACTTCTTGGTGTGGAGAACACCTGTTGGACCCAGTTAACTGCCCAGTGGGTGCAGTGCTGGAGTTCCTGCAGGAGCGTTTCTCCTCAGGGTTATCCCCCTCCACACTAAAGGTGTATGTGGCGGCACTTGCTGCTTACCATGTCCCTTTCAGTGGAGTCTCTTTGGGGAGACACCCGTTTATAACTCGTTTCCTCCGTGGTACTTTGAGGCTGAGGCCTGTAGTCCGCACGAGGGTGCCAGCGTGGGACTTGGCCATCGTTCTAGAAGGTCTTTCCCTAGCTCCTTTTGAGCCTATTGAAGAAGTTTCTGAAAAGTTTGTTACTTTAAAGACTATTTTTCTCCTTGCCATTTCTTCTCTTAAGAGAATCGGAGATATTCAGGCTCTCTCGGTTGCTCCCTCGTGTTTGGAATTTGCGCCTGGGATGGTGAAGGCTTTTCTCCACCCCAGGCCAGGTTATGTCCCTAAGGTCCCTACCAATGTGGCCAGACCTATAGTTCTGCAGGCCTTCTGCCCTCCTCCTTTTACATCGTCAGATCAGGAAAAACTTAATCTGCTCTGCCCTGTCCGGGCTCTAGATACTTATGTCCACAGAGCTGCCCTGTGGAGGAAATCAGAACAGTTGTTCGTTTGTTTCGGACCACCTAAGAAGGGGTCCCCAGTGTCTAAGCAGAGGATGAGCAAGTGGGTGGTCGAGGCCATCTCACTTGCCTATGAATCGGCTGGTCAGCCTTCACCTTTGGCTGTCCGAGCTCACTCTACCAGGAGTATGGCGGCTTCCAAAGCATTATTGTCAGGAGTTTCTCTTCATGACGTGTGTGATGCGGCAGGCTGGTCCTCACCGCATACTTTCGTCAGGTTTTATGACCTAGACCTTAGCTCCACCCCTGGGGCGCAGGTGCTCTCGGCTGAATTTAATCCTTGATTCACACAGTCGGTCACTTGCTCTTATGGCGACGTGGGTATTAGCGTTCCCGCAGCGTTTTCACGCAGCTCGACGTTCCTGATAGGGAACGTCCCGGGTTACGTATGTAACCCTAGTTCCCTGAAGGAACGAGACGCTGCGTGTCGTTGCCATACTCCCAGCATTCCCTTGATCGATTTGCTTCAGACTTTCCAGAAGCTGTCGCCATCTTGTTTATGGGTGTGCTTTATAGTTTCCTGGTCGATGACGTCACTCGTGACGTTCCGTCTCGCCATTGGCTGATTCCATACTATGCTTCAAGACGCACAACGCTAGAAGCGTTCCCGCAGCGTTTTCACGCAGCGTCTCGTTCCTTCAGGGAACTAGGGTTACATACGTAACCCGGGACGTTTTTTTAATGTATTAAGAAAGTTTTTTCTTGGTTAATGTGAACGTTAAAGGAACGTTCCATTCACTCATTTTGAAAATGTTATTAAAACGTTATTTCTGAATGTTTTTTAAACGTTGGAATCGTCCAGTTTTTTTAATGTATTAAGAACGTTTTTTCTTGGTTAATGTGAACGTTAAAGGAACATACCATTCACTAATTTTGAAAACGTTATTTCTGAATGTTTTATCACCCTGATCCTGATGTGGTTGGCCCATCCATCACCAGGCTTACACACAGACACTCGAATATCACTAGCCTATACATGGGTTTGAACTGTGGTGGAAACTGCTGTAGCTTACCTGAAGGAAATCACAGAGAACCTGCTAACTCCTCAGCCAGGACTCGAACCGGAGACCTTCTTGCTGCGAGGTGATGGTGCTACCATCAATTAATTTCTTACAGCTACAGGTCTGGATTTCAAAGTGACAGAATTTTTTAAGTTCCAGAACCTGTTGACACATTTGTCTAGACTAGAGTATTTAAATTTTTTCCAGAGTATAAAGTTTCTAAGTGAATAAAATATTTGAATTACAAAAATAACAAAAAATACTTTACTTCAAGATTCATATTTTACTGTGAAGTACACACAATTTTGTACGAGTCTCTGGGTAGTACACAGTCCAAACAATGGAATCATAAAGAGGAAAAAATATATTTTCTAAACCAAAAACATAACCCCCACCACAAGGGAAAAAGAACACAAACTCAAACATACAACTAGACAAGTCAAATCTAACAAGACATGTGAAAAACAACACAATAGAAACTCAGCTAAGAGGGAATGTTCCCATTACTTTCACTAATGTTATGTAAAAGTTATGTAAATGTTAGTAAAAAACTTTCCTGAAATAATGTTTCTGGAACGTTCTTATAATGTTTAGAGTTAAAATACGTTACATCCTCATAAGATTGACTGATGTTCTTATAATGTTGAGTGAAAACGTTCTTATAACACCGTTCATGGAACGTCCTTGTGATATTCTCATAACATTGAGTGAAAACGTTCTTATAACACCGTTCATGGAACGTCCTTGTGATGTTCTCATAATGTTGAGTGAAAACGTTCCTATAACAACGTTCATGGAACGTGCTTGTGATGTTATTTGTTCTTGACTGATGTTCTCATAACGTTGAGTGAAAACGTTCTCATAACAATGTTCATGGAACGTCCTTAAGATGTTATTTGGGTTACACTTTATTTCGATAGTCACTTTAGACGTTCTACTAATTATAAGTAACTTTTCAACTACATGTCAACTAACTCTCATTAGAGTATTAGTATATTATAGTAGACTGTCAGTAGACTGGTAGGTTATGGTTAGGTGTTAGGGTTCGGGTTAGGAGAATAAGTTGACTTATAGTCGCCAAGTTACTTATAGTCAGTTGAATATCTGTAGGGGGACCAACAAAATAAAGTGTTAGCAGATATTAAGCTGACAGTCTACTAATACTCTAATGACAGTTAGTTGACATGTAGTTGAAAAGTTACTTATAGTTAGTAGAATGTCTAATGTGGACTATCGAAATAAAGTGTTACCGTTATTTGTTCTTGACTGATGTTCTCATAATGTTGAGTGAAAACGTTCTCATAACAATGTTCATGGAACGTGCTTGTGATGTTCTCATAACATTGAGTGAAAACGTTCTTATAACAATGTTCATGGAACGTCCTTGTGATGTTCTCATAATGTTGAGTGAAAACGTTCTTATAACAACGTTAATGGAACGTGCTTGTGATGTTATTTGTTCTTGACTGATGTTCTCATAACGTTGAGTGAAAACGTTCTCATAACAATGTTCATGGAATGTCCTTAAGATGTTATTTGTTCTTGACTGATGTTCTCATAATGTTGAGTGAAAACGTTCTCATAACAATGTTCACGGAACGTCCTTGTGATGTTCTCATAATGTTGAGTGAAAACGTTCTTATAACAACGTTCATGGAACGTGCTTGTGATGTTATTTGTTCTTGACTGATGTTCTCATACTATTGAGAACGTTCTTAGAACAGCATTCTCAGATACAAAAATATGTTCTTAGAATGTTTTTTTTAACATTCCCATTAAGTTATGAAAACGTTATCTCTGAATGTTTTCTTAACGTTCCAAACTTCCGTTTTTTTTAAGTATTAAGAATGTTTTATCATTTTGGAAATGTTATGAAAACGTAATTGTTTCATGTTTTCTAAACATTCAAAACATCCAGTTTTTAAAAAATGTTTTAAGAACGTTTTGTCTAAACATTTATACATAACTTTTAAAGAATGTTAAGAGAGCGTTCCCATAACGTTCACTAAGGTTATAAAAAAACTAGCAGGGAACGTTCTGGAAAGCTCTCTTTAAAATATACTGTAAAATAAAACCTAAAAATAATCTGCAGGGAACATTTTGGGAAGGTTTTATTTGGGTTATAAATAAAACCTAAAAATAATCTGCAGGGAAAGATCTTAAAGGTTCTCTTTAGGTTATATAAATAAATAAAAACCTACAGAGAACGTTCCTAGAATGTTCTTATTTGGTTCCCAAATAACCAAATGGGAACCATATGGGAACATTAGGGGGAAAGTTCTGTGTGTTGTTGGGTTCTTTGTTAGCTGGGATTGAACCTAATGCATTTCACAAATCAATCAGGACTTTGAATTTTTTACAGTATATTTTAAAGAGAGCTTTCCAGAATGTTCCCTGCACGTTATAGCTTTTTTTTATAACCAAAAGAGAGTGTTCCCATAACATCCACTAACATTCTTGAAAAGTTATGTATAAATATTATGTATGTTTAGACAAAACGTTCTTAATACATTAAAAAAACTGGACGTTGCAACGTTTAAAAAACATTCAGAAATAACGTTTTAATAACATTTTCAATATGAGTGAATGGAATGTTCCTTTAACGTTCACATTAACCAAGAAAAAATTTTCTTAATACATTAAAAAAACCTGGACAATTCCAACGTTATAAAAAAACATTCAGAAATAAAGTTTTCCTAACCTAATGGGAATGTTAGCAAAACGTTCTGACAACTTATTTTTGTTAGCTGGATTAATGGTTAATGGTTGCCTGGAGACGCTGGATGTTTGGTGTAAAGATGTCATGGAATGGAGCACATGCGCAGAGTTGTGAGTGATAGAAAGACAATGAGAGAATTTAATTCAGAATCAGAAGAATTGCTGTTACAAAATGGAAATTCAAAGTCCTGATTGATTAGTGTAATGCATTAGGTTCAATCCCAGCTAACAAAGAACCCAAAAAAAAACAGAACTTTCCCCCTAATGCTCCCATATGGTTCCCATTTGGTTATTGTTTTGGGAACCAAATAAGAACGTTCTAGGAACGTTCTCTGTAGGTTCTTTTTTATAACCTAAAGAGAACTTTCAAGATCTTTCCCTTTATTTTTAGGTTTTATTTTACAGTATATTTTAAAGAGAGCTTTCCAGAATGTTCCCTGCTAGTTTTTTAAACTTAAGAGAGCGTTCCCATAATGTTCACTAACGTTCTTTAAAAGTTATGTATAAATGTTTAGACAAAACGTTCTTAAAACATTTTTAAAAAACTGGTCCTGGATGTTTTGAACGTTTAGAAAACATTAAAAGAATTACATTTTCATAACATTTCCAAAATTATAGAATGGAATGTTCTTCTAAAGTTCACATAAACAAAGAAAAAAACGTTCTTTAATACTTAAAAAAAGCCCCGATGTTTGGAACGTTCAGAAAACATTCAGAAATAACGTTTTCATAACTTAATGGGAATGTTAGAAAACATTCAAAGAACACATTTTTGTATCTGAGAATGTTGTTCTATGAACGTTGTCTCTCAATAGTATGAGAACATCAGTCAAGTAAAAATAACATCACAAGGACGTTCCATAAACATTCTTATAAGAACATTTTCACTCAATATTATGAGAACATCAGTGAAAAAAAATAACATCCCAAGGACGTTCCATGAACGTTGTTATAAGAACGTTTTCACTCAACAGTATGAGAACATCACAAGAACGTTCAGTGAACATTGTTATAAGAACGTTTTCACTCAACAGTATGAGAACATCACAAGAACGTTCAGTGAACATTGTTATAAGAACGTTTTCACTCAACAGTATGAGAACATCACAAGAACGTTCCATGAACGTTGTTATAAGAACGTTTTCACTCAACAGTATGAGAACATCACAAGAACGTTCCATGAACATTGTTATGAGAACGTTTTCACTCAACATTATGAGAACATCAGTCAAAAACAAATAACATTACAAGAACGTTCTTAAAACTTTTTTCTCAGAACGTTTTTCTCTCAACGTTACGAGAATGTATTTGAACTCTATATACATTATAAGAACGTTCCAAAAACATTATTTCAGGAAGGTTATTTACTAACATTTACATAACTTTTACATAGCGTTAGTGAAAGTTATGGGAACGTTGCCTGTTAGCTGGGTATATAGGTTATAAATATCTGATCTATTAAAATATTAATCTGAATACAACAAAAGTCTTATTTAAAAGCCCACAGATTCTGTCACATGACATTTCACTAGGTTTACGCATTTGGTCTCAATGTTGATATATACACCAGCATTGACGTAATGCTTTGTAAATGTTGACACAAATCGAAAACTTTACAGGCCTGTTTGATATGTCGACCTTTGTCATGGCCTTCAAAGTTAAGTCATCAGACCCTCCTTCTTGTTTAATATTAACTCTATCTGCACTCATCCGAAACAATATTTCCAATAGTCTAAAGGGATTATAAAGTTTCTCACATATTGCTTGTGTCTTGGCTGGCTGGTGGTCTGTTGCTCTCAGTATTTATCATATTCCACATGTCCAACAGGTATGCAAATTCAAGTTACTCAGCAAGATATTACACTGTGTGAAACATTTTATGCCATCCATCTTTGCCTTAAGGGAGACCAGACTCTGAAAAGACCAGAATCCTCTATCTCTAGCTTCATGACTGTCTTTTTTATAAAGAGAGAAGTGAAGGAGGTGTGGCTACAGCTCTCGTGAGACAGGTATGGCGGAAACAGAAGAGGGGGAGGGTTTACCTGCGTGGAGTTAGTGTACACAGCAATAGAAGCAACACTGCACCTGTTCCTCTTCCCAGACTCTCCCTCTCTTTCACCAGCTCTACTCCAAAAAGCCAAATAAGAGGGAGCAGAAAGGGGTCAACATGGATCCCAACCAGGCCAGTGGGGATGACAGAGAGAATGAAAAGGCTGAGAGAAAAGAGAAGGACAAAGGAATTAAAAGGAGAAATAGACTTTTCGTAAGATACCTGGAAAGGAGGAAGACAGATACTATTGTGGAAGATGACACTTCCAAAGGTGACATCAGCATCGCAACCTTGGTGAGAAGGAGCTATTCTGACAAGACAGAGTATAGTGCTAAACTGAAAGGTAATTTTTCCTCACAAACTGGATAGAATTATGTTTCAGCTAATTTGAATGAAGTTGTGACTTTATAGTGGTTAAACATAAGAGAATTTTGTAGTAAAGCCTTGATAACCTTAGAAAGACCGCAGTTAGGCTCACATCAACACATTTTAACTTGTCACCAATTCTTTTTCTGACATCCTGCAGAGCACAGACTTGATTTAATACCAATTATACTCTTTTAAAGCCTCCCATCTCAAATACCATTAGATCTTTGTGCAGAGTGAAGTAAAAAAAACAACAAAAAAAACAGGGCATGTGTGCGCTGATGCTTAGCACCTGTTGCGTTGTTACATTACAGAGAGAGATCTATTCCCACTGGACTGATGTCACATATGCAAACTGAACCTCGGTCACAGTGCTGAACATGGTTGTGGAACAGTCGTAAACAAGCTCAGCCACAGTGCCTACGCTGTTTACTTTATCAGGAAGTGGCTATCTACTCATTTTTATTTGGTTTATTCCGCATTGCACTCTTTTTGCATTATTAGAGGTTTTAACTTGATGAGTAGAATATATTATAAGAAATATGAAGTAATTCATCCATTCATTTTCTTGTGAATGTCATGTCACAGTCTGGTTGTGATGATATGTGAATGTCATCATAATCTTAACTTGAGAATGACATCAGCTGACAGAAAAACTAGTTTAACAGCCTCTACTGAGCAGGGAATGAAGCCTTTCAGGGCTGCCAAGTCATGACATTGAGGACATCTCACAGCTATGAGGACAGTCTCGTCATACAAGATTCTTAGTTTTCAACCAATAGCCCTTATATAAACAAAATGTGTTGTCATACATTCAAATCATATCAAGGAGTATTCTGAGACTTCACAATTCATCTGTAAAAAGCAAACAGACCATTTTGAATTTCAGTTAACAAACAGCATGACTGAAACGCTTGCAACTCGTCAGCAGTTTTAGTTTCTTATTGTATGTGTATAAAGCATTAGCAATGAGACTTATATATTTTTTAAACCTCAGTTCTAGAAGTTAGTTGTTAAATTAACTTATTTTAGTTCTTAATATACCTTCATATAGTTCCAACAGTGAGGTAGTTCATTTTATAATTTTTTATTTGAGACACTCACTTCACACATGTTTAGCCATATAGTATATTTATATTGCATAGTGCCATTGACAGCCAGCTGTATGTCATATGGCACAATTAAAGTCAAATATGATGACATCATTGAGGAAATGTTGATCCCTGAACAGGAAATGCTCATAAAACTGAGTGTTCTAGATCACTTATCATGCTTCATAATGAAACAATAGATTAACCAAGAATGTTGTGTTAGCACATCAGTATGACTTTATAAATGTGTTTGAAATATGATATTTTCATCTCTTTCCCAAAAGAAAAAAAAATGTCTAAAGCAAACACTTGATCATATGAGATACAAGCTCTTAATGGGCACTTGCAGGGCAGGTTCCACTTGTGTGTGCGTGTGTATAAGAGGCATGTTTGGATCCTGTATGTTTACTTTGTGTTACTGAATCAAACCAAGCGGAGATGGGAGTCTTGCTTGAGGCTTTCAAATTTAGAAAATAATTAAAAGGAAATAGGTAGATAAGTATTGATGCTATACAAAGGCACTGGAGCTAAATCAACACTCACAGTGAGCTCAAAGCACATCTGCAAGCTTGAGTTCAGTCAGGTAATGTGTTCTTGCAGAAATGTGATCTGTTCAGTGCGGCACAGGTTTCCATTAGCCGGTCTTCAGTGAAAAGTCTTTGTGTTTTCTTTTCGTGAGGACCTTTTGCCAGTCTAAATTGCTCAGCCAGTCAAAATGCAGGTTCACAAGAGAATAATGTATTACTGATAAAACATTTGCTATGGGGAATCTTGAATTCACTGTATTAGCTTAAGATTGCTGTCATGTTTTAATTTATTCTGCATCAAGATACATGTTCTGGTGATTTGTAGGGCAGAGATTAGTTATATGATTCTGTGTGAGTGGAAAGAGTGAAACACAACTCCTCTATTGTCATAACCAAACTCTTTGTCTAAGACTTGCTCCTCGAATCATATCTGCCCTCTGCTTATTTTTTTCACACATAATAAGTCACAGTTTTGTTTCCTGGGTAATTAAAGCTGATTTAGAATTTATAAGCATGAAATTTATGACTGGATCATTTAGACATGTTTAATGCAAGGGGAATTCCTCACATTATTGTAGTAATTTCCTTATTTAAATCTAAAAAATATAAAAATATATGGTCTAATTATTAGTCATTTTAAACACCAAATATGTATGTTTGAGATGTGCAGGCTCTAAAAAAAATAAAAGGCCTTTTCAGCATTGCATCACTGTGCCAAAAAGTAATGTGACACCTGGCCCCACCTTTGCCTGTAGCCTCTCTGTCTCTTTCTGTAAGGAGGAAGTGTCAAGGTGACCAGGAAACAAAGAATCATCTCACTTCCCATGAGTACATACTTGCTTTGTTTAACTTTCATATTGCTAGCAGCAATACCTAATATTTAGTTTTATTTAGTAAGCTAATGTATTCTATTTTGATGATTCATAACTCAATATAAGAATTGCTCTGCTGAAAATACTCTTTATTGCATGTGATTATTTAAATATTAAACTAAAATACTGTTATAAAATAACACTCTAGGTCAGTTTTCAGGTCAGTTTTTATTACAGAGAAGTTTTTTAATCCCATAATACCCATCATATAATAAACCCATCATTTTCTCACAATTGCATGATATAAATTCACAGTTCTGACTTTATAACACGCAACTGCAAGTTGATATCTCGCAATTCTGAGGAAACAAGTCAGAATTAAAATTATAAAGTCAGATATTAGTCAGAATTACGAGATATAAACTCGCATAACTCGCAATTCTGACATAACTCGCAATTGCGTGTTATAAAGTCAGAATTGTGGGACAAAAAAACTCAGAATTCCGAGATAAAAAGTCAAAATTGCGAGATATATATACTCACAGTTGTGAGAAATAAAGTCAGAGTTGTTTACATCTCAGTATGTTTTTTTTTACTGTGAATTTCTGGCAAACACAGATGTGTTTTTTACCAATTGTTTAACAGGATTTTTTTTATAATGTATGTACAATCTAAAATGCGAATTGATGAAATCTCTTTTTCTTTTTCTTTGTCCTCGCATCAGAGAAAATGTCGCCATATGATCTCTCTTCAGCCACATCCCCAGCCATGGATCCAGAAGAAATCCGCCACAGGAAGATGATAAAAAGGTCAAAGGTCATTGAGGAGCTGGTTAGGACAGAGGGAGATTATCAGAAGGACTTGGAGCTCTGCATAAGCGAGGTTCTGCTTCCTCTCAGAGCAGCTCAGGCATGTTCACAGTCCCATAGAGATGCATTCTCTCAAATATGAAAATTCTGTCTTTTTTAAACATGATCAAGAGCAACTTAAAGTACAAATCGGCTGGGCCATTACAAACACACCACATTATAATCTTGTAACTGCAGATTTAGAACACCTTTAGATTTGTAATGTCATCACATAATCACCATAGAGGTAGGTTTTATGTTATCACTAAATACTACAAAAAAGATTCCGATGTGTAGTGCATTTCTGTTAAGCATCTACTAAACTTGCTATTTCTATATTAACATTTTGTTTGATGCATGATTTTGGGGTATGATGGGTTTGTTATAGGTGGTGGATGTGGATCGACTGTTCACCAACATTGAGTCTGTGTGTGTTGTCTCTGCTGATCTACTCCAAAGGCTACAAGATGCCATAGCTGACCCTGACCCTGAAACACAACTCATAGGTAATTTTGAAATACATTTGAAATAGAAACATTCGACTTACTAGCATTAAAATAAAAACAAAAAAACAATGGCTATAGTTAAATTTACGTAGCAACTGACATTACAAATTAGGATTCATTTAGTGGTTATTATTAAACTAAAGATTAATTAACTTAATAAATCCAATAAAATCAATGTTTATATAATTTTTTTTAAATAAAGAACAGTTAAATATTTATTAAACTGTTGTATAATTTTCTTAAAATGTATATGAAGATTTTTTTTTTTTACTTTTCATAAATGTAAAACATTATCCTATATTGTGACTTAATCACACTTTTATAGATTTCTAAACATTAAAAAAAGTTGCTGCCTTAATTTTAAGTACAATCAACTTGGCTGTTTAAGTCATTTCAACTTAAATTACATTAAACTGACTTTACATTAAACTGATTTGCTTAACTTATTTTGATGAGTTAAAGCAATGAAAAAACATATTATGTTGCCATAACTTATTGATCATATAATTTATAGACTTTTTTATTTATTTTTATTTTAGGAGAAGTTTTTATCCAAGTCAAAGCTGTCATGGAGGAGGTATACAAAATTTACTGCTATCATCACGACGAGGCTAATGCTTCACTCAAGTCTTATGAAGCACAGGAGGACATTCAGCAGCATTTTAGAAGATGTATATCAACACTCAAGTAAAGATGTTAACTGCATTTATCTCTTAGATATAAGCCTAGGCCTTTGGCTCTGATGTGTACAATAATGATTTATTGTCTCTTCTCTCACAGGAAAATATATGACGTGGAGTGAGTATGCAATTCTGGATTTAAACTCTGTGATAAATAATATACAGCAGTGAAAATTCAGACATGTTATAATTATAAACGTAAATGTTACTTTATAGACATGTTAATAGACAGCTTAGTTCTCAATGCAACTTATGATTCAAGCATTTATCGAAACTGTGACTTTGTTGTTGCTAGCCTCATGCTCAGTTGAGCTACAGAAACATCATATAAGTAATTTATACAGATTATATAGTGAACAAAGTGGAGTTCACCAAATCTAAATAGTTGTTCTTCATTCAATGTTATTTTTTAGAGGGAAGCCCAATTTGCTTGACATGGGCTCTCTGATCATTAAACCAGTGCAGCGTGTCATGAAATACCCGCTGCTGTTGGCTGAACTGTCGAATGCCACACCCATGGACCACCCTGACAACAGGCCCTTACAGGAAGCTCTGACCACTGTGAAGATCATTAACGTCAACATTAATGAGTTTAAGAGGAGGAAAGACATAGGTGAGACATACACCTTACCTTATAATACGTTTTTTTTTTTCTCCATTCTGTCACCTGATGGAGTTTTGGTTCCTTGCCACTGTTGCCTTGGCTTTTGGCTTGCTTAGTTGAAGACATTTAATATTCAACAATATTATTGATCTGCCTTAAGGTGGATGATGACACAATTTTCTTGTAGAAACAAACTTTGTTGTATTATTTTCATGTTATCACTGTGAAGCTGATTTGATACAATCTGTATTGTAAAAAGCGCTATATAAACAAAGGTGACTTGACTTGACTAATAACTAAATCAAATAGGCACGTTTTTAGATTGCAAGTTGCCCAATAGTGCAAACGTGGTTCAGAAAGTATTTTGGGTTAAAGCAACCATACAGGTCTATAAAACTCACGTATAAAAGATTTTTGTTGTTGTTCGCTCTGTAAGTATTCAAGTTTGCAAATATATGACACTTGTGTTGTTTCAGTGCTGAAGTACAAGAGGAGTGATGATGAAACCTCACTGAGGGTTAAACTCAATAAGTTCAACATTCATTCTATCAGGAAGAAATCTGACCGCCTGACAAGCTATTTTAAGATGCTCACTGGCGTTGAGCCACAGGTACTTTAACCAAACGAGGCAAAAATATCCATGTTTTTACTCAGGCCTCTGTAAAGGCAGTTTGTGTGTATTGTTGCGGCTTTTCTCTTCTCCACAGGTGAGAGATGAAGCGTTTGACAAGGAGGAAAAACTTTTCCGTTGCCTTGAGAAAGCTGTGAGACAGCTAGTGAAAAACATCAGCTGTTATTTGCTCTATACTCAGGTATGAAGAAACGTGACATATTTTTAGTCATACAAAAATAGATGCAATTAAGGAAAGACACTTTAGGCAATAGTATTTCCATACATTGGTAAATGTTGGAATTTTTTGGCCTATTTTGCTACCATAACAGACTAGTGGAGAGAAAACATCCAAATACAGATTTAAGTTTTTATTGTATTACAATTTATATCTTTTAAAAAACAGTCTCTACCAGTCGAAGTGCGCTGAATTGTGTAGAATCTCATATGGTCCGTTGTTACCGGAAGAAAGCACTGAGCGCATAAGAGAAGCACTGAACGCAACAGAGAAAATAAATAAATAAAAATAATTTAATCACATCTCACCAGCGCACTTGGATCGGCGTTCGTAGATCGACTGGTAGAGTTTTTCAAAGATGGCTTCTGCCTGTATTCGCGAAGCTGACTGTATGTATAAAATATCTTCTTATTAAACTGTCTGGACACTGACAAAGTTCTCAATGCTTCGGTTTGAAGGTAGGGACCCTTATTATGCTACCGTGTTAGTGTGGGGCTATTTTGAGCCTTGTTAGTGGTATTAACAAGCGATTTTTATTTGTCATTACTCTATGCCCTATTTACTAGCGTTATACTAGCGTCATAGGCTAAACTGTTTTTAGAGATAAAACTATTTACATTCGATAATCATAAAAACAAATCTCAGATAACGGTTGACTAGGTAACAATGTGTAATTAGACCAAAGGTTCATTTTGCGCTGGAGTTCTCCTTTAACTCTTCTGGAAATGTATGCAAACTAGTGCATATTTAATTAGATAATGCATAATTTGCTTGGTTAAACAATGCAACATTTTAAGAACTTAATGAAAACGATGTATAATAATACCAAGTTCTGGCATGAAACTAGGTTGCTGATAGGTCCCATCGCCAACTACATATACCTCAACATGCAAACAAATAACTGTGTTGCTGTTTGCAGTCTGCAGCTTACAGAAACTCTCCTCCTCCCCAGCTCCACCTGTATAGATCTGCTACGTGGGGTTATTTCATGTATGTTATGTGCAGCAACAGCAGCATGTCTTAAGCCCTATTCGCACGGGATTAGTACTATATGGTGACCTCTAGTCATTTGTAATAATTGCGGAGGTTGTCTGTGATCTTAATCCCGTGCGAATCGGTCATGTCTGTAATTTGTAAAGTAATAATTCCCCCGCAAATTACCTACCATATTTCGCCGAACACCGAGGTCCTGTGATAATATCAGTCCCGTGCGAATCGGCATCTCTGTGATTTGGCGGATCGTATATAATTTTTTCAAGGTTTTTGTTTCATGCGCGCCTTTTTATCCATCTTTCGCGAAGAATGGAGGCTGCGCTGGAGTGTTTTGATAGAATTTTGGGTGCTGGGTCATATCGCTATACACCATACAACTATACAATTTGCAGAAAGAGAAAGCTGAAAATCATCAGAAGAGCAAAAACAAAAATAATGATTATATGGAGATGAATGGTATAGCAGCATGCGGTAGGGAACATTCTTCTGTTTATGATATATCATACAGATAGACCTATAATAACGGCAAGACATTTCCAAGCAATAGCCTCGACGTCATCCGGGAGAAAAGTCAGTAAATTTGAGTATAATCACAGGCTTCGGTTATCCCGTGCGAATGCGCCACACGAAATTCAGATGTGGGGGGGTAATTTCTAAATCACACAAGGTCCACAGATAGTACTAATCCCGTGCGAATAGGGCTTTACATGCTCACAGCAATGTCTGTGAATGTATAGTCATAGCATAGCAGATCTATTCTGCCAAGACTAAATACATTGCCATATCCACTACCATTACCATGCCAGTCTCTCCGAGAGTTGTCATGACAGAACTGTCTTATACTTTGATTATTCACCTGGAGAAATATGAGTCATATCTATTAGTTGTTTGTTTTTTTAGCCTATGCCCTTGTGGTGTCTTGCCTTAAGCATCTATTTATAACATTTGAAGTATTGTTGTATTATTTTGCTTTAGAACAGTGCAATGTTAGTAGTACAGATTTCACAAATGAATCTCCATTGTGATTAGAGCAGTCAATGTCAATGTCAAAAGACATCCAAAAGGCCTAGCCCCCTTCTACTTGTGACGATCGGCAGCTGTAGTGCCCTCGAGAGCCTCAGGAGGGCACTCCTTCCCTGTTTATTATTTTCATCTTTTCTCTCATTCTCCACCCGGTCTGATTACCTTTGATTTTGTGCACCTGTGTTTGATTATCTTGTTTAGCGCACCTGTCGGACCGCAGCAAACGAGCCCAGTGTAAAAGCCACTTTAGTGTTTCCGAGTGTTTTCAAGTTTCACAGTTCCTGGACTCCCTGCCTGTATCTGGTTTTCCCGTTTTGCCTTATCCCTGCATTGTAAGATTGCTGATCTGGACTGCTAACCTGGTTTTGATTTCTGCCTGTTCTCTCGTACCTGTTTCTGGATCTTCCTCTCAATAAAGCCTGCATTTGGATCACCACTGTCTGTTTCCACCGAGCAGTTAATGACAGAAAACTACGCCACCACTGATCCAGTGGCTGAGAGAAACCCGGACCTCAACATGGATCCTACAGCACAGATTGTAAGCCTCCGTCAAGGAGAACGTCCTTTAAAAGTTTTTGTGACTGATTTTTTTAAACTCTCTCATCAGTCCTACTTAGATGATTTTTGTTTAATGATGTTCTTTCGGGGAGGACTATCTGAACCGCTCGGCTCTGGTATGCCGTTTCCTGATCCTCGCTGGACTCTTGCCCAATACGTTGACCTGGCCCTTTCCGAGAGCGGATCGCTATTTACTGTGGGCTTTTTAGAGGCAGAGGTTTTGCTTCACGTAAGACCCGGCGAATCTGCGTTTCACAAGGAACCCGCTGAATTTATGCCACAAGAGATTTCTGCCGAACTAACGCTTCAAGTGTCCCCCGATGAATCAGCGCATCATGTGAGCCCAGCTGAACCCGCGCATCTCATCTGTCCAGCCAAACCCGCTCATCTCATCTGCCCAGCCGAACCCGCTCATCTCATCTGCCCAGCTGAGCCCGCTCATCTCATCTGCCCAGCCGAACCCGCTCATCTCATCTGTCCAGCCGAGCCCGCTCATCTCATCTGCCCAGCCGAGCCCGTGCCTCGCACCAGACCCTCTGAGCCAGTGCTACATGTCAGTCTTGCCGAGCCAGCGCTGCAAGAGAGTCCCATCGATGCAGCATTTCACGCCAGCTCCGTCGACCCAGAGCCGCCATAAACTGCAGCGCCCCCTCGCTCACGTGGGCGGAGGAAGAGGAGGAGGACTCGCTTGGCTCACCAGGCTCCGGAAGGCGTTCCCAGACTCCTCGCCCTGCCGGCCCTGCCTCTGCGTCTCGACCTGCCTACATATCTCAAGCTCAGGGAGGCTTTTCCTGAGGTTGTTTCCAGCCCGGAGGTTTTACCCTTAGTTTTCCCCAAGAACTTTTTTGGGGGGGGGCAGTAGGTACCCTGAGGGGTCCATGGAGGAGGCGCTGACATGGACCTTGGTTCTGCTATCTCCATCAGAGCTTCCTATGCCGCTGGTCTCGTCCAGTCCAGAGCTTCCTGTGCCGCTGGTCCCGTCTGGTCCTGAGTTTCATCCGCCCTGGTCCCCTGCCAAGTGTGCTCCGCCCTACCTCCATTCTGAGTGTGCTCCGCCCTTGCTGCCTTCGGAGCACGCTCCTCCCTGGCTGTCTGTGGAGCGTGATTCCCCTTGGTCTTCTGTCTTGCTCCTGTCTCCAGGCCCCCTGCCTCTCCACAGGCCTGGCCCTCCATCCCATCCTCCGCTCTACCTCCCCCCAGAGTTTCTTAGGAGCGTCTGGAAGCCGCTCCTTACTGTGCGTTCACACCGGACGCGAATAGCGCTTCAAATTCGCGTCTACCGCGTCTAGTTTGATGGTTGACCACTTTGTGTTAATTCGCCTGTCAAGAGTGAAACTGCGCGTAAAAACAAAAGTTTGAAGCGAAATTTACGCGCATCACGCGCGTCAGATTAGAGAACTGTTGGCGGCCATCTTTTTTATGTTGATCGAGCATTTATCGAGAGAGTCACCGCTCTGTATTTGCTCTGAAAAGCAGAACAGCGGCGTACGGATCATCGTCGCTGTATTTGGGTCCACCAGACCATTCGGAGGCGAACTCAGTTTGGCGAGTTTCACCATTTCCTCGCTCCAGGAGCAGCGCCTGGATGACGGCCTGTCCCGCGCCCAGTCTGATGACCTGTTGTCCCGCATCGGAGCGAGGATCACCCTCGCCCTTACCAACCTAATCTGTCAAATATATATAACAGACCGGACACCGTCGGGTCTAGAATAATTATGTACTATGTTGGTTGTCTTTACATTAGAATAATAATGTTTCATATAATCTAGAAATGGAATAAAAAGCATTCAATACAAAATGAATATGTCTCATATATTTAAATCAAGTTTTTATGTGATAAAATATTTGCTTTGTTGCTGCATTAGAACAGAATAGAATAGAATAGTCATTTGATTCCATTTTGTCATATTACAAAATAATGTATTGAGGCATTCCAGCATCCAGATACTTCACCACGTGACAGCAAGCAGGCTCCTGATTGGTTAACGCGGCGCGAATTGACGCAGAAGTTCAGATTTTTCAACTCGGGCGGCAGACGCGAATTCGCGTCAAACGCGTGAATGCACAAATAGCACTAACTAAATCATTCGCGCTTAACGCGCCAGACGCTTAATTCGCGCGAACCTGACGCGCGAATGAGGCGTATTCGCGTCTACGCCTCATTCGCGCCGCAGGAATTTTTTACGCGCGTAACGCGTCTTTGCGCTGACTTAACATTGAAATAATTCGCGCCTGACGCGCTATTCGCGTCCGGTGTGAACGCACCATTACGGTAGAGATCCACTTTTGCGACACGACTGTCGCGCAGGGTTGCCAGGTCCCAGAAATATTTGAAAACTAGCCCAATTTTCCGGTGTCCAATCAGATTAAACAACGGCTGGATTCCCACAAAGGGCCTTAAAATAAACTTACGTATATTTATATATATATATATATATATATATATATATATATATATATATATATATATATATATAAATTGTGTCCCTCTATATACAGGTGAAACTCGAAAAATGTGAATATCATGAACAAGTTATAATTTTGATTATGGTTTACGGCTTATGAAAACCCCAAATTCAAAATCTTAGAAAATTTGAATATTACATGAAATATAAAAAAAAGGATTTTAAATACAGAAATGTCGGCCCTCTGAAAAGTATAGCCTAATCATGCATGTGTATATAGTTATATTTGTATATAGTTTCACCTTTTAATTTGAATGACTGAAATACATGAACTTTTGCACGATATTCTAATTTTTCGAGTTTCACCTGTACGGTTGCAAATGAGAACTTGTTCTCAACCGATTAACCTGGTTAAATAAAAGTTAACCTGGTTATTTTTAAATAAAAAATAATAATAAATAAATAAATAAATAATGTGTGTGTGTGTGTGTTAAGTTTAAATTTTTGGCCTTTTGTCTTACCCAAAATCTTAATATCACACACTGTGTGTTTTTTTTACACAATCTCATACAATAAAGGTCAAACAAGAACTTGTCATCTCTGATATTTTCTGACCCTAGTCACTTCCTAAATGATCAACAGTTGATGTGCTTGAGTGACACTTTCACAGCAACATTAGTCTTTCACAGCAACACTTTGCCTGTGTCAAATAATGTTTATTTTATGTCATTCAGTCGCAGCATAAGCTACTAGATCACTGTGGTGAACTCTGATTTCACATTTGCAATATTTGCAGAACGTTTTTCTATCATCATTTGGAACACTTCGAATGTGACGTGATGATGCTAGATTTGTGATGTTACGTCAAAAACACATGTGACGCGTCCACTCGCCCGCCGCAGCGGTTGTTGCCAAATATTCATTCCCGGGAAATCAACAACACCCACTAATAAACGATTCCCTTTTAATTTTTTCTTTGTCTACAATTAAAAAATTTTGCCGCCGCAGTACATAATAAATATAGCCCAAAAAACCGCAACCCGCAATTCCGTATTTTTTCCCGCGACTCTGTTCTCAAAATAGCCCAATTGTGCGGGAAAACCGCTACCCTGGCAACATTGCTGTCGCGTGGTGACGCGACGCCTCCACACAATAGGCTTGTTCGACTTCATGCAGCTCTGCGCAGAACGATCGGCGGCTGACTTGAAGCAGTGCATGCCGGTTAGAAATTTTGTCCGACTTGATACAGCACCGACGCCACCTGATTGGCCGGATTCACCGCATGACAACGATCACGTGTGTTTCGTGTTTATTCGAACACCTTTAGTTCCTCTACAGCTCTCAAATCATTTTTATAACAGTAAGCACTCTTTTCATGTAGTCACAATGTTATATTGTGTCATGTTTATCCAAATAAAACTGATGACACTACTGTAAATTTGGTTGCATTTCTATTAATTGAAATTTAAATATGTGTTCTAAATATATTATATTTATAGATCTGGGTTTTAAACTACTGGAATATTTGAGACCTGAATTATATAAATGTTGATCAGTACTATGTCCTGTTTTTATATTTCTCTTTACTATAGGAGATGATATCCATTGCTGTTCAAAATGCACAGGACTTAGAAGCTATAAGGAAGGATCCAGACAAAATAGACACCAATGGCTTTCAGCAAAAGAGGAATGGCAATGACCCATACAAACAATTTGTAAGTTTTTCCCCTCACACACACACACATACAAAAAAAGATGTATCTGCATAAACTATGGAGTAAATTTTTCCCTCAGTTCTTGTCAGCAACTGCACTGTGAAACATTCTCAAACTTTCTCAAACAGTCATGGATGATCATTGAGCAAAGTTTATCTTTAAAATTACATATAAGCAACAGGAAGTACAATAATGCACAATATGAGCTCAAAGCCATCATTCAGATTGCGGCACATATTTTGGCTAAGTGAGATTCACTAAAGTATTCCCTTAATTTTTCACATTTCATACACACAATTGTATCGTTATGCTTCCTTTCCAATCAAAGCATTTAGTCTGTAGGCAAAGCAAAGGGCTGTAAACCTATTAAATGTCTCCATCTGCTGCAAATAGCAGCTTAAAAATGTGTGTTGTTTGTGTTCCTCAGAAAGATCAAATGGAGCATCTGGTTCTGGCTCCTCTCTCCAGCCTGCTGGGAATGTTCGCATCACCCCAGAAGCTGATACAGAAGCGCTACGATAAACTGTTGGACTACTGCAGCCAGTTAGATTCCCGATCCTCCAAAGAGGAACAGGGCCTGGCCAAACGAGATTACCAGGCCCTCAACGCCCAGCTGCTCGATGAGCTGCAATGCTTCAACCGAGCTGTCAGGACCATCCTCACCAACTGTTTGATTTGTATTGTGAAATTAATTAGAAGGCTGATGGATGCAGCCCAACCGCCTGTCCACCAGCTACCGGTGAGATAAAGCAGGCAGAAAATAAATGATGCTAAAAAATAATGATTTTTTTAAAAATCCAAAAATAATTTTTAAATGTATAAGAGACAGAGTCCTTTTTTTCACGTTGGAAACCCCAGTTTTAAGTGTCTTGCTCAAAGGCAAAAGGGTGATTTTACAACATATTAGGTTACTTATGTGGTCCATGGTTGGATTCAAACCTACAACCTTTGTGTTATTCAAAACCATTAGCATGTTATATTCTAAGCATAAAGGATCTTTACGCATATAAGTATTGCTTCCCATAGAACATGAAATGTGAAAATTCACGTTCAGTAGGCTACATGATAATTTGTTAGAGTTACTTTCTGTAAAACAGTAATAAGTAATAATATTTGGAGATAAATATAAAGCATATTCAAAAAATATAACATTATAACCATTACAGTGGTTATACCATCTACAACGATGGTTCTCAACTTTTTTAATCCAATCCAATATTCAAAGGCTCACATATCTAGTCTGATATGTACCTCTGGGACTTCTGTTTTAATAATAATACAAATGTTTGTGTTATTTAGATTGTTAGTTGGTGTTTGTATCATTTTAATTAAAATTATGTTATAGATTTATTTGACTTATTAGGGCACCTGTGGAAGTTTCCTGATGCCCCCTGGTTAAGAATCACTGATCTACAGTATGTCCAAAATTCTGTTATGCATTTTAATCATTGCATTGGTCATTCCATCCAGGTTCCCTTGTCGAGCTTTAGTGAAGTCCAAAATTCTATCATGGAGGAGCTGAACAACCTTGGATTCTTCAAAGAAAATTCCCAAAAGCTGATGGAGCGCAAAGTGAGCTTTGAGAAACGGGACAAGAAAATGGTATGATTACAAATGATGTTTCCTTTCGAACGGTCACTTTGTATTGCGTAGCTATACGCAGTGGGGAAACTCCTTTTCCTCGATTTACTGAAGCCTATAATGTAAAACACATTTTGCAGCTGCACAGCTAGCACAGTGAGCATCTGACTCGTTCATTGGCTGTGCTGCAGGGTGCGGCCTTAGCCTATAATAGTCTCCCCAAAGCGCCATTATAGCAGATTTTACTCCTTCAGCGACAACTTCACGTCTCTGAATCCTCTGAAAGCCTTCGCCGTTGAAACAAACCCTTATCAGCCTGAGCGAGCAGCATACAGCAGACTACGCCTTCAACACAGAAGTTGTTTTTTCTCCTTTCGCCGTTCTCCTGTGGTCATCCGGCATCAAAGCATATCCTTTCAATTATTATTGTGATTTATAAAGAGCGCAAGCGTTGTTCCAAATGCCTCGCTCCTCTTGTGCCATGTGCGGATGCATCTGCATGAGGCCTACGGGCACACAAAGTGCGTCACATGCCTGGGAACCCCCCATGCTGAACTGCACTCTATGCCTGAGGCTGCTCTCTCTGCGACAGTATGCCTGTTCTGTGATATTACATCATGCGCTCGCGGCTAGCTCTCCTTTGGGACGTCTCTCCCACTCCCCCCGTTTCTTCCCTAGTTGAGCCTCGACGGAAGAAGCGTGCGGGTAGATGTTCGCGTGGCTAGCTCTCTTTACAACACAAATCACAATGTAAGGGTATCAGGTCCCCCTGTGTTAGGTGGCCCATCCCAGACAAACCCCAGCCAGACGGGCGCTGGCCTGGCAAGCCATCCCTGATGTATCGAGTTGGGTCATAAACACAATAAAGCGAGGCTACTTGCTCCAATTCGCTCGCAGACCGCCAAAGTTGGCAAGGCTTCGGTGAGAAGAAACGTGGCTCACGTGCTTTGCGCCGAAATACAGAATCTGTTAGCAAAAGGGGCGATAGAGCTAGTCCCCCCTACGCTAAAACACTCCGGTTTCTACAGCCGCTATTTTCTAGTCCCGAAAAAATATGCCGGTCTCAGACCCATACTAGATTTGCAACATTTGAACAAGGCCCATTTGAACATGAGACAGTCTTTCAAAATGTTAACTACCAAACATATTCTCACGCAAGTTCGCCCGGGGGATTGGTTTTTTACAATGGATCTGAAAGATGCATACTTTCACATTCAGATAAACCCTTGAAGGTCAGGCTTATTAACCCTCTGGGGTCTAAGGGGTTTTTGAGGTCCGTGAGATGTTTTGAAATGCCCTGACATTTGTGCTTTTTTCAGTTGCTTATAAACATATTAATGGCAAAGGTGTAATTACACTCTATTTAGCACAAAGTGGGGTACCATAATATGCGAGCAACATCTATGTACATATTTGTATTTTTGAGGGAATAATGTTTATGCATGGTTATTCAAAAAACTAATTAATAAATTAATTAATTAATTTTATATAATACTGTATATATATATATATATATATATATATATAAAATCCAAATATAAATGAAAGTCAAAAGCAAATTTTTAGTACATAGTCATACCTGGAAACAAATCCTGTTCAAATAAGCTATATATGGACCATTCTACAGAATTAGTTAGAGTTAGAAAGTTAGAGTTCTCAGAGAGGAAAAAAAGGTATTTTTTCACAAATTTTTTATACATTCAAATTGTATAATTTCCAAGGTAAACATTTCTAGTATGCAGTTAATTCTCATACTGTATTTTCAGAAAGTTTTGGAATATATCCTCTCCTCAAATGTGTCACTAATAAAAAACAATAATATTAAGATTTTTTTACATCTATCTATCTTTTCTTTTTTTTTTTTTAAAGTAGGCCTATAGCCTGGATTTTATCATTCATATTTCAAAGTTAAGGATTCATTACTTTGATATAGTCTACATTGGAACAAACACTATATAATAACATCTTAGATTATGTGCTTATTTTTGACAAAACATTCTAACGTTATATATTTAACATATGAGCAGAAACTGGTTAACTAAAGCTTATTTGATGTCTATTTTAGAGTAAAAATCTTTATAATCTATCCCAAACTAGTCAACTAAATGTTGTCTTTCATATTTCGTCTGTAACAACAACAGTGCGAATTCGTGCCGTTCATTCATCACACAGAGAGAGACACGCGATTCATATTAAAACAGTATTCGCGATTAGAACAAAACACTTAAGAATAAAAAACTTACTATGATCCTCGCTGGATCCATGGCTCCTCGAAGTGAAATTAATCCAGCACTTCTGAGGTAAATTATCCAGAATTATTCCTCACAGCCTCGCAAAACGACACAGACTACCGGAACATTAATCTGAACTTGGTGTTTTATCGAGCTCGTGTGGGCGTTGGCAAGTTTCAGATCATTTGCGTTTGAATAGCGCGCGCTCTCTGTGGGCGTGGTCACATTAAAAGATAATTAGCTGAAATGAGAACGCCTGGCATCTCTCTCTTTTATATAGATTACATAAACACAGAATATTTGTTTTAGTTTTGAATTAGATAATTTAAAAGTACACACTTAAATGATTATAAAGATATATTGATCATGCCTGTGTGACTAGAATTCGCTGAGTTTTGTTTACGTTTAGAGACGTGCTCCAGAAAAAAAGTTCACGGAGACGGAGAGGCAGAAAGCACACCCTGTTTATTTTCTTTATTTTACAAAAGCACAATGTTTTATTTCGATTGTAAGTGGACCCATAAAAAAGTAGACATTTAACAGTTTATTTTTTCATATTTCTTAAGTGTGTATGACCAAAAGTGACGGAGTATTTTAAGTCTATTTTGCTGCTATGTGAAAAAAATCGCGCAAAACGCGCCGGCGCGTTTCTCGACTCCAGAGGGTTAATACACCGTTCTGCCGTTCGGTCTATCCCTATCACCCTTTACATTAACGAAGTACATGGATGCAGCGCTCTCTCCCCTGAGACTTAAGGGAGTGCGCATGCTAAATTATCTCGACGACTGGCTGGTGCGGGCATAGTCGAAAACCGAGCTACTGTCACACAGGGACTTGATTCTCGGCCATTGGAAATGTCTGGGTCTCAAAATCAATGTAACCAAGAGAAAACTGACCCCCAGCCAGAGTGTGGTCTTTCTGGGCACAGTTATTGACTCTATAATGATGACAGCACAGCTTCCACGAGAGCGCGTGCTCTCTGTGAGAACGCTAGCAGCCTCATTCAAGGCGGGCGAGCGCACACCTCTAAAGAAACTTCTCGGCCTCATGGCAGCAGCATCATCACTCCGTATGGGATTACTGCGCATGCACACATTGCAGCACTGGCTCAAACGCCGCATGCCAACCCATGCATGGCAGTCAGGCAGTCTGCGAATCATGGTGAATCACAGTTGTTTGCGGACCCTGATTCCCTGGCGGGTTCAGGACTGGTACCATGAGGGTGTGACCATGGGAGTAGTTTCCAGGAGGAAAGTGTTTTTTACAGACGCATACAACCTAGGTTGGGGAGCGCTCCACAAGGTCGAGCACGGGGCAGAGCTTACATATCAACTGTCTGGAAATGAAAGCAGTCCGTTTGGCCCTCAAAGCATTTCTGTCAAACCTCAAAGGTCATCACGTCTTAGTCCGCACGGACAACACGTCGGTGGTGGCCTACATAAATCGCCAGGGCGGCATCAGGTCGGGCAACCTGTACGCCATGGCGAAAGACCTCTTGAATTGTCTGAGGGCAGTGCATATCCCTGGCATTCAGAATCTGGGTGCGGATATGCTCTCACGGGGCAACACTCCCCCACAGATGGTCAGTCTGATATGGAGTGTGTTCGGCGAGGCCGAAGCTGACCTTTTCGCCTCGAGAAACAACACCCACATGCTACGGTCCTTGGGGCTCTGAAAGGTCCACCTTTTGAACCGCTCCTGACGGTTGATCTTAAACCTCTCTTGCTAAAGACTGCTCTCTTGCTGGCACTGGCATCTATCAAGCAAGCAGGAGATCTGCCGGCTCTTTCTGTGAGGCCTTCATGTTTGGAGTTTGGATTGGATGACTCCAGGGTCATCCTCAAACCCAGGCATGACTATGTACCCAAAGTTCTCTCAACACCATTTAGAGCACAGGTTATCACATTATTAGCCCTTCCCCCTTCTGCTGAGGATGGGGAGGCTAATCTACTCTGCCCTGTCAGAGCACTGAGAATCTATCTGGAGCATTCTGCGTCTTTTAGACAGTCAGAACAGCTCTTTGTCTGTTTTCGTGGCCGATCTAAGGGTGATCCAGTCATTAAGCAAAGACTGTCTAGATGGATAGTGGATGCCACATTTATGGCGTATACCTCAGTGGGTCAGGTTTGCCCTATAGGTATCAAGGCTCATTCGAATAGAGGCATGGCCTCATATTGGGTCCTCTGGTATTCCCATTCAGGATATTTGTGATGCGGCCGGCATCCTCACCTTCCACATTTATGAAGTTTTATAATATGGAGGTACCTTCCCTGTGGGCGAAGGTATTTTCGGTATGATTTAGGCCCGACGGTGTCTGGTCTTGTCTACAAATTATGTTACTGTGCACAATCACATATACATTTATTATAAATCCTTCCTTTGGCCGGTTATATTTTCCCTATACTAATAGACCCGATAGTATCCGGTCCTATTAGTACATTATGTTTGTTAAATTACTGATATATATATATGTATTACTAGACCCAATGGTGTCCAGTCTGCTTATTATATATACTTCTGGCATATACTTCTGGTTCTGGCTTGTTTCTGTGAGCTCAGGGGTCCTGAGCTGCAGTTGGCAACCAGTTACTTATGGTGCGGCTTTTTGCATGGTGTCCCCACTGCGTATAGCTATGCAATACGAAGTGACCATTCGAAAGGGAACTACTCTGTTACTATTGTAACCTCAGTTCCCTGAGATTAGGGAACAAGTATTGCATAGCTGGCCGCACTATAGTAACCTGGCAAGTTGTCGCTTCAGTCGTTTAAACCTGCTATAATGGCGCTTTTGGGGGACTATTATAGGCTAAGGCCGCGCCTCCTTGGCATTGCCACAGCACAGCCAATGGCATTCACATTTACATTTACATTTACTCATTTAGCAGATGCTTGTATCCAAAGCCAGTCATCGGGAAGAGGCAAAAACAACACAAGAAGTGTTCAAAATACAAAGTTCAGGCATTGCTCAGAGTAGCAAAAATCAGACAAGGGAGGATTTAAAGGGGAAGGAATTTTAGTTGTATTTTTTTTTTTAAATTATGTTAAGTACTCACGGAAGAGATGAGTTTTCAGCTGACTTTTAAATGCTGTCAGGGATTCTGCATTCCGGATGAGGGTGGGAAGATCATTCCACCAGTGCACCGTGAGAATGTTTTGGAGAGTGATTTTGTGCCTCGCTGTGAGGGTACCACAAGCTGTCGCTCATTGACCGATCGTAGGTTTCTGGTAGGGGTGTAGACTCACAGGAGTGAGTGAAAGTAGGACGGAGTCAGTGGTAGATCTGTAAGCAATCGTCAAAGTCTTGAATTTGATGCGAGCAGCGAGTGGTAGCCAGTGCAGAGAGATGAACAGAGGAGTGACATGGGCCCTTTTGGGCTCGTTGAAGACAAGACGGGCTGCAGCATTCTGGATCATTTGTAGAGGTTTAGTTGCACATGATGGAAGTCCAGCCAAAAGAGCATTGCAGTAATCAAGCCTAGAGATAATCAGGGCCTGGACGAGAAGTTGCGTTGCATTCTCAGTAAGGAAAGGCCTGACCTTCCTGATGTTGTGCAGTGCAAACCTGCATGATGTCTTTGTAATGTGCTCTGTGAAGGTCAGCTGGTCGTCAATTTGGTTACACTTTATATCGATAGTCACTTTAGACGTTCTACTAATTATAAGTAACTTTTCTACATGTCAACTAACTCTCATTAGAGTATTAGTATATTATAGTAGACTGTCAGTGGACTGTTTGGTTATGGTTAGGTGTTAGGGTTCGGGTTAGAAGAATAAGTTAACTTGTAGTCGCCAAGTTACTTATAGTCAGTAGAATGTTTGTTGGGGGACCAACAAAATAAAGTGTTAGCAGATATTAAGCTGACAGTCTACTAATACTCTAATGAGAGTTAGTTGACATGTAGTTGAAAAGTTACTTATAGTTAGTAGAATGTCTGAAGTGGACTATCGAAATAAAGTGTTACTGTTAATTGTTACTCCAAGATTTCTGACCAACCTTGATGGGGTGATTGAGGTTGAATCTAGCTGGATAGTGAAGTCGTGCTGTAGAGACGGATTGGCAGGGAGGATGAGAAGCTCTGTCTTTGCCAGGTTGAGCTGCAGGTGGTGTTCCTTCATCCATGCCAAGATGTCTGCCAGACAGCTTGAGATATGTGCAGATACTGTGGGATCATCTGGTTGAAATAAGAGGTAGAGCTGGGTGTCATCAGCATAGCAATGATAAGAGAAACCATGTGTCTGTATGATGGGTCCCAGTGATGTGGTGTAAATGGAGAAGAGGAGCCGTCCAAGAACTGAACCCTGTGGAACCCCTGTGGTAAGTTGATGTGCTTTGGATACCTCGCCTCTCCATGGGACCCTGAAGGACCTACCTGTGAAATAGGACTAAAACCAGTGGAGGGAAGTTCCAGTGATGCCCAGTGATGAGAGGGTGGACAGCAGGATCTGATGATTCACGGTGTCGAAGGCAGCAGACAGATCAAGGAGAACTGATGATTTGGAAGCAGCTTTTGCGATCCGCAAGGCTTCTGTGACCGACAGTAGTGCAGTCTCGGTCGAGTGCCCTTTCTTGAAGCCAAATTGGTTTACATCTAGCTGGTTGGTCAGAGACAGGAAAGATGATACTTGGTTGAAAGCAACTCGTTCAAGTGTTTTCGTAATGAATGGTAGGAGAGAGACAGGTCTGTAATTTTCTAAAAGTGATGTGTTTAATGTTGGTTTTTTAAGCAGTGGAGTTACCCGAGCCTGATTGAATGCTGTAGGGAAAAAGCCAGTATGGAGGGATGAGTTGATGATGTGAGTGAGTGCTGGTATAAAGTGTGGGAGAGATGACTTGTAGAAGGTGTGAGGGGATATGGTCTAGAGGGCAGGTGGTAGGATGACTGGAGAGAAGAAGTTTAGATACTTCTTCCTCGGTTAGTGGAGAGAAGGAGGAGAGAAAGTTTTTGGTTGTGGGAGAGGATGGTCTAAGTTCCTGTGTGTGGAGCTGAGAACTGACTGCTGATAGCTGTTGTTTTGTTGGTGAAGAAGTTAGCAAAATCATCAGCAGTTAAAGAGGTGGGTGGAGGTGGACAGAGGAGAGAGTTGAATGTTTTGAAAATTGTTTGTGTGTTAGAGGCGCTGTTGATCTTGTTGTGGAAATATGAAGATTTTGCAGCAGGAACATCAACAGAAAAGGAAGAGAGCAGGGATTGATACATACTCAGGTCAGATGTGCCTTTTGATTTGCGCCCTTTCCTCTCTGTCGCCTTGAGTTTGATCCGGTATTCACGAAGCACCTCAGATAACAAGGGGTTGGAGGGAGTAGCGCGTGCTGACCTGGAGGAGAGAGGGCAGATATTGTCTATAGAAGAAGTTAAAGTGGAGCACAAAGTATGTTGTGGTATTCACATCCAGAGATGAGAATTGTGAGGGTGAGGGAAGAGAAGATGCCACAGCAGAGGAAAGATGGGAGGGAGAAAGTGAACGTAGGTTTCGTCTGAAAGTACTTGTATGGGGGGTTGGTGGTGCATGGGTAAAGAGTTGTAGATTGAAAGAAATGAGGAAATGAGCTGAAACGTGGAGCGGTTTCACCAAAATGTTGTCTGTGATGCAGTTGCGTGTGTAAACCAAGTCCAGTTGGTTGCCTGATTTGTAAGTACCTGTGGTGATGAGCCGTTTGAGATCGAATGAGGGTACAAGAGAGATGAAGTCTGATGCATATGACTTCTCTAGATGAATGTTGAAATCACCAAAGACTACGAGTGGGGTGCCATCCTCAGGAAAAGAGGACAGCAGCACATCCAGCTCCTCAGCAAAACTTGTAAGTGTAATAGCATGATATTCAAACGAGATGTTATTGCATAGAGAGAGTTGAGTATTTCCAATTGTTAGAAATGAGAAGACCTGTACCCCCACCCCTCCCAGCCTGGCGAGGGGTGTGAGAGAAAGAGAAATTGTTAGATGAGCGAGCCAAACATTCACTGTGCTAGTTGTGCAGCTGCAAAATGCATTTTGCATTATAGGCTTCAGTAAATCGAGGAAAAGGTTTCCCCACTGCGTATAGCTACCCAACGGGAGTACTCTGGGTTCGGGCCAAATTAAACTTTACTCCCTCTAATTGAATGTAAGTGTGAACTTGTGAAATGATAAATATGGGTAAACCCATATTGGTATTAAGGTCTCAGTTGAGTGTAAAATTCTCTTCAGGCCCCAGAGATCCTCAGACAGACCGAGGAGCACAGAGCCTGGCTCCTGGAAGAGTATGCAGTGGATCGGCTCTATCAGCTCAAGCGTAACTGCAATGCCTGTCAGGAAAAAGACATCAGCTTGCTGGAGGGGGAGCTAGTGGCCCTGCTTGAAGACAAAGACCCAATGGGCAGCAGCAGCCGTTGGCTGGTGCACACTGGGAGTAAGTTTGTTTACTTGTGTTCAAATACACTATCATTTATTTGCAGAAAAAAAAAAAAGTATAATAATGCACAGCGTATTAGAGGGAAGTTTTCAGTATTGATAAGTCAAGATGTGCACTGCCTTAATCTTTTTTAACACCGTAAATGTATTTACTGTTACTTTGATGTGTCTTCGCTGAATATATATGTATGAATGTAATGTTCATTGAATGTAAATGAATGGTTATGGCACACAAAACCAAATGAGGGACAAATTTACCAAATTTCTTGGTAAAACTTTACAATAGGGATCTATATGTTAACATCTCTTGATAGCTGTACATTAAAAAGTACTTTTATAGTTTTCATTAGTCTTAAGCTAATGTTCATTTCTAGTGGAAATTCTGTATGCATCCTATCTATCTGCTGTTGAACTTCATAACCTTACAGCAGAGAGTAATGAAATCCCGTAAGGATTTTCTTTCGTCACATCTCTATAAACTAGCCTCTCATTAACTCTACAGAGACTGTTGCTTCTCAACAGGACCAGCATTCTTGTTATGTCAGGTCATCAACATGTCTGTTATCAACTTTTGAAAGGAGTTTCAGGTCATTGGGGGATAAAAAAAAAAACAGTGTCTGGAAGTAGAAAAAAAGAGTTCAGCCAATTAAGCCCTTAAAATCTTTAAATATCACACACACAAAAAAAAAAAAAAAAAAAAAAAAAAATTGTATGCCCCAATGCTAACTTTGTCGTGAAAGTTATATTTGAATTGTATTATTAAAAAAGAATAAAAGTGTAATCCATGATCTTTCAGACAACTTATTCAATTAGTTTGAGGTCTGAAACTAATCTGTTTGAGATCACTATTTTGCTCCTATTAGGTTAACCAGGCTCCTGCTGTTGATAATGGCATTTCTTTGTCTTTGTGTGTGTGTGTGTGTGCGCGTGTGTGTGTGTGTGCGTGTACTTAGGTACGCAGGGCTATGTGTACTCCTCATTCCTGAAAGTCTACAACCCCCAGCGAGAGGTGACTGAGAGGCCAGATGACTTTGACAATCTGAGTCTGTTTGTCTCGGGCAGCAGGAGCAGTAGTATGAGGAGCTTCAGTCCGAACAGCACTTCAGACAGTATGTCCCTTCAGTCTGGGCCACAGGACGAGCCGGACCACTCAGAGGACCAATATGTAAGATACATGAAAAGAGTGTGTGGTGTGGGGGGGGGGGGTCTGTTACACAAGACTTAAAGGATATTAAATCAATTTCACACATACAAGTGTGCAGTTGTTCCAAATATCAGCACTAGTGATGCACTGAAATTTTGCCAACTGAAAATATTCACCCCAAATAGCAAAATAATAATGTTTATCTAAAGCATATCTGAACTCAGATGGTTGTAATTAGAGAATGCTTTAAAAAAGTATAACCTTAGGTTTTTATTTCAAAGAAGACAAATTATTGCAGAAGTAAAAGCAGCTTCAAAAAATGAAAGTGTAAAAAGTTATAATAGTTTAAGTTTACTGTAAGGCAAAATTTGTTTTATACAACATATACATTTTACAATATAATTTGAACTCTAAAATTGCTAGAAAATCAAAGCCATATATCTAAGCAAGTTGTGATTATGTTTATATCAAACGAATTGAAATGCTAAAAGGTTTTAAGTACCCGTTTTCCATGGTTACACAATGTCTAATTTCATTTGATAAGGAAAAATGGCTATTAAAAAAGTGCGGAAAATGTATATTGACAGTTAATAGGTTTCTCTGATGACACATTTTCATGTGTCAGTGTCTATTTCGAGCACACAAGATGGAAAAGCTACAAAAGGTAAACATGTCAGCTGTGTGGACACACTTAATTATTTTAGACAACATTTTCCAGCTACTTTGTCCATTTTTGCTCCACCAATGGAAATAGCTCCAAACTATATCAAACAGGAACAACCATTGCATACATCCGAGCAAAACACAGTGGTGTTTCCTTCCTGAATGAATCAATGTTTTTTGAATAATCAGTTGAGTAATTGATTTAATGACTCACTCATAAGATACAAAGATGGTCATTTACTGGCGAAACGATGTGACCTGCAGAATGGGTCACTGACAGCCTGTGTGGCTGCAAAATGCCACAAACAGTCAAGTGGAGTAATAAGAAAATTTAAATGTCCCAGGCTTAATTAACTGTTGTGTAAAGTGGTGTTTAACATTTTTGAAAAAGTATAATTGAAAATTACTGGAACAGTGAAAATCTAAGAATATTGTTTAGACTTAAATTTCCTAATACTACCTGGAGAACTTCAGTGGATTTTGCTTCATGTCAAACAGTAAATACAAGAAATGAACCAATTTAGATTTTTTTCCTCCCATGTGGCACAGATCGGATATGACCCACAAATGTACTGTAAGCAGAAAAAAAAAAAAAATATGAAAAAAGTCTGATATGAATCGGAAACATGCATTTGCGTCTGCCATGTAAGCAGACAGATTAGATATTCCTGTCAATGCAATTCATACGCATTGCCAACATGACCTTGGCTATAACATTAGAAGAAAAATATTTGTTTAAGGAGGCAGAAAAGTTAGTCATTTTGATGAAAGATTATGCAAATGTTTTTTCTTTAGAATAAGATAAATAGAGTGAATGGGGTCAATAGAGTTTAAATGTTATTTCACGAGTTCACACTTACATATAATTTTGAGGGAGTAAGATTTAAAGCGTAATTGGCGTGCTGTCCGGAGGGAGGGCTCCGAGCTCGGAATTCAGCCCGAACCCAGAGTACTCCCTCCCTCAATTTGATGACATTGTAAGTTTACTGTTGCTGTAATATTGATCATACGCAACGATCGTGTAATCTGCGTGTCATTTGTTTACTTTATTATTTTATTATAATCAGCACGCATTTAATTCATGTAGGCTATGTTAATTTATATATTAGGCATACTTAATAATTGAATGTTTGTATTATTTACTGATAATGACAACTGTTTTCTTTGTTTCTATTTTGTTTATTATAGACCACATACATGTGAAGTAACATAATATTATACAACTCCCTTGAATAAATAAGTTAAACTGGGATTCCATCTCGTGTTTCTCTAGTCTTACCGGTGTTGTGCCGAATTTCGACCCCCTGCCAAATTATTACCCCCCTCGTAGAAGTCAGTACCTGATTGCCTAATCCTAACTCCTCCCCCCACAACTAATCCTAACCTACCAATGCTAGGGGGGTAATAATTTGGCGGGGGTCGAAATTCGGCACAACACCGGAAACACACACCACCATCCTGACTGCATTAATCCAGAACCCCCTTGAGCATCCCATACGCTCGTATAACCCTCTTATCATTGAGTGCTGCCCACTCGTGTTAATTATCTGAACGCGTGCTCCTCCCGAACTTAGTTAAAGGTTGTCATCAGTCATTTCAGGCCCAAAAAAGGCAGAAACATAAATGATCACATTCATCTAATCTTTCCTAATGATCCGCTAGCTGCACGCCCCATAAGCATGCCGTCCAAAAAACGCATCTCTGTATGCTGCCTACAGAAATGCGGTTTTCGGACGGCATGCTTATTGGGCGGGCAGCTAGTGGATGGTTAGGAAAGATTAGATTAAAGGTAGGGTAGGCAGAATTTTCAAAAAATAACAATTCCCAAAATTGTTTAAACTGTCTTTATCTACCAATACATAATTAAAATGTAAGTGCTCTGAAAAAGAGATTTAAAAAATCCTCTCAGAAGTGCAATAAACAGAGCTCATTATTCCATTGACACCCACCCCCTCCCGTCTGGGCTCATTCCAAAGCCACGCCCCCAAAACACATGACCGCGCGATGCCGCCCGCGCTCAGCTGGAGGACGTTTTCCCAGCGCCTAGCGGAGAGGAGCAGTGCGTGGAGTGACATCATGTCAGAATCACATGTAATGTAATAAAATACCTAAGTTTATCACTATGAATATAAACAACTAACATGGCTGTTAGTACTCACTATCGATCCAGCATATCGATACTGGTAAAGTTTAAAATATATTGAGTTTGATTCGGTAACAAGCTAGTAACATAAGGCAAACTCAAAGCTAAAAACAGGTTACCATCAGTTACACTGTGATAAAGGTGAATTTCGTGTAAGATTCATAACATATACAGTGTTTTGATTGTAAGAGCTTCCACGATGAAAGCACTGTTACCTTCACATTTCAGCCCCTTGATGTCCCTCAGTTGTCCACCGCTGGAAAGCCCTGATATTGCATGCTTTATCCAAAGACTTTTTGGGCATGGCTTTTTCAAATACTGTCTTCCTTTTCTTGCCTGGTTTGCCTTCGCTGACTGTATATGCAGGTACTGGGAGTTTTGACTGCTAAATTCGCGGCCATAATAGGCTCTATGCACGAACGCTGCAGACGTATTTCCGGAAGAATCTCAGCCAGCGTCTTTACTTCCGCATAGCGCGTTCTATAGTGAAAAAGACTTTAATAAAATTCATTTTCTCAGAAACGGAGACAACGATTTTAGAAACTGATTCGCTAGTCGGATTTCGCATGATATGAGAGAGTACTCACCCTTAAAATTGTCGATGTAGCTCGAAATATATTATTTAAAGCCCTTCTCTTTCTTACTCTTATGTGTGACAGATAACTGCCTCACAATATTGTTAACATCATTCACGTTAACCGCGGGAAGTTTTTGTAAACAGCGAGTGTAATTTGACATCATCTCCACCTAATGCAATAACAGCTTCAGACGCAGCGGCGGATGTGACTGGGCGGGCTGAGACAGAACGCGGAAGCGATCGTGCATAGAGCCTATTGTGATTCTTTAGCGTCCGTGCTTCTTCCCCTCCTCGATTCAAACGGGGGCGCGCGTGTGGGCGGCTCGTGTAGCTGCAGGGGTGATTGCCATGGTAGCGAGGGAGAGTGACAGTCGCTCCAGCCAATCATTTCATTCGTCCCGAATGGAGATAAGTAGCTGTGTTTATTACAGCACTGAGAGGACTACAGACACTCGATTTTTATACTTTCTTTTTCAGAGTACTTACATTTTAATTATGTGTTGGTATATATAGAAAGTTCATACATATTTTGTTAGAAAAATTCTACCTACAATACCTTTAATGTGATCATTATGTTTCAGCCTTTTTTGGGCCTGAAATGACTGATACAACCTTTAATAAAACTTCATATTGTGAATGGATAGACACCGCCATCTACTGGTCATATGTCCCGGAAAGGCTTTAGATTAGGGCAAATCATTTCAAATGAGACAAACTGATTTTCAGATACTGTACTGTTATGTAGCAATAAAGTATTTTTTGGGGTTTAAAACTAAAATGACACCTGATCTCAAAAGTTCAGCTTTCCTGTTTTGAGAACGTGTTGTCAAGCTGAATGTTATAATATTACTAATTTTACTTCTCTTTTTTCTGCAGTTCTATGCGGTTTATGCATTCCAGGCGCGCTGTGAACAAGAGCTCACGCTTCAGGAGTACCAGCATGTTCGTATCCTTCAGTTTTCAGACCTCGGTGGTAACAAAGACTGGTGGCTCGCTGAATCTAATGGACAACGTGGCTATGTTCCAGCAAACTACCTTGGAAAGATGTCATATGCCTGAAACTATTTTTTAATGTCTCTATTAATATTTTTATTTAAAGGAGGAAAAATATGAATTATAAATTAATTGCTAAATGAAGGCCAATCCTGCACAAATATTTTTGCACTACATGATGCTACCAACAGTGTTTACTTGAACTATATGTAAAAAATTTTGTATAAAATTATTAACCAATTATAAAAAATAAAATAAAGTTATTTAACTAATTGTATAGTTATATTAATATATATATATATATATATAGAGAGAGAAAGATAAATCTTAGGTGATTATTAAATTATAATCATGCAAATGACCTTGTCTGTTGTTGTTTTTTTGTGGGTTGTCGTTCATTAAAATAAGTATTTAAGTAATTACAAAAAGGTTAAAAATGACAAGATTCAATTTCTTTAAAAAAAAAGGTTATTTATTAAACATTAAAATGAGCAGCTTGTTTTCAATAATGTGAATGGTTTAGTAAGAATGAGGCACATCTTCAAACCAAACCGCTTCAGAAAGACCAGTAACATTCAAGTATATGATTTGAAAAAACAGATTTGACTTGCTGTTTAACATAATAGTCTGGCTTCGTCCTACTCATTTCTTCAGTTTCTTCTGTGCTGCCTTCTTTTTCACCATCTGCAGGCGTTTCATAGCATTGAGCTGAGACTCCTGGGAAGTGGGTGTCTTGCCATCACCTGAGGCTTTTGCTCCATTGCTGGTGTTATTGTTGTTGGCGCTACTGCCACCACTATTGCCCCCGTTGCCCCCTCCATTGCCTCCAGACCCACCGTTGCCTCCCAGGCTGCTAGAGGGTGCCGCCCCAGGTGACAAAGATCCGGTCACAGTCATTTTTCCCAAGCTATCTCCACTGGCTGAACGGCTCAACACTTGCTTGCCAAGTGTGAGTGGAGGGGGTGGTTTCATAGGTACCGTGCTGGAGCCATTGTTTCCATTACCACTTCCACCACCGCTGCCTCCTGAAGGTTTATTAGCCAGACCTGGCTTGACATTGGCCAGTGAAGAGAGCCCCACAGGTTTCGAGCCTGAGGGAGGTGGGGTTGATTTACTGCTACCTGGCTGACTGGTGCTCAACTTGGTACTGGAAGGTCCTACATTTGAGGTCTTGGTAAAGGCAGCCCATCCTGTAAGGCCTTGGGGCAAAGATGAGCTACTGCTGGAGGCGTTTCCTGATGCCGCAGGCACCTGGACAGAAGAAGAATAAAAAATATATAAGAACTTAATGAGACTTCATAAAGGACATTATACATTGGCGCACTGATCTCTTTTTGATCTCATGCCTTTCTCACAGTATATAAATAAACTAGATAACTAGAACTGGATGTTTTCACACTGATAATTCCAAAAAGAAAAAGGGCACATCAAAAACCCGAATGATACACTTAATTAACATAGGAAAAAACTAAACACAGTGCAATGTTAGATACTCCATGCACAACTGTCCTTACATACTGGAGAGTGAGGGGCTGTAAGACCCATCAATGGCCTATCCGATGTTAGATGACAAAATAACCTTATAAAGTTCATGTATTAAATGGTAAGAGTGCAAAGTATAATCAGTGTAAACTGTGCCATTTGGGACAGTAGATTTATCCAGTATTTTATTTGAGCTCTTTTATATTTAGTTACTGACAGTTACATTAAAGCCAGCTTGTGATTTTTCTTAGACTTTAAAGGGATAGTTAAATTTTCAATGGTAAAAATTCTGTCACCATTTACTCACCCTCATCTCGTTCTAAACCTGTAAAACTTTCGTTCACCTTCGAAACACAAATTATATTTTAATGATATCTTAGAGATTTCTCTCCCTCCATTGACAGTTCAGGCAACTACCACTTTGATGCTTCAAAAGTTCATAAAGAGATCCTAAAACAAATCCATATGAATTGAGCAGTTTAGT
Source organism: Semotilus atromaculatus (assembly GCA_031834385.1). Classification (NCBI taxonomy): domain Eukaryota; kingdom Metazoa; phylum Chordata; class Actinopteri; order Cypriniformes; family Leuciscidae; genus Semotilus; species Semotilus atromaculatus. The sequence goes on along the minus strand of JAULUF010000023.1, from coordinate 4,781,700 downwards.
CCAAATTTTCTGAAGAGACACGATCACTTTATATGATGAACAGATTGAATTTTAGGCTTTTATTCACATATAAACATTCATCAACACACATCAGTTGTGGTAAACAGAAGCTCAAGCATGTAAGTCTAAATTCAATCTGTTCATCATATAAAGCATTCAAGTCTCTTTAAGATCAAGATTTGGACTAAGCAGCTCGATTCATACAGATTAGTTTTACGATCTCTTTATGAGCTTTTTACAACAAATTGGTAGTTGCGTAGCTGTCAACGGAGGGACAGAAAGCTCTCAGATTTCATTTAAAGTATCTTCATTTGTGTTTCAAAGATGAATGAAAGTCTTACAGGGTTGGAGTGACATGAGGGTGAGTAAATGATGACAATTTTTGTTTTAATTTTTTGGTGAACAAACCCTTTAACTGTTCAATTGACACAGGTACTTTGAGTTTGAGACCCCTGGTCTATAATCTCTACTGGTGTGAATACACTCACCTTCAACTCTGTTCTCTTAAAGGCCTGGAATGAACCAGTTGTTTCAGGTTTAGGCTTTAGTTCAGCTTTCTTCACTAGTGGATCTTTCAACATAGGTACAGCTGTTGCCAAAGCAGGAGCTGGTTTCTGTGGAGGCTTCTGAGTCTTTTGGGCCTGAGACATTAAAAAAACATCACATTCAGTGTTGTACACTACACTACACTGTAAAAACAAATTTTTCAACATATTATTGAAGCATGTTTTACACGAAAAAAATACTTCAGTCTTTCTACTTCAAAATGTCATGTTAATTCAATATTACTTGCTGTTTCTTTGTGAAATTTAATAGCAATTTCTGAGTGAAAAAATTTTCTTCAGTGTATTATATAAAATTTATTTTTACATATATATATATATAATTATTTTATATACAATTCTCACCATTCTTTTCATTTGCCTGGTGCATCGAGCACAGTACCACACTAGCCGTGGGTCATTGACATCCTTGTCAGTAACTTGAGGTTTGTGACACTCCTGATGATACAGATTATGACACTCTTGACACTCCACTAGTTGATTGCCAGAAGTGACCGTCATTTGCCTGAGAGGAAAGAAAGCTGGATTCATTTCACACACACAGCCATGTGAAAAAGAAAGTACACCTTTTTGAATTCTATGGTATTACATATCAGGGCAGTTTAAAAAAAACAACAAAAAAAAAAAAAAACACACAACAGATTATATCATGTCATTATTTATTTAACTAAAATAAAGCCAAAATGGAGATATCATGTGTGACAAACTAGGTTCACTCTATGATTTAATAGCTTGTAGAATCACCTTTGGCAGTAATAACTTGAAGTAATAATTTTCTTACACCAATTCTCGCCCAGGACAACTGAAAGCTGCTAGGGACTGGAAGATGCTGGCTGATCTTGATCAACGGCTTATTTTTCCACCTGAGATTGCCACCACTAACCTACGACCAGACATTGTTTTGTGGTCTGGATCAGCACGCATTGCTCAACTGATAGAGTTAACAGTGCCATGGGAGGATGCTGTAGATGAGGCATATGAGAGGAAGAAACTGCGGTATGCTCATCTGGCCGCTGAAGCAGAACAGCGAGGATGGAGAGTCCAGGTTTATCCAGTGGAAGTGGGTTGTCGAGGTTTTGTGGCACACTCTACAACCCGGTTCCTCAGAGACGTCGGATTCAGCGGCCAAGAGTTGCGTCGCACAGTAAAGAACTTATCTGAAGCAGCAGAAAGGAGCAGCAACTGGCTGTGGTTGAGACGGAAAGATTCTAGCTGGCAAGGTACAGGCCGCCACGCTACGGTTTCGTAGAATTCTTGAAAAACTTGAAGAGTCTGTTGGTTTATTTGTATAGGTTGTATAGTATTTACAGTCATTATGTTCCTGTGTATATTGCGTGAATGACGGGTGGTTGGGCAGATATTGTGTTTGCGGTAGGTGGTATGCCATACGGAACCGTTGCCACTGTAACTGCTTTAACGCACCAGTGGGGCTTGACAGCCTTAGTCAAACGGGTTGGCGCGTATGGTTGGGTTGCGGAGATTGTGAGATTGTGGTTAGGTCTCAGCAGCAGGAGGGATGTAGAGGTCAGTAAGCTGGGCTGAGTTGAGTGGGGGACGGAGGGGGGTGACTCTGGGACGCCAGAGTCACTGTCGAGCCGTCTTGAGGTGTCGTGGGCTAGTCGACGAAACACTGAGGACGGAAGGTGCCCACTTGAAGACCCTAGAGATGTCCCCTACTCGGCTCAATCCAGACGGTTGTCGTGCTGGTCCACTAGGGAGACCACACTGTAGTTGCAGCCGTCGTGTGTGCTGACGCGGCAATGCAGCCGTTAACGCCGGACAGAAGGGGAGTCACACCCTCATATGGAAAGAAGCGTAAATGGATGGAGAAGCATAGTTTACTGTAAAGCTACGTCTTAGTGTTGCTTATCTTGGCGAAAGCCGAGTACAAATCAGCATGAAGTTTTAACATCTACACTCACCGGCCACTTTATTAGGTACACCTGTCCAACTGCTCCTTAACACTTAATTTCTAAGCAGCCAATCACATGGCGGCAACTCAGTGCATTTAGGCATGTAGACATGGTCAAGACAATCTCCTGCAGTTCAAACCGAGCATCAGTATGGGGAAGAAAGGTGATTTGAGTGACTTTGAACGTGGCATGATTGTTGGTGCCAGAAGGGCTGGTCTGAGTATTTCAGAAACTGCTAATCTACTGGGATTTTCACGCACAACCATCTCTAGGGTTTACAGAGAATGGTCCGAAAAAGAAAAAACATCCAGTGAGCGGCAGTTCTGTGGGCGGAAATGCCTTGTTGATGCCAGAGGTCAGAGGAGAATGGCCAGACTGGTTCGAGCTGATAGAAGGGCAACAGTGACTCAAATAACCACCCGTTACAACCAAGGTGGGCAGAAGAGCATCTCTGAACGCACAGTACGTCGAACTTTGAGGCAGATGGGCTACAGCAGCAGAAGACCACACCGGGTGCCACTCCTTTCAGCTAAGAACAGGAAACTGAGGCTACAATTTGCACAAGCTCATCGAAATTGGACAATAGAAGATTGGAAAAACGTTGCCTGGTCTGATGAGTCTCGATTTCTGCTGCGACATTCGGATGGTAGGGTCAGAATTTGGCGTCTACAACATGAAAGCATGGATCCATCCTGCCTTGTATCAACGGTTCAGGCTAGTGGTGGTGGTGTCATGGTGTGGGGAATATTTTCTTGGCACTCTTTGGGCCCCTTGGTACCAATTGAGCATTGTTGCAACGCCACAGCCTACCTGAGTATTGTTGCTGACCATGTCCATCCCTTTATGACCACAATGTACCCAACTTCTGATGGCTACTTTCAGCAGGATAATGCGCCATGTCATAAAGCTGGAATCATCTCAGACTGGTTTCTTGAACATGACAATGAGTTCGCTGTTCTCAAATGGCCTCCACAGTCACCAGATCTCAATCCAATAGAGCATCTTTGGGATGTGGTGGAACGGGAGATTCGCATCATGGATGTGCAGCCGACAAATCTGCGGCAACTGTGTGATGCCATCATGTCAATATGGACCAAACTCCCTGAGGAATGCTTCCAGCACCTTGTTGAATCTATGCCACGAAGAATTGAGGCAGTTCTGAAGGCAAAAGGGGGTCCAACCCGTTACTAGCATGGGGTACCTAATAAAGTGGCCGGTGAGTGTACTCTCGTGTAATGGAAATCATGAAGATCTGGATACGTCCAGTGACTGCGGTGAATAGTGCTGCTGATAACAAGGGAAAGACCTTGTGACAGCCTGGAGAGACAGCTGACAGGAGGAAAGAGACCCCAATGGGGCTGGTAAGGGTTAGCTACCCTTGTCGGCAGTATCCAGCTCCGTGTTTTACAGGATGCTGTAGACACCCGCCCAAGGCTTCTAAGAAATTAAAGAGAAAAATACCCCTAGAGTCTGCGAGAGCGGGGGCGGAAGATGACTCGATGTTGGACAACATGGTTAACGACTTAGGAATGGAAACGGATATGAGTATGGAGAGTAAGACTAGTTCAAGATCTGCAGTTAGTAAAGTCATTGAACTCCAAGTTTGTGTCTGTGGCTGGAGCAAGGCGACAACGGTCAGGGGTTTGAAGGTTCATCAAGGGAAAATGAAATGCTTGAGGGAGAAGGGACAAGGGCCTCGCATTGATCAGTACTTCTTACGAAGTCAGTCAAGTCAGTCGAATGAAATCCAGCGACAGGAAGCAAACCACAGCTCGCAGGATATCAGCACCCCTGTCATAGAGGAGAGGAGGGCTTGCACAGTTAGTGATGAACATATTCATACTTGTGAAACCGGTCAGACTAATCAGCATAAGAGAGAAAAGAACCTCAACGGGCATAGACCTGGAGTTAGATGGCCAAGAGCTTGTGAGAAAACTGCATGGGACACGGTAAACACAGATCTATGCTTTGCATTGGAAAGATTAACTGGTACAGTTGAAAAGAAGCTGGATAAATTTGGGGACATCATTTACGCATATGGATAGGAGAGGTTTGGTGTGGAAAAAAGGAAGGAAAAGGAACAAACTACTCCTGGAATGTCTAGACGGCAGCAGAAAATTGAAGGGTTAGTTAGAGAAAGGAGACAGCTGAGGAAGCAATGGAAAAGAGCAGAACAAAGTCAGAAGGAGGGACTCAATCTCTTACAAAGGGACATAAAAGATAAGCTGGCAACATTACGCAGAGCTGAGCGTCTACGGAAACGCTACAAAAAGAAGGAACGTGCGAGGGCTAATTTCTATAAAGACCCTTTTAAATTCGTAAAGAAGTTATTCACCAGTGAGAAGAATGGCACTTTAAAAGCATCTAGAGTTGAGCTAGAGAGATATTTGGAGGAAACGCATACAGATGAAAAAAGGCATGAGCATATGTCAATTCCATCAGACATACCACCTATCAACCCACCAGAATACCAAATGGAGGTCTGTGCACCTAAGTGGAAAGAGGTAGAGCAGGTTGTGAGAAAGGCAAGGGCTTCATCATCTCCAGGGCCTAATGGAGTTCCGTACAGAGTGTACAAGAGTGCTTCAGGAGTTCTGCGAATTCTGTGGAAATTGTTAAGTGGCATGGGAAAAACAGGTTGTACCTAGAGCATGGCGCAGAGCAGGTGGAGTCTTTATACCTAAAGAAAAAGATGCTACAAACATCAGTCAGTTTCGTCCTATTTCACTATTAAACGTTGAAGGTAAGATTTTCTTCAGCATTGTTGCCCAGAGATTGTCCACCTACCTATTAAAGAATGGCTTCATTGACACTTCAGTTCAAAAAGCGGGCATTCCAGGGTTCTCAGGATGCTTAGAACACAATGTTATCTGGCAACGAATTCAGTCAGCAAAAAAGGAGAGGAAGGAGCTCCATGTGACATTCCTGGATTTGGCTAATGCATATGGTTCAGTGCCACATGAGCTTCTTTGGGCAGCATTTGATTTTTTCAGAGTACCAATGTCAATAACAAATTTAGTGAAAGCCTATTTTGGAGATTTGCAATTTAGTTTCTCAACTCCAAAATTTAGCACTGCATGGCAAAGCTTAGAGGTTGGAATAATGGCAGGATGCACCATTTCTCCACTGGCTTTTACCATGGCAATGGAAGTAATCATTAGGGCATCAAGATGGGTAGTAGGAGGAGAGCGCTTGGCTTCTGGGATGCGACTACCACCAATCAGAGCATACATGGATGACATGACAACCATGACTACAACAGTAGCCTGCACTAATCGGTTATTGGGGAAGTTAACAGATAATATTGAATGGGCACGAATGCAATTTAAGCCCTCTAAATCAAGGAGCATCTCGATAGTTAAAGGAAAGGTAGTAGATAAAACATTCTTCATTAATGGTGAGGCAATACCAACAGTTTCTGAGAAGCCAGTGAAGAGTCTTGGGAGATGGTACGATGGAGATCTAAAGGACACAGTTCGAGTGGGAGAAGTTAGACGACAAGCAGTGGAAGGGTTGAAGAGCATAAACAGTTGTGCTCTACCAGGCAAACTAAAACTCTGGTGCTTTCAGTTTGGTCTACTGCCGAGGTTGCTGTGGCCACTGACTGTGTACGAGGTTTCTTTGACAACAGTGGATAAGCTGGAAGCGTTAATAAGTTCATACATCAGGAAATGGTTGGGAGTTCCACGCTGCCTCAGCAGAGTGGGACTTTATAGTAAAGGAATATTGCAGCTGCCAGTCTCTGCTTTAACCGAGGAGTTTAAGTGTGCCAAGGCCAGACTGGAAATGACATTAGTAGAGTCACGTGACAAATGTGTAAGGGAGGCAGCACCTGTGTTAAAAACTGGTAGAAAGTGGTCAGCAAAGAAATCTGTAGTAGAGGCAAAGGCTGACCTTCAAATAGGGGATATCGTGGGACAGGTACAGCATGGAAGAGGGGGTTTTGGGCTCAGTTTAGCTCCTCCTAAATGGCACAAGGCAGGCCCAGCTCAAAGGAGGAAGCTGGTAGTCAACGAGGTGCGAAAGCAGGAGGAGAGGATGAGGTGTATAAAGGCCATTTCCCAGGCCAAGCAGGGAGAGTGGATGAGATGGGAGAGTGTGGAACAACGCAAGATGGGCTGGCAAGACCTTTGGTCAATGGAAGAGAGTAGGATCAGTTTCCTTATTAGGTCGACATATGATGTTCTCCCAACACCGCAGAACCTAAACCTCTGGGTAGGAGAAGATCCCTCTTGTCCTTTGTGTTCATCACCTGCCACATTAAGGCACATTTTGACAGGATGTAAGGTGGCTCTTAGCCAAGGTCGGTTTACTTGGCGCCATGACCAAGTACTGCGATGTTTGGCTTTAGCAGTGGAAGGCAAGCGTAGTATGACCATTAAGTTGCCGCCTGTTCGAGCAAAACAGTACATGCAGAAGACAATATTCCTCCGCCCAGGCGAGCAACCACCAAGAAAAGGTGTTAACACCAATTCTCGCCCAGGACAACTGGAAGCTGCTAGGGACTGGAAGATGCTGGCTGATCTTGATCAACGGCTTATTTTTCCACCTGAGATAGCCACCACTAACCTACGACCAGACATTGTTTTGTGGTCTGGATCAGCACGCATTGCTCAACTGATAGAGTTAACAGTGCCATGGGAGGATGCTGTAGATGAGGCATATGAGAGGAAGAAACTGCGGTATGCTCATCTGGCCGCTGAAGCAGAACAGCGAGGATGGAGAGTCCAGGTTTATCCAGTGGAAGTGGGTTGTCGAGGTTTTGTGGCACACTCTACAACCCGGTTCCTCAGAGACGTCGGATTCAGCGGCCAAGAGTTGCGTCGCACAGTAAAGAACTTATCTGAAGCAGCAGAAAGGAGCAGCAACTGGCTGTGGTTGAGACGGAAAGATTCTAGCTGGCTGTGTACAGGCCGCCACGCTACGGTTTCGTAGAATTCTTGAAAAACTTGAAGAGTCTGTTGGTTTATTTGTATAGGTTGTATAGTATTTACAGTCATTATGTTCCTGTGTATATTGCGTGAATGACGGGTGGTTGGGCAGATATTGTGTTTGCGGTAGGTGGTATGCCATACGGAACCGTTGCCACTGTAACTGCTTTAACGCACCAGTGGGGCTCGACAGCCTTAGTCAAACGGGTTGGCGCGTATGGTTGGGTTGCGGAGATTGTGAGATTGTGGTTAGGTCTCAGCAGCAGGAGGGATGTAGAGGTCAGTAAGCTGGGCTGAGTTGAGTGGGGGACGGAGGGGGGTGACTCTGGGACGCCAGAGTCACTGTCGAGCCGTCTTGAGGTGTCGTGGGCTAGTCGACGAAACACTGAGGACGGAAGGTGCCCACTTGAAGACCCTAGAGATGTCCCCTACTCGGCTCAATCCAGACGGTTGTCGTGCTGGTCCACTAGGGAGACCACACTGTAGTTGCAGCCGTCGTGTGTGCTGACGCGGCAATGCAGCCGTTAACGCCGGACAGAAGGGGAGTCACACCCTCATATGGAAAGAAGCGTAAATGGATGGAGAAGCATAGTTTACTGTAAAGCTACGTCTTAGCAGTGTTGTAGTCGAGTCACCAATTGTCGAGTCCGAGTCGAGTCTCGAGTCCCAGTGTTCGAGTCCGAGTCCAAGTCCGAGTCACCAAAGAAGAGTCCGAGTCGAGTCCAAGTCGAGTCACCATTACCTGAGTTCAAGTCCGAGTCGAGTCTCGAGTCCCGTGTTCGAGTCCGAGTCCCCAGTGCCTACATGTCTCCACTCTGGCACCTTTAAAGAGCTGATAAAATTTATAAAAGAGGTTCATTGATTTTTAACTTTATTCAAAACATTGATTTTTTGGATGATCAGGCAACTGAAATGGATAAAGAAAACAAAAAATAAAAGCCTAATTGGACAGAGGAGGAGAAATGCATTCTTCTTGACGAATATGGTAAAAGAAAAACTATTTTGAAATTTTGAAAAGCAAACTAAATCCCAATGTAACTGCGGCAAAAAACAGAAAATGCAGTGCTATAAGCAGTTGTAACACCGCAGGTAAAGAGTGGTTGCGATGTGTGACATAGTCAAGGTCGCCGTCTAGTTTGTTAGCTAAAATAAACATGATTGTGTTATTGTATGATAAACGGGATTAAGCGCTGAGCGCGTCCGACTTTGGCTCAGCGCCAGCCATAGCACGAAAGCACAGTTTAAATCTGGCAGTTATGTCACGTCACTGTACATTCGCTCTAGTGGTCAGCTCAGCTGCTGCAAAGCGTGCCAAAAATTCCTGATTAGATGTAGAGGAACTTATCTATTGTTAAATGAGTGTTACGTTATCTCTCTCCCCCGCGAATAATGCACGAGAATGCAGCGTAAAGTGAGTGACGTCAGTGAGTGTGTTGTCAAGCAAGGAGAGCGAGCGGTTAGCAGTGTCTGTGAGGGAAAAAATTTATCACGGCCGGTCTTGGACCCCGAAACAGGAAAAGTGTAACATCTTATATAAAATTTTTATAACCTATTTAGTCAGAAAAAACGTCATTCATTTAATGAATGCTCAAGTCCGATTTTATATAGGTATTCTCGAGTCCGAGTCCAAGTACTAGTCATCAGTCTGCGAGTCCAAGTCGAGTCACGAGTCCAGAGAATGGAGTCTCGAGTCGGACTCGAGTCCAGAGAATAAGGACTCGAGTCGGACTCGAGTCCGAGTCCAGGACTCGAGTACTCCATCACTGCGTCTTAGTGTTGCTTATCTTGGCGAAAGCCGAGTACAAATCAGCATGAAGTTTTAACATCTACTCTCGTGTAATGGAAATCATTCTATATGACTTTATCAGTCTCTCCCATCGTTGTGAATAATGAATCTTCTTCGCTGTAGAATGATGGACTTAAAATTGTCTGATGTCAAACTAAAATTGGCTGATGTCTTTCCTCCTTGGCATTGTGTTAACACACATCTGAATGCTCTAGAGCAGCAAACTGCCAAAACTGCTTTTGTAGATGTGATCATGCTTCCCGATGATCAATTAATCAAAGACATCTGATTAGCAGCGCCTGACTACTAGGCTACTTACTTACCCTCTTAATTCCTATGGAAGCAGTAAGTCTGTACTTAGTTTGTCACACATTACGGCCTAGTTTTTGTTAAATAAACAAAGACACAGTGTAATATGTCATGTGTTGTTGTTCATCTGGTGTTGCATTTACCTAATTTTGAGACCTGCCAAGGATCAGATGATTTTTTTTATTATGTCCTGTGATACATAAAACCAAATAATTTAAAAAGGTGTACTTTCTTTTTCACATGACTGTATATGGCTCATCAACAGTGACATGGGACAGACACATTTCAAAAAACGTTTATCAAATATACTGACAAAGCAATGTCAAAACCAAAATAATACTAAGATTATTTAAAATTATATACTTTTCTATATATTGTTTTATATACTATTATAGTATTTATTATAATTTTGAATTAGCTTTTATTTTTGTATTTTCAGCTTTCATTTTAATTGTAGGGTAAGTTTTAGTAATTTTGTACTTGTTATTTCAGGTCTGGTCATAGACTAAAAAATATGGACGTAGTGTCCATGAAGTCACTCGTAGGTTTCTGAAGAGCATTTTTGAAGCCCAAAGTAGGCAGAGTCGGCCATGGTCATTAGTAGCACACCACTGTGCGTTTTTAGGGCTTAATATAAATTTTATAATTTAAACGGATGAGTTATAAAATAATTCACCCCCCTCACAGTTGTCAAATTTAGCTATATAAACCAAAACCACTTTTTGCACCAGGCTGTAAACACATACTTTTCTGCTGTGATGTTGGGCATTTTAACATGGGGATATATGGGATTTACTTTCTTTTGCATCCAGCCTCTAACGGCCAGTTGACGAATTGCAGTTTAAGTCACTTCCGTGTTGGTTTCAAGAGACAGACAGGCAGGTCGCCGTTTGGTTTTGGTTTTAGTACAATTTGTGTACTTATTTTGAAATGCATTTATTTGTAGTAAGAAAGTAAGTGGTCATTTAACATTTTATCCAAAATGACGTTACAGGCTCAGCAGGAGTAGCTAGTTTAAGACCAGGTTTCACAGACAGGCCTTAGATTAAGCCAGGAATAGGCCTTATTTAAATGAAGACATTTAAGTATTTTTTTTTATATTTTTTTTATGTGCCTTGGAAAAACATTACTGATGTGCATCTTGACACAAAACATTGGCACTGACATAATTGAAGATAAATCAGTGCAAGATGCTTTCAGTTAAAACAGCTCAAACATGCATTTTAGTCTGGGACCATCTAAAACCTTCTCTGCGAAACCGGGCATCCGTGTCACTATGGTGATAAATCATGATCCTTGTAGGGTCCAAACCAGTAACCTTCTGGTAACAAGGCCTTAGTTTAGGCAGGTGTGATATTCTACATAACTCACCGACAAACCACACAAGCAAGACCCATTTCCATGGCAAAGTCATCAGCGTTGGTTTCATCAATGTCTGTGAAATCTGGGATAGGATTGTCCTTGGTTTGAAAAGCAATCGGAGCGGGGTGACTGTCCTGCTTTTCCACACGAGGTTTTTTAGGTGGCTCCGCTCCTTCTCCAGGATCAACCCTTATCTAAATATCATAATAATCTTTTATTTGGTTGAGCTTTTCAAGTTATATCATATGTACAATAATAAACAATAGTGCAAAAAACCTTTTCCAAAGATCTTTTCTCGCTCTCTTTTTTGGTCTTCTCTGAGCTACTTGATTTACTGCTGCTGCTGCTGGCGATGGATGATGATGATGATGAACTGGAGGAAGATTTGGAGTCTTGTTTGGTCATTTTTGGTAATGACACTTTGCTCACTTCAGCTTCCTAATGAATGGAAAATGAGACACAAATTAAAAAATCTAACAATTAAATTCCAAACATAAACATACCTTTGTGATTTGATCACCTTCAGTGATGTTCTATAGATGGAGTCACTGCCCCTGGCCAAAGACTCATCCAGCAGGGCCTTAAGTTTCTCTGCGGAGTCTTTGCTCTTGGAGTGAAGGAACCCCAGTCCCTTCAGAAAGATGGGGTCTAGCTCTAGACTTACTGTTCCAGCCATTGCTTAGCAGTTATTATAAGACTTTACATGAGACAACAAATTAGTCCTCTTCCTATGGAAATTAATGTGGTGTAAGTTATACACGAATAACACTAGATAAACCCGCGTTTCTGTCTCGTAGAATATCTAGGATTTTTAAGATAAACTAAGCACCTTGAACCGATTGACTCGAGATTAACGTCTTCCAGCTTTTGTCTAAAACACGTTTTATAAACAGTAGAAAATATTATTCTTAGCACTGATTAATTCAATTTACAATGAGTCATTTGCTGCTTGAAATGGTCTGACTGCCTACCTATACCTAATAGAAATAGAATGAGTAGAAATAAGCGCTTGATAAAAAACACACTGAAATGGGAGGGGCTTAGCAGCAAGACTGTTGTCTCTAATTTGTCAAATGGATACATTTTCAGTTCTTCTATCTTCTAATAAACACATTTCCTCAGTATTTTTAACTCAAGAAAATATTTAGAAAATTATAACCGAACAAAATTATTGTCCACATAAATGCTGAAGCAACACGTGCACGGTTTTGTCACATGACAGTTGTTACTTTTCTTACCGTTTACTAGATTGGGATTATTTTACACACACACACAAAAAAAGAGAAAGATAATTACGTGTGCAGAACTCACGAGGGGGTCCGAAAATATTCCTTGGAATAAATTGAATTAAATTATTATACTTCAGTGTAGAAATTTCTCCAACAAGACAAACAACTCCTGAGATCTGAATGTTCCTCACTGGAATATCCTGTTTTATGAGCCGTCAAGTGCCCCCTATCGGACTATAAATTGAATAGTGATAATTTGCACTCTAGTCTCCTATTTCTCTCCGATGACGCTTTGTGTTTCTTTTAAAACATACCGATATATGCGATGCGTTTCAACTATCTTATCCAGCAACAACACCCCACACAAAAGATATCAATTTCCAAATGATGTATAAATAGCACTGTATGTACAGTTATTAACACATATAATCAACAGCCATTGTGTCAGTGAATTTAAAAATCAAATGAGTCGGACAATAATAATTGTAACACAAGGAAATGATACGTAGTGCGTAGAATTGTCATATCCTCGATGAAATGGGTCAGTAAAGTCTTATGATGAACTCTTAAAACCCTGTTTTCGTATAGCCATCTAAGGCTATTTATTTTTAAGACAAATCGTGTCGATTATAGCGTTGTTGAGGGGTCGGAGGAATGCGTTGTTGGAGCGTCATAATTGTGCTGTCGAGTGTAAGAAGCTGATTGGCTGTTGCCAGTGTGACGGGGGTTCTTGTCCCAGATCGCAGGGGTTAGACAATAAGGATCCAAACAGCAGCATTTCCATTAATAACACAGCATAGATGGAATTTTTCTCTCTGTGATTTCAAGCAGCTGGCGCTGACATACACACACAACTGTTATAATTATATGATACGACTTAATAATTATTCTTATTTATTTAATCACGTAGATAAATCTAAAAAAATCCCAGAAAAGGTAAGTGTCTCAAACATATAAACCCTAAACCATTTCAGTTAATTACGACCTGCTTCATTTCTCTCTCTAGTCTAACAGAAATCGATCAGAGATGTTATAATAATATATCTTTTTTTTATTATTTCGTATAGATAATGTTGATTGTGACATAATTGACAGATATCAGAGAGTAAAGTTGAAAGATTTCTTTGTCATTTTTTAACGAATTATACAGCCCTCATGTAAGCATCATTATAATAAATTACACGAGATACATTTAAAGCATTCTTGGGAATGTTAATGATAGTAAATGATGATAAATAAGTGAAATACTTTTAAATGATTTTAGGGGTTTCTTTATTTTTTTTTTTCTGTATTCCTATTATTAGTTTATTGTTTCTATTGTCTTGTTTTCTAATACATGTGGACCCCGAGTCTGTTAAAAAAGTTTGATGATGGTTAGCTATTATTATTATTATTAACAATATTTTTTCCCTCTTCAGATTCTGACTTTTTTAGTAAAGAAATGGTGATGGAGAAGCCCAGTCCCCTGCTGGTAGGGCGGGAGTTTGTGAGACAGTATTACACACTTCTCAATAAAGCGCCAGACTTTCTGCACAGGTATTCTCCATAAAAATCATCACTTCATGTGTCATGGCATTTTTATCTGAAAATTAAAATGATTCAAAACTCTCATAATTCAGATTTTATGGACGAAACTCATCCTATGTCCATGGTGGACTGGATTCGAATGGAAAGCTTTCAGAAGCAGTCTATGGGCAAGCTGTAAGTCTTAATGTTAGTCATTTGTTTATGTATAGGCTATCCTGTGAAAACATCCAAATTATAAAGATATTCACTTGCATATGTTTTCCTCATCTGTAGGAGATACATAAGAAGGTAATGTCCCTGCAATTCAGTGAGTGCCACACAAAAATCCGGCATGTGGATGCCCATGCCACTCTGAGTGATGGTGTGGTTGTCCAGGTCATGGGAGAACTTTCCAATAATGGACAGCCCATGAGGAAGTTCCTACAGACATTTGTGCTGGCTCCAGAGGTGTGTATAATAATAACATGTCATATGTAGTCATCATACAATCAAATGCATTATACAGTACCCATAAAAGGTATTGACTCTTTGAAAGTTTTTTCATTAAACCTCATAGGATTTTTTAGCAATTGATTACTGCAGATACATTTCTACAGGTTTGTTCAAAATGTATTGCTGTAAAAACCAAATACACATTTGTATAGGTATTCACCCCAAGTTAATATGTAGTAGGTATGCAATTATAGCATTTGTGTAGATAGATACAGATTTGCGTATATGGTCACTGGAATTTTTTCTTTGCAGAACAGTCGAGCTCAATCAAGTTGATTAGAGATCATGAGTGGAACAGTCTTTATTCAAATAATACACCCACATATTCTGGACTCGGCCACACCAGGACATTAAATGTGCAGGACATTAAATGTGGAGTAAGCGATTTCTGAGAAACACTGTTGATATTTTAAAATCAACACCCATAAAAACACAGCACCACCCAAAAGAAATGCACCCCTCCCTTTATTGGCCGCCCCCAAAATAACAAACACGCTATTCAACACAGGCAGTCGGCGCATCAGACAGCTCGTGCAAATATGGATAAATCAGCTGTAATTCAACAGCAACAGCATATCTTGGTTCTATGAAATAGCAAAAAACAATGTTACTCATGCATTGAGCAGAAACAATGCAACCTCTCCAGTGCTGGAAAGCTATTCCAGTATTAACGCAAGTCCTAGATCTTGCCAGATCGTAACCATTTTTTTTCCAATTACATTCCTCTACTTTTCCTCTATGGTAATGTCTCACCCATCTCTCTTTCTACTGTTTTTCTCTCCTCCCCTATCATGAGTGGATACGCCCTCTATTGCTGAAGAGTGTTTTGGTGCTCGGTGAATCAGTCCAATCCACTTTGTTTTTTCTCCTGTTTACACAGCCAGGACTATGTACAAACACATTTCTTTCAGCACACACAGAGAACAGGCATCTAACTAAATATTCACAGAATTGTTTATTTCAGTTTTGATTTGAATATTCAATAGAGTTTCTCTGAAATCGCTTACTGCACCTTTAACATGACGTTGTTTCTCTGGCTTTCCAGCTCAGTGGGTTCATTGTCTTCCTGGAAAAGCAATCTTGGAAAAAGTGTGGTAGATATTTTTAAAGACATTGAATGGTTTATAGCCACTTGTAACAAATAAGTTATTTTATTATTTATTATATATTATTTATTTAAGAAAATGTGTGCCAATGTAAAGAAAAGTGGTCACATTGAATTAGTTAAGAAGCGCAACATTTATACACACCACCACATTTATACATTATTCATGAGTGACCCTGAATTTGTGATAAAGTGGCAGGGAAGTTTGTTGTCACAGATAAGTTACAGACACTGGATTCAATCTGTATACATTTATATTTAGTTGGCTTTTCTTCCCTGTTGTTTTATACCTGAGTGAAACTGCTTCTCGAATGATACAAAATGTAGGGCAGGATTTTGGCGATCTGGAATTGATTGGATTATTGTAATTTGCTACTGTGGTGATATGTGAGTGACAGGTTGTCAGAGGGGAA
This sequence comes from Semotilus atromaculatus, assembly GCA_031834385.1. NCBI lineage: Eukaryota > Metazoa > Chordata > Actinopteri > Cypriniformes > Leuciscidae > Semotilus > Semotilus atromaculatus. Next base: position 4,766,070 of record JAULUF010000023.1, on the reverse strand, counting down.
CGGTTATTGTCTTGCCCTCAATCCAGTTCACATGTCATCACAGAAAAGAGGAGGGCGGCATGTAAATAAAAAAAATAAAAAAAAGATTTGCATGGATAAATCATTTATAATATAAAATATACCACAATATATAAAGTAATGCCAAAAAAAAAGAGATTTGTCCCTTTTGATTTCATGGTGACTTTAAAATGGAAGTGACAAATATAAGCCTAATATAATGGTGTGAAAACATGTATTAAAAAGCAACAAAAAAACTTTCACTGTATCATAAGACATTTAATCTGTATTTAAAAAAACAGCATCCTATATACATTTCATTAATGTTTGTTATCTACTGTAAATTTTTCTCGATGCTAAGAACAAAGTTGATCTTTTGTTTGCTAGTATGGTCAGAATATTTGACATGAATTATATTTACTTCACCTGTATAGCCAGTGGGTGAGCTAATCTGAAAGTCTTTTTCTTTTGAATTGGTGTCTAGGGTTCTGTGGCAAATAAGTTTTATGTTCACAACGACATCTTCCGATATGAAGATGAGGTCTTTGGGGACTCTGAGGCTGAGCTTGATGAAGGTTAGTTGAGAATTAAAGATTATTATATGTAGGCTATACAGTTCTTACATTCCAGCAACTTTAAAAAGACTATAGCCCCTCATATCCAAAAGTATTAGCGGTACATGTCTTGACTTTGGACCCAATTGCTTTTGGCTAAGCTGTTCTGGCTCCGTTATGCTTGGAGTCATTTTCTCCACTTTTACAATCTGCTTGGCCCCCAATGATTTCCAATTGCAGCTACATTTATTATTCTTGCTCAATCTGATTCTGAACTTTATCTGCATTTAGTGAAAATTCACCTTTGTGCGCAGAAATGGTCTGTGGTTATTAATATTTAGTGTAGTTTTGAGATGGATGTGATATGTAGTTGCCTAGCAACAAGCCATTATGTTTGTAATATTCCAAACATCAGCCCTGCTACCCTATTTGAGCTTGGAAGTAGAAACTTAACATTTTACATGAAAATCTCTCTCCACATCAGGAACAAATTAGCTTCAAGTACCCATAAGTCCAACCTTGAAAATGTTTTCATTATTTTATGAATTATACATACATATTAGGTCAAACCTTTACAAATTTTCTGATGAACCGCTTGGCCATTAAGTCTGAATTTTTTTGTCTGTCTGGACATGGTTTTATGTGTTTTGCGAAACCAAAATAATTTAGTTAGATATCTTTTAAAGTGTGGTGAGAGTTCATCAATGAAAAGCACGCAATGTTATACATCCCGTGTGTGTGTGTGTGTGTGTGTGGGGCCTGGTAAACTGGTAACCAAAATGTATCCACAAAGATGGCAGTATTCGAAATCCTTTAGTGCTCATGAGGAAAAATAGCTTATACATCAACTGCAGAAAATTTTCTGTGATGGGTAGGTTTAAGGGATAGAATATATGGTTTATTAAGTATAAAAATCATTATGTCTATTAAACATGGGAACCCAATGTGTGTGTGTTTTTTTTTTTCCCCCTCAAAAGTTTACTCTTAATTATTTAAAACTGTGATTTATTACAGTAGCCATAGCAATGCACAAATTGTTGCAGCATTTTCCCGCATGCACAGTCACACTACATCTAAACACTCTACATCAAAAAAAAAAAGGACCTTTAACAAGGACATTCCTTATAACCCATCTTAAATATTTTTTTATAATATTTGGGATAGAACTTTATTTTTGGATGGATGGCAAGGTTATACTGTAAACGGTCAAGGCTGGCTTTTTAGACACAACTCAACCACACAAAACACTCTGACAGGCATAAAAGACTCAATTACTATTTTGCAGAAGTCACCTATGAGCTTTTCACTGAAAAAATCCTATCTCTTGCAGCTGTATTTTATGAATTGGTTCGTTTATAGTTAGAGTAATTAAGATGTTTTAAAGCAACGGGATGGTACTTGCTCATTCAGTTCTTTTTTTCAACGATTTACCTAAACAAATGTTTTGCTGGAACAGAGTCAGAAGAAGAGACCGATGAGCCAGAAGACAGGCAGCCATCACCCGAACCCCTCCAGGACAGCCCCAGTAACTGCTATGAACCCCATCCTGTGAGGTAACCCACATTTCACTTTGAACTTAAAATGAAAGCCTATTTTTGGACTATAACTGTTGATGATTCTCCGTCCAGTATGGTACTGTTGGGTAAATATCTTGTAAATCGTAAATCGAAGCTCTGTTTGAATTTTAAGAGTTGTCTAATGGTTTTTATTCTTCTCTTTTTCACCAACTTTAGCTGTAACAATGGTGTGGAAGAAACTCATGAGGAAGCAGCTATGGAACTAGATTCTGAAGTTGCCCCAGAACCCAAGATTGAGGAGCCGAAGCTCAAGGCAGAAGAGAAGGTTGTAGAGGAGTTTGAGGAGAAGGCAGCATCTCCTGTTCCTATGGAATCACCACCTCACATACAAGAACCACCTAAAGTAAATTTTGACGTTTAGTGCCATTTCTAAAATGTAGGTAATTTAAGTTAAAATTGATAGGTATTTTGATCATTTGATAGGTAACGTTATTTATTTAAGAATGCACAGTGCAATTTGTCTTAATGTCTAGTAGTATATTTTTTACCATTCCTGATAAGTCATGCTGGGGCAAAATGATCATGTCTCTGGCAGACTTCCTCTTGGGCCTCTGTGACCAGCAAAAATTTGCCTCTCTGTGGGACTGTTCCATCGTCTGGAGGTCAACCACATGTTGTTAAAGCACCAAACTCACAGGTAGCCACTTATGAATACATTAATATCTTTCTTTCTTATTTTAATAGAATGCTGTTGACCCAGCATTACTTGAACCATGTTTCATTTGCGTGCTATCTTGATTTTTACTGTTATCAGCCCAGAGTTGAGACCAAGCCAGAGGTGTCGTCAGCCACAATCCGTCCACGTGACCAGCGCATCCGTGACAGACCTTCAATAACCTCAAGAGGGCCTAGATCTGGTATGAATCTAGAATAGAATACTTATAAAGCAATGCTTCCATACAACTTTATTATTTTATTTAGGGATTGATGTGATTCAATTACACTTCTTTCTTTTAATTATTTCTCATTAGATGGAATTTCATCTTCCGAATCTCAAACTGGGAAACCGCATTTCAGCTTTGTAAATAAAGGTAAATAAGCCTTTCCATTGTGAATATGTTGTAGCTGTTTTGTTTGGGCAGTGCTGCTGTTTGTTGATAAAGAAAGACTGGTGGTGTTGGTCCCTGTATAGTCATGAATGAGGAAAGCTGACGAAATATCTTGGATGTTGCTTAGGAAGGGGCGAAGAGTCGAGTGAAATGGACAGCAGAAGGGTTGTCAGGTATCCAGACAGTCATCAGCTGTTTGTTGGAAATCTCCCTCATGACATTGATGAGATTGAACTCAAAGACTTCTTCATGAGTAAGTTATTTTTTGTTTGTTGTTTAAATTGTCATGGTGACCATTGCATTGATCTCTGTTCTCTCATATTTATTGATCAATCTTCACATTTGATTGTTCTTTGTCTCTCCAAACTAGCATTTGGAAATGTTGTTGAGTTACGAATCAACACCAAAGGCACTGGAGGAAAGATTCCCAACTTTGGCTTTGTTGTCTTTGATGATTCTGAGCCGGTGCAAAGAATTTTAGGAGTCAAAGTAAGGGAAGCTGTTTGTCTTTTGGTAAATGTATTTAAAGTGTTATTTTAAAGGGATGCACTGATTTTACAATTCTGTCCATCACAATAAGACATATTTTATACATAATAAGATATCACAATTTCGTGTTTTGGCTGATGACCTATAAATGATCTATAGTTGACTAAATAAAACACAAAAAACTCAATTCTATAGTGAATATACACTCACCGGCCACTTTATTAGGTACCCCATGCTAGTAACGGGTTGGACCCCCTTTTGCCTTCAGAACTGCCTCAATTCTTCGTGGCATAGATTCAACAAGGTGCTGGAAGCATTCCTCAGGGAGTTTGGTCCATATTGACATGATGGCATCACACAGTTGCCGCAGATTTGTCGGCTGCACATCCATGATGCGAATCTCCCGTTCCACCACATCCCAAAGATGCTCTATTGGATTGAGATCTGGTGACTGTGGAGGCCATTTGAGTACAGCGAACTCATTGTCATGTTCAAGAAACCAGTCTGAGATGATTCCAGCTTTATGACATGGCGCATTATCCTGCTGAAAGTAGCCATCAGAAGTTGGGTACATTGTGGTCATAAAGGGATGGACATGGTCAGCAACAATACTCAGGTAGGCTGTGGCGTTGCAACGATGCTCAATTGGTACCAAGGGGCCCAAAGAGTGCCAAGAAAATATTCCCCACACCATGACACCACCACCACCAGCCTGAACCGTTGATACAAGGCAGGATGGATCCATGCTTTCATGTTGTAGACGCCAAATTCTGACCCTACCATCCGAATGTCGCAGCAGAAATCGAGACTCATCAGACCAGGCAACGTTTTTCCAATCTTCTATTGTCCAATTTCGATGAGCTTGTGCAAATTGTAGCCTCAGTTTCCTGTTCTTAGCTGAAAGGAGTGGCACCCGGTGTGGTCTTCTGCTGCTGTAGCCCATCTGCCTCAAAGTTCGACGTATTGTGCGTTCAGAGATGCTCTTCTGCCCACCTTGGTTGTAACGGGTGGTTATTTGAGTCACTGTTGCCCTTCTATCAGCTCGAACCAGTCTGGCCATTCTCCTCTGACCTCTGGCATCAACAAGGCATTTCCGCCCACAGAACTGCCGCTCACTGGATGTTTTTTCTTTTTCGGACCATTCTCTGTAAACCCTAGAGATGGTTGTGCGTGAAAATCCCAGTAGATTAGCAGTTTCTGAAATACTCAGACCAGCCCTTCTGGCACCAACAATCATGCCACGTTCAAAGTCACTCAAATCACCTTTCTTCCCCATACTGATGCCCGGTTTGAACTGCAGGAGATTGTCTTGACCATGTCTACATGCCTAAATGCACTGAGTTGCCGCCATGTGATTGGCTGCTTAGAAATTAAGTGTTAAGGAGCAGTTGGACAGGTGTACCTAATAAAGTGGCCGGTGAGTGTAGATGTCACAACATTATAATGCACTGTATACGAATTTTTTTTATGATTTTTAAGTGAGTAAAAAGGGTAAATGAGCTTGTAAATTTGTATATGTATGCCTGCCCTGTCCACTGCAGTCAAAGAGGATATTCTCAAAATGGTTAAATCTTGTCAACTGAATTACCGTGAGACAGGTACTTTCCAGAGTGTAAAGCTCTTGGCTGGTCAAAAAAGACTACAGAGCGTTTTGTCAGAATCAAATGAAATTAGTTATTGATTATATTTTAGACAACGTCAGGGTTATTATCGTTAACTAAAACCATTAAAAAAAAATCTTCTCATTACTTGAAATAAAATATATAAAAAACTTAGTTGCTCATTTTAATTTCAGCTAAAGTACTAAAATAATTAAAAAATGAAAACCTATAGACATTCAAAACAACAATAAAAATAACAACAACAAAATTACTGGAACTTGAACTGAAAATTAAAATGAAAACTGTAATATAAAAGCATAAAATAAAATAAAATTCAAAATATAAACAAAACCAATAATAGTATAACAATTATACTAAAATAATACTGTCAATGTATGCTTTATTTTCTGTAAGCTTTTTGTCTTTTGTCTTCTATGTTTTGTTTTTTTGTTTTTTTAAATAAAACCTATATTCCATAATAAGCTGTAGTTTGCCTTTTATGCCAAATCATTTTGTCAGTTAAATATCTTAATCAATTTTAGCATTTTGTTCTTTCCAGTTTAACTCCACTCCATATGTAGGGTCATTAAAAACAAATATTGTGAAAAATGTTTTGACCTCAACATATAGTCGATATGATAAATGAAGAAGAAAAAAAAACTCTAGTTTTGGCATTGCTGAATGGAACTGATAAATTGGGCATCCCTATACTTTTCTTTGTAATACATTTCTTCAGGTGTGAGGATGTGGTATTGAGAGAATATTTCATAACTGACTCCACATGTCATTTTGTGGTTAGCCAATCATGTTCCGTGGTGAGGTACGTCTGAACGTGGAGGAGAAAAAGACGAGGGCAATGCGTGAGAGGGAAACCCGTAGTGGAGGTGGAGAAGATCGCCGGGAAACAAGACGTAGTGATCGTGGTCCAGGAGGGCCCCGTGGCATTGCCGGAAGCAGCATGATGCGAGATCGTGATGTCAGAGGCCCACCTTCACGTGTCGCCACCGTACCTAAACCAGGCATAGCCTCTGGGAGGGGCACGGCTTCAAGTGAGGGCCGGTTTGCTCCTCAGAGGCGTTGAGAGGAGCTCCCCTTGTAGTACGGATGTAGTACAATGTTCATTTATTATGATATTGAGAAGTCTATGTTAAAACGTATACATACTTTTTATTTCCTTACTCCTTATGTTGTACACCTGGATTTTTGCCTTAGGAATGTCAGCTGTTTCATGTGAAACAGATCAACAACTTAAACAACCTAATGACTCAAAACACACGAGTCACTTAAAATTGGAATTGTGCTGCAAATCCTCCGGTTTGTCATTTAACAAATGGTAAAAATTACAAACTTGATGGGGGGAAACAAGCCAGGTGTATTCAGTGCCCTTAGAATTTCTTTGACATTTCATACTAATTACCTTCCAGTTGCTATTGGTGTAAAATATGCAGATTGAAAGAATGTTTTTTTTTTTTTTTTTTTTGTGTATATTTTAATACTTTATTTTGGAAATTACACTAATCAGCTCATTAATAATAGAAAGGCTACATGAAGGCGCAATTGTGAACTAACAGTATTTCATTTAATTGTATTGAACTGTCAAGAAAGAAGAAAAAGAAAGGCTTTAATTATGTGTTCTGAAAGACAGTGAGAGTGCAGACAAGATGGTGTCCTCTCCTATTCTGTTTATGTGTTTGTCTTTTTTTATGTACATGTTTGACAGCATTTTATGTTCTGGTTCTGCCTGAATAAGTGAATGGAGCAACAATAGAAGCAATTGTAAAGTTTAAAGGTGTTTTGGATTTATGCTGAATGTTTTTCTTAAGGCAGAGGCACTTTATCAAATTTCATTCTTTTTTTTTCGCCCAGTTTTCATAACTTTAATCTCATTTTGTGACGTGAGATTCAGTTTACATCCTAGGCATTGTTCTTCTTTTTTTAATTAAAACATGACCGATTTATACAGGGTACAGAGAAACATAGCTGGTGTATTTCTCACTTTCCCAAACTGACGAGTTTTGCATACATTTTTTTTATTGAAATTATAATAATGAATAACATTTTAAATATCACTGATTAGAAAAACTGTTTGTCAAAATGCTTTTTGTAAATCTCTTTTTTTCCTGACGCACGTGAGCTGTAAAAGACTTCATTTTCTGAACATTTTGTAAATTTTTTAGTTAGTAGCTTATGCCTTCTGAGGTGAAGGCATTTTCTTCTGTGTTAAAAAAAAAAAATATATATATATATATATATATATTTGATTTATATCCACACCCATTTTCGCCTTGGTCATAATGAGGAACATGTGAATGGCGTTCTTCATGAATTGGAGAAACCATAAGTACAGTAGGCACTGTTTTCATTTTGCAGTGTTAGTCTAAAATTTGCACTGATTTTGTAAGTACAGTTAGATGTAGCGCTATTTTTGATGTTTAATGTCTTCCGTGTCAGGTAGATTGCACTATTTGCAGTATTTCTAGGACAATCCTCATCAGGGACATTGCATTTCTTTTTTTTATTTGTTCATTTTTTTGGAGGACAACTCTCTATAAAAAGACATTTTGGATGCAGATGCATAAGATTTTGGAAGAAAGTATGCCAATATGTCCTGCCTAGAGCCTTCTTTCCCCATCCACTCTACCTAGTTCTTATGTGTTCGGAGTTTGGGACCTGGAACGTTTTAATTACTGTGTAAATATATGCCACAATGGCCTTTCTATTTAGACTTCAAGCACTTCAATCAGCCAAATACTTTAAATGTTTGGATCATAAGAGAGAAAAACGAAGACATTACACCATAGGGCTTGGTCAAATAACTGTGCTTTTCAACCCAAAATATGCATCAGACTTTGATTTGTTTTATTTTGTTCATATCATTTATTCATTCTTTTAACCCTCTAATCCTAATGCAAAGTATTTTCTTTGGTTTCCTTGCAGTTATTGTGACATTTATAGATGCTCTGTTTATAGATGTAGTTTATTTTGGTGGAACATGAACATGGTTTTGTATTAGCAGGTGGTTACCAAATAATTTTCTTTGGACTGCATATTTGTATTGAGTAAAATATGTTGCAACTGAGTGTTTATTTTTACTGGGATGTTTTTTTTTGTATAATTCTTTTTTTTTTTTTTTTTTTTCACTTTCATTAGATTTCAATGTGTTAAACTTGACATAATAAACAGAAATCTGTGCAGTGCAAAATCTTGCAGCACTTGCAGTCTGTTTATTTAAACTCATAAAAGAATTATCAGCATCTTTTTTTGTAACAAATAACAGATTTGCCAAATTTAGAAACATTAAGACAATAAAATATTATTTGGGGGGTTACAATACATACAATTCTGAAATGAATGAAGCCATTTTTAGAGTTCAAGTACTTCAAATAGCAATATCTTTTTTGAAAATAATAATAAAAAGATAGTGTTTTCTTTGAAAAATTACATTTATGATTGTAAAATTGTGCAATTAGCAGCAATAAAATAACTAGAAACGTAATGCAAAATGGGTCTTTCACGTCATATCAACAAAACACAACAAGACCTTTCTTTATGGTAAATGCAATATTTTTTTGACCAAATTGTGAAACATACTGGTCAGTCTGTAGTATGTACCACTGTACCATGTACCAATGACAATTCTTTGGCTAATACGTTTAAAAAAAAAAATTTATTATTTTTTTTGTAAATTAGAGGTCAATCCAAAACACTGCAATGAACACAATTTCAAAATATTATAATTCGATAATTAATCTGATGACAAAAGAAGCAATTGGGTGAAATACTGTCTTTAAACTCTAAAAAGTTTATAATTTTCTGGATAACAATTATAAATAAGTATGAAGGAACTTCACCAACTTTGTGGTGGAGCAGAATTTTGTGGAAAAAAGCCATATTGCATTCTGTAACTAAATGTATTATTCCCCAAACTTTTACAGGTAGGTAAAGAGTTCTTCCAATAGTTTTTTGTTTGTTTGTTTGTTTGTTTGTTTTTGTAACATTTGAAAAGCTACTACACACATTAAAGAATAGATTAGATTCAATCAGAATGGTGTTTGACTGTAACTGTCTCTTTAAGAGACCGTCACTGACGCTGTGGTCAGCCACGTATCACCACGTCTCTACGCATGCGCGTCCGAGTCAGTTCCGGGCTGGGTGCTGGTGTGTTGAGAGATCAACATCAGGCAGCTGCTGATTTTAATGACATTTACTTTCTGCCTGTCCTTTGGAATCTCTAGTTTAACTGACGTTTAATCTGTCTGTAGATCAACGTCTAAAATATTACTACAGCGGACACATAGAAAGATGAATTTCCTCAGGGGAGTAATGGGGGGGCAACCAACAGGCCCACAGCCGACTGGAGCAGAAACAGTGAGTTTAATTACTGCAAAAACAAATACATATATTTGAGAATAAATAAATACAGTTTATAAGCAGCTAAAAGCAACTGCTTATCAGACCAATGACACGCGTTAGATAATGCTTTCAGATCAGTAGCTGATACTGTACACAGAAATATGAATATGATTAGATGCATATGAACCAGTGTTACAAAACATTTCTAAAGGACGCCTCCAAATCAGACAGTGTTTATACTTGAACCTTGATGTAAAATATGTTTAATTACACTATATATAATTTTTGGTTTGTTACCAATAGTCTTTGCATAGTGTTATTTTTACCATTGTGATGTTTCCAACTAAATTTTCTGTAGGGATAATGTAACTTCACTCTGAAAAGTCATTTACCAAGCGTTATTGTGTGTCTGTTCAGATTCAGAAGTTGTGTGACCGTGTGGCTTCATCTACCCTGTTGGAGGATCGAAGAGATGCTGTCCGTGCCCTCAAATCTCTGTCCAAGGTGACCAGCAATTAATGCTTGTCATGTTGACGTTTGTTATTGAGCTGTTGTAATTATACACTGCCATTTAAAAGTTTGGGGTCAGTAAGGAAAGAAATGAATGCCTTTATTCAGCAAGGATACATGCATACATTGATAAATAGTCTCAATAAAAGATTTCTGTCAAATAAAATGTTCTATTGAACTTTCTATTCATCAAAGCATCCTGATTTTAAATAGTATCACGTTTAATAATTATAAATGTTACTTGAGCTTCAAATCAGCATATTACAATTATTTCTGAGGGATCATGTGAAACTGAAAACAGGTGTAATGGCTGCTAAAATTCAGCTTTGCATCACATGAATAAATGACATTTTTAACCATTTTCAAATAGAAAACAGTTTTTAAATTCTAATAATATTTCATAATATGACTGTTTTTACTGTATTTTTGAGCCTTTGTGAGCAAAAGAGTTTTCTTTTGCAAACATTCTTATAAACTCCATACATACTTTTGAATGACAGTATGCTTAATAATATTGAAGCTTTATTTAATTGAGCAATAAGGTACAAAAGGTGTTGCTATATAGTGATTATAGCCACAGTTAAAGGCCGTTGTTTGCCACGGTGCTCACTGCTCAACAACCTCTTTATCCATGCATATATTCAGTAAAGGAATGTTTGAGTATCTTTTTCTTATTGCTTTTAATATATTTCTACATAAAGATTTTCTTAAAGAAAATCAAGTTATTAATGTTGTCTATATGTGGTGTTTTTAATATGCTTTAAGACAAACCATGTGCAAAATGCACAAGTCAATATGCCACTTAATGCATTTGCTTAAAGTCCCCCTGTAGTCAATAATTGTATCCCTTGCTGAGTATTTTCTCCTTAAAGCTGCAGTGATCTAAAGACCGTCTCAACGTGCAGACTGGCTTTAGGATGTCTTTACTATGCCGTGAAGCAAGGGAGTCTCGAGAAGCCAGGTTATCTCGTTATTTATTCTGTTGCTATGAAAAATCGTGTAGATTTAGCAATTTAGCGGGTGTATGATGTATATTACGGCATTATGATGAACATTTTTTCCACTCACGTTCTTCAAAGCGTTTCTAAGGATGCTGATTGTTAGAAGGTAGCTGTCTGAAGGCAATATTTTAAGGCATGAAGAAAAATTTTTTTATAGGGAAAACCTTTTAAATATGTATTATTGGTGATCAAAGATGATTTTAAGGGATAAAATGATTGACTACAGGGGGGACTTTAAGCAAATGCATTAAGTGGCATCAGTCTGCTAGATATAGTCCCTACAGAATGTTTCTATGCAACTAAAATAACAATCCACTATGGGAGTATTGAACATTTGAACAACAATATTGAACATTTTATAATATGCCTGTACATTTTTTACAGTAAATAGAATATCAAAACAGAAGGAATACAATACCTTGAAAGTGATGTGAGGTGTTATTTTTTTATAAGCGAAAATACTTCCTCCTATCCTGAGAAGTAAGCCATCATAAACTGATTTGAAAAAACATATTGGTGGGAGTGTTCAGATACAGTCATTATGCAGTTCTGTTTGGTGCAGCTAATGTAGAAATTTCACTTCTGTCCCATAAGTAAAATTTATTGGTAATTTCATATATTTTTGATTGAAAATATATACATTACTCGATTGTTTGTTGAACATGTGTCAAGTAGATTTTTAATTTCAGAAATACCGTGTGGAGGTTGGAAATATGGCGATGGACCATTTGGTTCGTATACTACAGACTGACCGGTATGTTTCACAATTTGGACAAAAAAATATTGCATTTACCGTAAAGAAAGGTCTTGTTGTCTTTTGTTGATATGACGTGAAAGAGCTTTGGGTCATTTGCCACACAGTGTGACTGTTTAAACTTTAAAATTGTTTTTTTTAAACAGGTCAGACACTGAAATCCTAGGTTACGCTTTGGACACTTTGTACAATATTATTTGCAATGATGAAGAGGAAGAACCAGGTATGTTTAGGCTATATTCTTAATTTAGTCTGGTTCAGATATGATTATGTTGGGATTTTATTGGAATTGTTTCATTGTCCATAATAAGCGTCTTGGGCTGAATCATGTCTTATTCTTTGATTCCAAATGAATAATTTTCTTTAAATTGTTCTTACAAACCTTATTTCAGTCTGTTCCTAGTCTCTCTCTTACAGTTTGTTTGATGAGCTGGGAAATATTGTATATCTGATCCTCCTCCTTTTTCTTTCCATGTTTAATCCACCAGATGAATCTGAAGGTAAAGCACTTTTTTGTGCATGATGCTGTCTAACCACTAGCCCATTCATGCTTTGAAATCCCCGTAGAATATATCTACTGCGTTTGAGACACTCAGAGAATTTCACAGTGATCTGAGCCTAAATAATTTTCCTAATTCCATAAACCAGCAAATTGTAGATGCCTGTATTACGGCATAATGACACTAGCAACTCTTCTCACAAGAGTTCCATTAAATTAAGAATAGTCTCAAGTGTTATGAAAATGTTTGTATAAATGAAAGAACCCAAATCCAGTTTATATTATAACACCTGTGCAGATTGTGCTGCTGGTCGGTAGATAAGAAAATGATCCAAAACCAAATATATATAGGCTATTTGAATAATTGGATTTAGAGTATGTTTTTTGTTATTGTGGTTTGTTTGCTTTAGTTAACAGTTTTTTAGGTTATATTTAAGTTATTTACTTTTAATAACGACACCATGAAATAAAACTAAAATGGCACTTTGAAAAAAAGGAAAGATAACTGCACTTGTCAAACTGTTTTTTGGTGTCCTTTAAGGCTGAATGAAAGTCTCGTCAGTATAGAACCGAGAATTGTCCTAGTATTAATAATCTTTAGTGTAAAAAAAAGTTTACTCTGTGTGGCAGAGGTTAAGCTTTAAGCTTGGTGTGGGGTTTCGTGTGTTCTTCTTTTTTGTTTGTATTTTTATTAATTTAATTTTTTTTGCTTTTCACCCTTTCCACTGTCCAATTTTCTGACCTGTGCGTTGATGTACTTTTTTCCTGTCCCTCTTTGATACAGTTCTTGTCAGCAGACACATTCCACTGCTCTTCCGTCTGGAGGCTTGATACCATATGTACTGAAAATAGTTCATTTTCTGGCTCTTTCCAATTTTATTGTGATCAGATTTAGCACAGACGTTTAATTTTCTTCTTCTTAGTATATTACTTTCCATAACTTTCTATCTATCTCCCCTTTTTCTGTTGTCCCCTGCATTATGCGTGTTAAAATAATCAAATAGAAGTAAAGACAATAAAGAACAGGTTTCTCTGCATCGCATTTTCTCTTTCAGAGGAGAACCAGCAAAAGCAGGAGGATGATTTGGGAGCTCAGTTCACTGACAAGTTTGTCCAGGAACCAGAAAATGTCACTCTGCTCCTCACACTGTTGGAGGTAAGCTTAAACTGCCAACTATAAATGTCTTTTTCACATTTTTGGACGTCTTATGCTTTCCATATTTCCTTCACATATTCCTGATTGTTTGACTGTTTTCCATGCTGTAGGAGTTTGACTTTCATGTCCGCTGGCCAGGTGTTAAGCTCCTAACTGCACTTTTGAAAAACCAGTGTGCTCAGGTCCAAGGCATCATCCTGGTCAGCCCAATGGGTGAGTCAAACATTTTTCTTTTGCTCTTGTAATTATCTGATGGTTTAGAAATATTTACCAGTACAGATTGTTTGGTAGTCTGATTTTTTTTTTTTTTTGGATCTACCCTGGTATATATTATCAGTAAAATTAATTATATTATTTTACACATTTTGCTAAATTTATTTGCTTTTTAACCAGCTGAGATATCTAAAAAACAGCTCATTTCAGAATCTGTTGACTCATATGACAAAAATGTGAACCAATTGACTAACACAATTAAAAAAGATGACATTCTCCTTCAATTTAAACTGGTCTCAGTAGACATTCTGAGTCAAAAAGCCCCACATAAATTCACTTCACTTTATTCTGACAGAACAATGATGACAGAAATTTCATTTTTGGTGAAAAAAGCGATCTCCTAAAAGGAGTTTTAGAACCAAAGTATTTTACATTTACATTTAATCATTTAGTAGATGCTTTTATCCAAAGCGACTTACAAATGAGGAGAGCGATCAAGCAATAGGGCAACAAAATGCAAGTTCTAGCAGAGTACATGTAGCAAGGTGTTTGTTTGTTTTTTAATTAAATGTAAAAAATAGAATAGACTAGTAAGTGTTAATATTTACGGGTCAAGTGTTGACGAAAAAGATGGAAATGGTTAAAGACTCAGCTGGTCGGGTTGAGTTAGGCAGGTCATTTCACCAGCAACATTGGTGGTCATTAAAAATTTTGGGATGTGCTGATGTTGCACTGCTTGTTTGAAATATAACATCCAATATATACTGAAAATGAGTGGCATGGCAAAACTGCAACACCCTTTCGTTCATTTAATCTCTGAGTATGTGCCACTCCCAAAAATCAAGGCAACCATACTAGTTAATATGTGGCTTGAGGGTAGGTTTTCATGGTTAAAGACTTTCGTTTGTACTTGATTGGAGTATGTCCAGAGTGACAGTCATGTCATGTGAGTGCTATATATACTGTATATATATTATATATATATATATATATATATAGCGCTAGTACCGGGTTGGACCCCCTTTTGCCTTCAGAACTGCCTTAATTCTTCGTGGCATATAGATTCAACAAGGTGCTAAGAGATTCCTCAGATATTTTGGTCCATAATGTAAATCTCCTGTTCCACCACATCCCAAAGATGCTCTATTGGATTGAGATCTCGTGACTGTGGAGGCCCTTTGAGTACAGCGAACTCATTGCAATGTTAAAGAAACCAGTTTGAGATGATTTGAGCTTTGTGACATGGTGTGTTTCCCTGCTGAAAGTAGGCATCAGAAGATATGGTCATAAAAGGTTGAGCATGGTCAGCAACAATACTCAGTTTGGCTGTGGCGTTTAAGTGATGCTCAGTTGGTACTAAGGGGCCCAATGTGTGCCAAGAAAATATCCCCCACACCATTACACCACCACCAGCCTGAAACGTTGATACAAGGCAGGATGTATCCATGCTTTTATGTTGTTTACATTAAATTCTGACCCTACCATCTGAATGTCACAGCAGAAATCGAAACTCATCAGACCAGGCAACATCTTTCCAATCTTCTATTGTCCAATTTTGGTAAGCCTGTGCAAGTTGTAGCCTCAGTTTCCTGTTCTTAGCTGACAGGAGTGGCACCCGGTGTGATCTTCTACTGTAGCCCATCTGCTTCAAGGTTTGATGTTTTGTGCGTTCAGAAATGCTCTTCTTGTAATGATGAGTGATGATTATTTGAGTTACTGTTGCTTTTCTATCAGCTCGAGCCAGTCTGGTCATTCCCCTCTGGCATTTACAAGGCATTTTCTCCTACAGAACTGCTGCTCACTGGATATTTTCTCTTTTCTGGACAATTCTTTGTAAACCCTAGAGATGGTTGTGCATGAAAATCCCTATAGATCAGTTCCTGAAATACTCAGACCAGCCCGTCGGGCACCAACAATCCTGCCACAATCAAAGTAACTTAAATCACCTTTCTTCCCCATACTGATGCTCATTTTGAACTTCAGCAGATCCTCTCGACCATCAGTTTCCACAAAATATTAATCGGCACATGTGTTTTCAACATTGATAGAAATCAGCATATTAAAATGATTTCTGAAGGATCATGTGACACTGAAGACTAGAGTAATGGCTGCTGAACATTCACTTCATTCAACAATTCACATCATATTCCTCATTCACTTTTATTCATTTGTGTCAAGTTAAATATGGTGTCTACTGTCACTTAGGTCGACTCGAAATATCATGTGCTACCTGGTGACTTCAGCTCCGCATTCAGCACTATCATTCTTTAAAGATGTTTGGATTATTTTGTCGATATCTAGTTTCGAATGTTGATTTTTTTTTTATTTTTTTTTTACTCTGCAGGAGTGTCCAGGTTAATGGATCTTCTAGCTGACTCCAGAGAAGTTATCCGTAATGATGTAAGTGTTATTGCTCTACATTACCATGAGTGTTCATACAGGAAGTCTCCGTTAAAATTAAATGAATCAATTTGACCTTTTCCGTTAAGGGCCTCCTACTGCTGCAGCAGCTCACCAAAGGCAACGCAGCAATTCAGAAAATTGTGGCCTTTGAAAATGCATTTGAGAGACTACTTGATATCATCACAGAGGAAGGTTCTAGTGATGGAGGTATGCAGTTAACAATCCCATTTAATTTAAAATGGAGAAGGACACTCGTGAATTTCGAAAGGTGGCAAGATTGTGCATTAAGCTCCCTATTCACCTCACAGGTATTGTGGTGGAGGACTGTCTCCTATTGTTGCTCAACCTCCTGAAAAACAATAGCTCCAACCAGAATTTCTTTAAAGAAGGCTCCTATATACAAAAAATGAAGCCGTGGTTTGAGGTTGGGGATGACAACTCTGGCTGGTCAGCGCAGAAGGTCACCAACCTCCATCTAATGCTGCAGGTCTGAAATGAAGAATCCATTTAATATGTTTTGCTTTGTGTCACAATTCACACACATACACAGTAAATTGAGAGTTTTTATACAGATTAAATGAATGGTTAAATATCATAGGAACTTCTTTGCAATATGATTTAATTAAACATTACTTAACTATATTAGTTAATATGATCTAACAATTAACAATACTTCTACAGCATTTATTAATCTTAGTCAGTGGTAATTTCACAATTTACAAATGCATTATTAAAATCCAAAGTTGTATTTGTTAACATTTGTTAATGCACTGTGAACTAACATGAACAAACAGTGAAAAATAGATTTAACAAAGATTAATAAATGCTTTAAAAATATATTGATCATTGTTAGTTCATTTTTTAACTCATGTTAACAAATGAGACCTTGCTGTAACAACCTCCTCTTCTTCCTCTACTACTTCTCCTTCTTTTTCCCCTCCTCCTCCTTCTTTTGCCACATTATAGAAGCAAGTCAGTGAGTATTGTTTTGTTTATGTGCCGTTGAGTTCAAATCTGTAGTGTGTTTTGTCTCTGTAGCTGGTGCGAGTGATGGTTTCTCCAGTGAACTCTCCAGGGGCTACTGCCAGCTGTCAGAAAGCCATGTTCCAGTGTGGTCTCCTCCAGCAGCTGTGCACCATCCTCATGGCCACAGGTGTTCCTGCAGACATCCTCACAGAGGTCAGATTATTGGCCTTGTTTACACTAAAGGCCTGCATTCCGCTCCATATAGCACAGAGTTGAGCACATAAGCCATTCAAAGTATATTCCACCGATCGTGAACAGGGATGCATGTATACAATGTAGTGACTTTGTTTCTGAGCATTCAAATCACATGCACATGCGCACAAGTTTGGCCTAATGCAAAAGATCAGGCTGTATATGCATACATCAGTGGACTGTTACTGAGGAAAATTATG
Organism: Semotilus atromaculatus; assembly: GCA_031834385.1. Classification (NCBI taxonomy): domain Eukaryota; kingdom Metazoa; phylum Chordata; class Actinopteri; order Cypriniformes; family Leuciscidae; genus Semotilus; species Semotilus atromaculatus. The sequence continues at coordinate 4,748,496 of JAULUF010000023.1, read as the reverse complement.
TTGAAGAGACAAATTGTATGGAAAACGTGCAATAATTTCAGTTTAACTGCCCCAGTGATCCATTATGATCAATGGATTTCAAACTGAAGTGAAGAGTCAGATCAGAAAAGTCTGTTTGTTTGTTTTATTGTTCTTTGTCCAAAAGTATAAATGCAGACAACAGTAATGTTTCCTCTAGTGGTCGACCGATTCGACAGAGTCTTTGAATATCTAATTAACGTTTATAAAACCTTGTAAACTTCAGGCAATCCAGCTGTGACATCTTGTGAAGTGTGCATTTGCACTATTAGATTATAAAGTGATTCTCAATACTGCTTTTCCTGCAATTCTTTTATTAATAATACTTATTATATTAATAATCACAATATGGTTATTTTTGTTTTTTTTGTCTTGGTTATTAAAAATAAGAACAAAGATTCCAAACAATCCAAGAAATAAATGAAATTACCAGTGCATTACATTTGATAATTTCATATCTGTTTAACAGAAGCATTCAAGTGAGAAATAATACAGACATTTAATAATCAAAAAAAGTAGTCCCTGCATAGTCTTTAGTGTATTGGTTATAAATAAATAGATTATTAATAAAGCTACAAAAGTTATTCAGGCAACAGCAGTGAGTGATTCCCTCTTTTCTTTTGTTGTTTGATTAACATTAATAGCACCAGGTTTATTATATTAAGACCTAATCCACTGATAATGTTACACATCAGATTTCACCCCCCAACTGATGTAACAGACAATGGTTACGTGAATACTCGCCAAGATGGATATTTTCAAAATTCTGTGTGTATTTGACAATTCAAGCGCAATATGCCGCTAAAGAGAACTGAATTTGGGATTGCATGCTGTCTGAGGCCTCGTTTACAGTACACTGTAGGTCTTGATGCCCAATTCTGATTTGTTGCCTATATTCATATTAAATTTTTTTGACCGTCCATTTACACGTTCTTTCAATTGTGACCCATTTCCGATTAATGTGATACTATCTGAAACATCGTGCATACTTAAAGGGGATTATTTCACAGATGGACGGTCGCGAAATATGCTTGGTGCTAGCTCTGCGATATATTTGAAGTTCGCCAAACATCACCATGATTTTGAGGCAGAGGAGGACGAAAGGGCCATCATTGCAGCCTGAACAAATGCTTCGGTTATTGTGTGCGAGAGAGATCTCAGGACTGGTGGGAGCATATTGTGGCGGGCTTTAACGATGAGCAGTGGGTCTGAAATTTTAGGATGAGCAAGCCAACCTTTGATATGTTGTCAATATTTTTCCACATTCCCCTCCTGCGACGACGCAACGTTTCCTCTGGCCATCCGTCCCTTTGCAGATGCGCATCGGGTTTGCTCTCGCGGATTCTTTGCCTAATGCCGGCTTAGAAAATCCGATCTGCCTGTTTACATGACAGTCGCATTGGCACATATCTGATTTATATCTGATTTATTTCCACATATGAATGAGGCCTAAAACCGATCTCAAAATATCCGAATACATGCGTTTTTTTCCTGTTTACATAACACATCCGATCTGTGTCACATATGAGCAAAAAATCGGAATTGGTTCACATTTCACTGACAGTGTAAACGAGGCCTGAGAGGTCTTCAGGTGTGTCACTCAGTGCGAGTAACGTGGCTTGATGCGCTTAACTCTGTTTAGCAACAAGCACGTTCCGCACTTTATTTTCTCATTCATGCATGTTCTTTTTGTGTAAACCGAAACATCAGACACAAGTACTTTGCTTACGAAGGACATACGCAACATTTTTATTAACACAGCCTATAAGGGCTGTCACTTTACGTTCGAAAACCATCGATCGGACCAACCATAACAAGTTTCGAAAACGAAAATAGGGAATCGATTTTTACGGCTTTTCTTTTTTAGGTGGACAGATCATACAGTACACAGAACATGTAGGATGTCGGAAAATAACAATGTATTTTCTGTTAACCAAATGTTTTTAATGTTCGCTATTACTTCACGCTATTCGCTATTACTAGTTTACGCGCCGTTATTTGTTGCGTAGTGACGTGTGTGTTCAAGTAAGCCAGAAATGTGTAGATTCTGCACAATACGCTGTATTTAATATATCATGATGACTGTCTATGGATGACTCACGAGTTGCGTATTTTGCAGATTTGGCTTACACGAACTTCCCCAGCAAAGTGAGTAAACATAGAAAGACGCCAAATCGGTTAGTGATTTGACAGAGTTACCCGCTGTTCATTAAATTAATTTTTACCCGCGGTTGGCGGGTGTTAATTTCAATCCCTGAATGTTGCACTCCTGTTTGTCATTGTGCACGAAACTTAACGCCAATAAATCATCAGAAATATTGCTGACTTGTGCGTCTCAAGCGCCCTCTTTACGTTCATCCTAATGCCTGTTAGTTGTCCGTGGATTTGCCTATATTTGGTGTTGAAAATGGAAACGTCTTTATACATGGAAAAATCGATTTTACAATCTATTCAATGAACACTTATGTCTCAAAAATCGAACAGGATTTTTTCATAAAAGTGACAGCCCTAATAGCCTATAATAGAGTACTTTATCTACAATAAAAACATTACATTATATTGTATGTATGATAGGCCTATTTAATCAGTTTTTAAAAATCGATTTGTTTTTATGCATCGATGTAGAATCGTTCACAGCATCGTGATTAATCATCAAAAAGGACTATATTCCACAGCTCCATACAAAAGACATGAACAGAAGCAAAATGTCCAATTACTCTTATCATACTTGCTGTTCTCAATTGTTCAAGCCACTTGACCCAATGATGCATGTGTCATTACTATAGCAACCAATGTAGATAACTAGAGATACAGATACAGACTCGAAAAATTTGAATATCTTGCAAAAGTTATAATTTTGATGTTTATGGCTTACAGTTTATGAAAACCCCAAATTCAAAATCTCAGAAAATTAGAATATTACATGGAATCAAAAAAAATATATATATATAATCATGCATATGTATATAGTTATATATACTAAATATATTAGTTTCACCTTTTAATTTGAATTGCTGAAATACATGAACCTGTATTTAGACCACTGCTCAAAGAAGTGGATCTCTATTGAGCCCTTATAAAGTGGCCATTCACACAGAACATGTTTTTGCATTGAAAAACGCAAAACATGAGCAGTGGATTGGAAAAATGGCTTAAATGCGTGTTTTAAGAATGCCATGTCATGCACACAATGTTGAAAACCACTGTCTACATGGAGAACAATGGAAAAGTAGCACAATGGAATTCAAAAACATGTTATGTGTGAACGGCCTCTACCGGTGCTGAATATCTGCTTTGAAATAAATAGATTGTACAGAATTTGTGCAATAATGTTTCATAAATTATACGGTTTCTTAAATTATACCGTTTTTTAACGTTTTTTAATGTACCACTGAAATGGTGCTGAGATATGGCACTTGAATATTGGCACTGAAACTTTTTTCTATTTGTCCTCCTTGTACAGACTATCAATACTGTGTCTGAGGTCATACGTGGATCTGAAGTGAATCAGGACTACTTCGCATCTGTTAACGCACCATCCAATCCACCAAGGTCTGGTTTGTCCTTTGTAATGTTTTTGAAACGATAATCAAAAGTATTTTCTGGTAAAGAGTTGAGAATATGAACTTGTTGGCTGTTTTCTTCAGGCCTGCAATTGTGGTTCTTCTCATGTCAATGGTGAATGAGAGACAGCCCTTTGTTCTCCGCTGTGCTGTACTTTATTGCTTCCAATGCTTCCTGTACAAGAACCATAAAGGACAAGGGGAGATTGTATCTACACTGCTGCCCTCCACTATAGATGGTAAGGGTTGCCCCGACTAGTCGCTTAGTTCTGCCATTAGTTGGTGCAGACTGTTCATGGATCATATGACTTCAGTTGCACTTATTTTATACATGGTGACAGCAGGAAGACAATTTTTCGGTCCAAAAATTGTGACCCAGTGTAGCTTTATTACCAAATAAATAAATAAAAAAGTAAAGTAAGACTAATCCACTTTGTGTTACCTAGGCACATTATTATAAGTATAATAATAATATAAATAAAAATAGATTTTTTGCCATATATTGACGTACCAGCACTTTGGACATCTGAGTAGGGTATCGATTATTATCGATAATGAAAATACTAATCATATTGATTAGTCACGTCTGCGCTCTGTGCTTGGAAACCATCAGCCAGTCACGTCGCTTTGCAGTAGAGAATAACCCACTGTGGGAAAGGTATATGATCTAAGTTGTCCGAAACATGAGAATGCTTTATGTTAAACAAAAGCATAAGCGTTTACCACGTCTTGCCCTCTCGCGCTTTGACTGATGCGTGTGCTGTTTAATGCCTTTGGCACAGCGCATTTCCTCAGTGCATAACTTACATTATATGGTTATATCCTCATCTGTAAATGTTAGAAGTTCCAGTGTTGTGCTGAATTTCGACCCCCAGCCAAATTATTACCCCCCTCGTAGAAGTCAGTACCTGATTGCCTAATCCTAACCCCTCCCCCACAACTAATCCTAAACCTACCAATGCGCTAGGGGGGTAATAATATGGCGGGGGTCGAAATTCGGCACAACACCGGCAAGTATTTCCATCTTGAAATATGGCATCTTGTTAAACTTCACAGACTTCAATGAACGTGCACGTCAAACAGACGAAGCGCAGTAGAGTAGGAGCACAATAATTCTGACTAAAGTATACATTTTGCTAAAAAAAAAAAAATTTGTTAGAAATAAAAAAAAGTAGGTTTAAAAGTATACATGTAACACAAGTAATCATATTTATGAGAACAGTAACAGTAAAGGCACTAATGTTGGAATAGCCCGATACTGTAATATAAATACTATCGTCATACGAGTGAATGTGTTCCTCATAGTTAACATTTTTATTTATTTTTAAAATTAAAATTAAAATTAAAATTAAAATTTAAACCTTTTTTTGCTTATGTACAGCATACATTCACTATATATGGTTTCATAGGCTTTATATTACACATTTTTTTGGAGGACAGCATTGGGCAGGATACGGAATAATGTTTAAAATAATGGATCATTTTAATGGATAATTTTTCAGATTAATCGAAAAAGTAATCGACAGGTTATACTTTAATATTGTTTTGTTTTTTCTTGTCTCTCAGCTAACTCGATCTCAGCGGGACAGCTGTTATGTGGAGGTCTGTTCTCAGCAGACTCTCTGTCAAACTGGTGTGCCGCTGTGGCTCTAGCTCATGCGCTGCAGGATAACCTCACCCAGAAAGAGCAGCTACTGCGGGTACAGTTGGCCACCAGTCTGGGCAAGCCACCCGTTTCCCTTCTGCAGCAGTGCACCAACATCCTGTCCCAGGTACCCATTCTCAAACTTATTATGTGTGTTGTTTAACTGGGCTCATTGACGTTAGTCAGGGCTATTAAACCTTTTGGGGGTTTAATGTTTTGCCTCCGTAATTCTACCATATCTGTCTTTTTGGACACTGTCTGTTGAAAAGACGAGAATATGTTGTGTTTTGGTTGCTGGTAGGGGTGTGCGATTGGTATGATATAGTTAAGCAATATCATACAAGTAAGATTTCTATTTTCCACTGAATATCAGCATGATTGCAAATGTTTATTGAACTGTTGTATAAAATCATTATCACAATATGTTAAAATTAAGTTATATTTTAGACACAATATTGTCTTTTGTTCTTTTTCGTGAACTGGTGTGTTTCCAAACTATACACAGTGGTGTTTCGTTTCTTAATAAAGTTGCTTTTTTTTTTCTTCCCGAATCGAATGAACAAATGACTCAATGAATCAGTCATAAAGAGAGTCAGAAAATGTTGAGAATGAGATATAATCTGTCAATATCACACACCCCTAGTTGCTGATCTACTCCATGGGGTGTTGATTTGCTAGTTTGTTCTCAGGCTAAACATCAAGACCAACTTTTTCAACAAAGCAACAGCGTGGCTTTTCACCCGCTAGACCAGCACCAAACCAGCATAAAGCAGCCTCAACATCTTACAAGTTCATGCTAGTCTAAGCTGTTTTTTCGACAGTTCTGGGCTAGGTTTCCCAAAATTTGGGGACATTCTGAACTCGTATGGGAATGGTAGCTTTTGGTTGTCACTGAATATCAAAGTGAACTGTGCTGTGGTTTTTGCAGGGTGATAAGCTCGACCGGAGGGTGAGTATCTGAGCGTGGACAGTTTAATGTGATGGTGTGGCTTGGCCTCATTTCCACAATGGGAGTTCATTAGGTGTTTTGTGTTCCTTCTGTTTGCTGTCTCTGCCCTGTTTGTTGTGTTCCCTTACTGACCCTGGCAGCCCTGGCTTTGACCGTTTGATTTTCAACTGCTGGCTGCATGCTATGGTCTTTCAGGCTTATTCTGAAAGAGACAGAAGTTTCGGACTCTGTGAAATCTGTACTGTTATTCACCCCTTTCAGGTGGCTTCTAAGTCCAATGAGTTCATGACTAAATATTCACTCAAAACTAGAGATGCACCGATAAGATTTCTTTTTTTTGTTGTTGCCGATTTTAACTAACAACTATTGGCCAATTCCGATACAATTTGCCACTTTTTATTTGAACGTTTGTCATTAAAATAGGTTGATCATGTTTTAAATTAGCAAAGTTCAAAAACACATGCATTAAGATATACCTGCCAGTTAATTGCTGCATAAAATAATTTATTTTGAACGTGGATTGAATCCATTTAACAATAAACATGCCAACATAAATGCATAAATACAACAGAACAAAAATGCTGGCGTAGCTGGCAACTTTGTTTAAAAAAAATGCTGGTGGTGAAAGAGTTAAAACTCAAAGCAGCCTAATATTCCTGCTGCGCTGCTGTCTAAGAGCTGCACAGATCCAATTTACTGGTACACAAGTGTTTTAGACAGAACCGACTATGTTTACAAGGATACTCGCCAAGACAGGCATTTTGATATAAATTTGTGTGAATTAGAAGTGAAAGAGAACTCGATTAAGTATTTGATCAGCTTTGCCGGCACGTGCTTTGGATGTATGAGCACACACAACTTCTCAAACAGTAAGTAGAATTGAATTGAATTGAATTTCGCATCGTCTTGCACTTGAATATTTAAATTCGCAAGGCTTAAAAGCATGTGGAAAGGATACATTTTCATGAAGGTGCAGCACTGGCCTGATGGCAGTCCTTATTGTCAAGCCCTGCTGTATTTTATACAGATTTCATTTTGTTTTGGCAAGTATCTAATTATTTTACCCAAATAAAAACGGCATTATGCAACAGACATTATACAACTCCGTGCCTTCATGCAGTTAATTAATAAACCATCATTTTGTTATATCGGCCTCTTTCTATAGCGGATATGCAGATTTTTTTTTAATTGATCAAAAAACGGCCGATACACCGGTGCATCTCTTCTTAAAACTATTCCTGATTGCTTTTTCTGCTGCCCAGTACTTTCCTGTTTTGCTTTTTGCTAATTGTTTTTTTTCTGCACATCTGTTATCTTGTTGATAATTCTTATCTTGTTGAAAAGTTAATAATTACGTTTAAATTTCCATTATGCCTTTTTTAACCCCCAAAACTAACAGTTTTTATAAGCTAGCCCTTACAGACGCTGGTGTTTTTAAATAAAACCCTCTCCATAGTGTTTGAATGGAAATTTTGATAGTCCCTTTTAAACCATATTATAACCAATATACAATACTGTTCAGAAGGGAACTTTTTTTTAAAAAAAAAGTAATACTTTCATTAATCAAGGATGCATTAAATCGATCAATAATGGCAGTAAAGACATTTATGATGTTACAAAAAATTTCAAAGTCAAATAAATGCTGCTGTAAAAAAAAAAAAAAATTCAACATTGATGATATAAACTGTTTCTTGAGCATTAAATCAGCGTATTAGTATGATTTCTGAAGGATTGTGTGACTGAAGACTGAAGTAATTTAAAATGCAGCTTTGCCATCACAGGAATATAATTTAAAAAAAGTTATTTTAAATTGTAATATTTTACAATATCACTGTTATTAAATGCAGCCTTTGTGAGCATAAAATACTTATTTAAAAAAAAAAAACATAAATAAATAAATAAAAATTCTTACTAGCACCAAACTTTTGAAGGGACTGTAAGTAACAAGTATTGTTTACGCTGAAAAATAGTGACATGTAGTCTGCTACGAGTACATGGATGTTGTTGTTCTTCAAAAATACAAAAAGTGGAATTTTAAACACTTTATGCACTCGAGGCTACAAGTACTAATGGCAACACCTCACATGGATTTGAAAAGAAATTTAATTGAAAAACTGAATTCTTTGTAGTAAAAATGTTAAAGGACAAGTTCGGTATTTTACACTTAAAGCCCTGTTTTAAGATCGTTTCTGATGAAATAGAACGGTTAAGATTGAAATTTGGACACATGCTGCTGGCCCGAGAATTTTCGGTTTCTGTGGTAGCACCCCTTATTAATAGTTAGTAAGGTAGATGTTAAGTTTACGCATTGGGTAGGATTAAGGGATGTCGAATATCATGCAGAATAAGGCATCAATATGTGCTTTATACATACTAATAAACAGCTAATATCCTAGTAATATGCATGCTAATAAGCACCTAGGTAATGGTGAGAATTGGACTCTAAACTAAACTCTTGTTTTTGGGCCACTCGAAATTTAAAATCAAAACTAATCCTAACAAATAGCACACTATTTGTGTCCGTTTTTCTTTAGCTCATAGATGTTACATAGAATTAGCCAACAAACATTTTTGAATTAAGTTTTCAATATATTTATTATCTGTAGACTAATCTTATGTAAGATCAGATAAGATCTTAATTGCAAGCAAAACAGGTCAAAAGCAAGTTCCGGCAGTTCTGACTGAAAGCAACCTGCAATTTTGCTATTTAGTGTATTTCTGCAGAAATTAGCTAATACGATTTGGAGAACCTTGGAAATACTGTATAAAAGGACTTAAAATGTAAAATTTACAATGTTAAGTGGCTTGGTTCTTATCAATTTATTTGCTCATTTTCTTAGATGTTTCTAAGACTGTATAATTGTGTTTTTTCTTCTGTGTTCAGGGCAGTAGGGTGCAGACGAAGGTCGGTCTCCTCATGTTGCTCTGCACCTGGATTAGTAACTGTCCAATCGCTGTCATGCACTTCCTGCACAATCAAGACAATGTTCCCTTTGTATCCTTTTATCCGTAAATGCGCGCACGCACACACACACACACACACACACACACACACACACACACACACACACACACACACCTGATTTATATAGCACAAAAAGTGTATAAGTAATCTAATTGTATTGGTACAGTGATAAGAAGTTTGAATCTTAGTTAATGAATCACAGAGCGGCTTCTTTTTTTTTCTTTTTTTTTTCCTATGTTTAACTCTGCATGGTAGGGTACTTCTGATCACAGCTTGGTATGCATTAAATTACATCACAGCAACCACATTACATTTTCAATCTTTTCAGATTTGAATACAGCAAGTGTAAACTTGTCTGTGGTTTTTATGGATCGTGTCATTTTGTTGTCAGATACTGTGTTGTGTTTCCTTAAATTAAGTGTTAAAGCTGACAGGCCAAATTTCAGAAAACCTGGGTGAGGATGAGCGACTGGTTCAGGGTCTGTGTGCTCTGTTGTTGGGGATTTGTATCTACTATAATGACAACAGCTTAGAGAATTACACCAAGTATGTTCTTAATTTGTGCTTTTTTTCTATTTCCACTCATGCTTTCTTTTGTTCATATTTCTTGTCTGGTCTTATAACTAAAGCTGTCAGCTGATTTAAAATAATCCATGACTAAACTTTTTGATAATTAAATTGCACATAAATACATTTTATTTAATAGAATAACACATCACATGTAAGTGTTGGTTTTGTCAATTTGTGAATAGAATAGAATAGAATAGAATAGAACAGAACAGAACCTAGATACTGTTGGTGCTTTTTTTTGAGTTTTTAGTTTATAGAAAGCAAAATTATTCCTATAATGTGTTCAGCTTTGCTATCACGGGAATAAATCAAACTTTAAAATAGACAAAAAACATTTTTATTTCATAAATTAACATTTTACAATTGACAGTGCATTTTATAACAATTCCCCCTGTGCCGTCATTAAGTGTTAAGCCTCCTTCACTCTGTCTCAATGTTACATAAAATATATTTTCCTCTTCACAGAGAAAAGCTGAAGCAGTTGATTGAGAAGCGCATAGGGAAGGAAAACTTTGTGGAGAAGTTGGGCTTTATAACAAAACACGAACTGTATTCCCGTGCTGCTCAGAAACCTCAGCCAGCCTTTTCCACCCCAGAACACATGCTGTTTGATCATGAGTTCACCAAACTTGTTAAAGAGTTAGAAGGTTAGTTTTGGAGTCCTGAACACAAACTAAGACTTCTTTTCCATTGTTATTAACATCTGTCGGTGATTCAGTCACACAAGTGCACGGTCATAAATTCAGGTGTAAATGGGATTCAGACCTTTTGAAATGTACTCACTCAAACCACCAGTGGTGCATCCTGTCCAACATTAAAGGTTCACCTAATGTACATAATCTTTATGTAAAAACAAGGGTTTTAAACTTTACTGGCAAGGCTCAGCTTTAATAGAAAGCAATCATCTGATCGATGTTTCAGATTAGAAGTTACTGGAAATGGATCACTGAAGACGGATGTTAATAACTTGAATTTAGCACAATGACAATTAATAACCGCATCTTTAAGAGACAATGTGTTTTTATTATTATTGTATTTTTTTTTTCTTTCTCTGAAGTCCATTGTTTATTCTTTGCACCAAAAATGTTAATTCATTATTTTCTTCCATGCTCCCTCTGTTCCTCAGAATTAAACGGTCCATTTTTGTCTGTGCCTTAAAGAAGCGCTATGTGAATTTGATAAGTCATATGATCCTTTTAGGTTCAGGTAAAAGGTTTATTTTTCATGTTGCCAGTTCTTTTTGTTGTTCATAGGCATGATAACAAAAGCAGTGCTTAAGTCAAGCGAGGAAGAGAAAAAGGAAGAAGAGGTGAAGAAAACACTAGAACAGCATGACAGCATTGTCACCCAGTACAAAGAGTTGATCAGAGAACAGGTAAAAAAAAATAATAATAATAATAATACTGCATCAAACTATATCACATTCTCACATTTCTCAGAATGCAATGTTTCAAACTAATCCTATTGATATTTTAAGTTATATAGTGTGTAGATATATAACAGTATTAATTTCCCTTGGGTTATTCATGGGGTAACAACAGTTTGCATACTTCATCAGTCTATTTTATATGTAAATCATAAGCAGTGTTGAAAAAGAAAATATAAAATATATATCCCAGACCCCAGCTGAGAACACCAAAACCAGAGACAATTTTATTATTTTTATAAGACTAACTTTTATTGAATATTTGATTATTATCTGTACTTGCCATGAAGCTGATATGGCAATAAACTTAAATACAAATTATTAATGTTAATATGTTGTGGCCCAGCCAAAGCACCTTAAACGTTTTTCTGAAAACCCCTTCAAGCTTAAAGTGAAAAGAAGTAACCTGATAAAAAGTCTGACAAGAAGAATGGACTAACAGATACCGTTTTTTTAGAGCTGTAATTGCTGCCATAGGTAGCCCTACTGGATCTTAATCCAGAAAAGTAAATCCGTATGCACTTTGATTTGAGATATGGGCGATAATTGTCATATGAATAACATATTCAATATATGACCAAAGAAAAGTGGTTTATCTCTTCCTTTTTCCTCTATAGGCTTACAAGAAGAGAAATCATTTCAAAATAGGTATATGTTTAAATTAAAAATTCATTTTCTCTTCCTCCTATATGTTATCCCCTTTTAATTGCAGGATTCTCAAATAAATGAGCTGAAGGAGCAAGTGACACTACTGGTGTCCCAGAAGGAAAAGATGCAGAGCACCATGACACAGCAGCTCTCTCAGATCCAGCAGCACAAAGACCAGTACAACATCCTCAAACTCAAACTAGGTACTGAGCAAATGCTGCGTTCACGCCATGTCGAAATTACTGCAAACAAAGCTCCATCCTTTTGATGCGCTCTTGTGGTATCTTGATGTCATACACCGCTTCAAGTCGTACACACACACCTTAAATCTGCAGTGGTCAGGTGGTACAAGTCGTAGCTCTCAGCAAATGATGAGTTTACATGTTGCGATTTACAAGTTCTACAAGCACGTGAAGGCTTTTTACTGTTCAGAATCGTTACAGCAATTACGACATGGTGTGAACGCACCTAGATATCCGTTTGAGAAGTATTTGCAGTATTTTAGCAGAAATCCATATTAAATTACTTTTCCTGAACTGCCGTTTTTACTTTTTAGTGGCTTTTACAATTGTTCCACTTTTCCCTCACACTCTGTAGGTAAAGATAATCAGCAGACAGGAAATCAGGCAGAGGCGGCCCATGTGAACGGACTCCAGCCAGAGGAGCTGAGCCAGCTCAGAGAACAGCTTGAGGAACTGCAAAGACAAAACCAGATGCTGCAGACACAGCTGGGTGAAAAGGACTCTCTGATAACCAGTCTGGTATGTGTGTGGGTTCAGTTCTTCCAACCTCCCAAAATGTATTTTATATTAGTATTAGGGCTGGGTTGACGATATCGATTTCTCGATTTTAGTCGATTCTGATCGAACAATATCGATTCTTAAATCCCAAGAATCGAATCGATCTTTCAGTCTATGATGATGTTTTTCAGTTGATGATTGAACAAAACTTCACTAAACAGCGCTAATCGCATCAAATAAATCGTAATATATCTCTTTATAAGCTTTGTGCTTTGTTACTGTTGATATGAAACCGACAAATTCTGTCAATTTTATTACGAAATGCACTCTAGAGAGGGCCATTTTTCTAAATATGTGCACTGTCAAGTCAAATCACGTTTCAAAGCAGCTTTACAGTGATAAACAGGAAAATAAATATTGCAAATTTTTACTTCAATATTCCTGTTCTTTAATAATAATGTATGTTTGAATAAATCTTTTATTGTTATAAAAACCACCGTAAAGGTCCTTTCACACTGGACGCGATTTTGACGCACGAATAATTCGCGCGATGGTTTTATTTTTTGATCAGCTGTTTGTGTAAATGAGTGCTTCCACACCGAACGCGAATGTGCAGCGGCGAAAAAACTACTTTTATTTTATTCGCTTCAATGTCGATTTTTTTTTTTTTACTTTTGAGGTGATAGAAAAGGCTTCAGCCAATCACATACAAGGAAACAAAGGTGACGTGATCGCAACAATGACGGATCTTCTGATTGCTTGTGTGTCGAGTCGTCTGTGAATGAGAATCTGAAACAAGGACTGGTGGGACGTTGTCCTCATTCATATCGAGCCCAACCGGGTGTTTACAAGGCTTAAGTCCATTTGAGCCTTCAATCCGTTTACTAAGAGTGTTTATTTGATTGCATGTAAACGTAGCCCCTGATGAATATAAGAGGACAGCTCACCTTAAGCAGACTGCCATACGCTGCTCCGGATCAATTAACGTTAGTTCCAAGTTTGTGGTTTGTCTCGTCAGATTCGGTGCCACTGTCTCCTCAAATTGTCCCACATACATCCGAAAATAAGTGCGGAACCGGCCATGATAAAGTTTTAGCTCCGGTAGCATACTCTCTGTTCTTTAAGATTGGGTGCACCCAAAACCTTCTTTTCTGTCTTTTAAATAAAATGAAAAGCTCGTCTTCATTGGATGATGATGGTGATGAAGAAGCTATGTCCCACGTCCCGCAAGTTATAGCATTGTCCCGCATTTTTTTATTTTGTACCTGCATCCTTTTATTTAACCGTCCTTTAAATTACAATTCTACAATAAAAAAAAATTAATAAGAAAACAGAGAAAATGCGCAGCACAGACGTTATTGGTTCTAGCCATCACAAACAAACTCCTCTTCGTGGAGAGGGTGTTTTCTCTAATGAATGCTGCGTGGACAAGGAACCGCGCAACTGTGGACCTTTTAAAAAGTGAGTGAAAGTGAGCTACACCTGCCAGTAGCTAGTTACTGACATATGTAATGTCCCATAATTAATGAGAAGGCCCTATCGAAGCTGCCAGATCAGACAAACAATATAAATTCAAGATGCACTGAATCCGGTAAGAACGCATTCATCTTTAGTCTTTCCTAATGTATTTTATGTGCTTATTTGGAAATGTGCTATTTAGCGATTGGGATATTTTTTTACTTAGCCTACTTATTTAGATTGAATAGACACATGCTGTTAAAATAAGTTTTATATTACTATAGGTGCACAGCACCGGTCAGCGTCGTCATTAACATTTTTATAAAGCCTATTAGCAATTTAAAGCATAATGTTAAATATACTATATATGTGTGCTATATATATATATATAGTATATACAGTGAGGAAAATAATTATTTGAACACCCTGCTATTTTGCAGGTTCTCCCACTTAGAAATCATGGAGGGGTCTGAAATTGTCATCGTAGGTGCATGTCCACTGTGAGAGACATAATCTATAAAAAAAAATCCAGAAATCACAATTTTTTAACTATTTATTTGTATGATACAGCTGCAAATAAGTATTTGAACACCTGAGAAAATCAATGTTAATATTTGGTACAGTAGCCTTTGTTTGCAATTACAGAGGTCAAACGTTTCCTGTAGTTTTTCACCAGGTTTGCACTCACTGCAGGAGGGATTTTGGCCCACTCCTCCACACAGATCTTCTCTAGATCAGTCAGGTTTCTGGGCTGTCGCTGAGAAACACGGAGTTTGAGCTCCCTCCAAAGATTCTCTATTGGGTTTAGGTCTGCAGACTGGCTAGGCCACGCCAGAACCTTGATATGCTTCTTACAGAGCCACTCCTTGGTTATCCTGGCTGTGTGCTTCGGGTCATTGTCATGTTGGAAGACCCAGCCTCGACCCATCTTCAATGCTCTAACTGAGGGAAAGAGGTTGTTCCCCAAAATCTCGCAATACATGGCCCCGGTCATCCTCTCCTTAATACAGTGCAGTCGCCCTGTCCCATGTGCAGAAAAACACCCCCAAAGCATGATGCTACCACCCACATGGTGTTCTTGGGATGGTACTCATCATTCTTCTTCCTCCAAACACGGTTAGTGGAATTATGACCAAAAAGTTCTATTTTGGTCTCATCTGACAACATGACTTTCTCCAATGACTCCTCTGGATCATCCAAATGGTCATTGGCAAACTTAAGACGGTTCTTGACATGTGCTGGTTTAAGCAGGGGAACCTTCCGTGCCATGCATGATTTCAAACCATGACGTCTTAGTGTATTACCAACAGTAACCCGGTGGTCCCAGCTCTTTTCAGGTCATTGACCAGCTCCTCCCGTGTAGTTCTGGGCTGATTTCTCACCTTTCTTAGGATCATTGAGACCCCACGAGGTGAGATCTTTCATGGAGCCCCAGTCCGAGGGAGATTGACAGTCATGTTTAGCTTCTTCCATTTTCTAATGATTGCTCCAACAGTGGACATTTTTTCACCAAGCTGCTTGGTAATTTCCCCGTAGCCCTTTCCAGCCTTGTGGAGGTGTAAAATTTTGTCTCTAGTGTCTTTGGACAGCTCTTTGGTCTTGGTCATGTTAGTAGTTGGATTCTTACTGATTGTATGGGGTGGACAGGGGTCTTTATGCAGCTAACGACCTCAAACAGGTGCATCTAATTTAGGATAATAAATGGAGTGGAGGTGGAAATTTTAAAATCAGACTAACAGGTCTTTGAGGGTCAGAATTCTAGCTGATAGACAGGTGTTCAAATACTTATTTGCAGCTGTATCATTCAAATAAATAGTTAAAAAATCACATATTGTGATTTCTGGATTTTTATTTTTAGATTATATCTCTTACAGTGGACATGCACCTACGATGACAATTTCAGACCCCTCCATGATTTCTAAGTGGGAGAACTTGCAAAATAGCAGGGTGTTCAAATACTTATTTTCCTCACTAGAGGTGGGCATAGATTAATTTTTTTAATCTAGATTAATCGTGAAATTAATCTAGAATAATCTAGATTAAAATGGCTCAGAATATGTGTGCTACCCAAATAATGACTAAAAGTAAGTATTTGAGAATAGTTCGCCTCGCGTAGGGATGTGCATTTCTGCCAAAAATGCCATTCGACAATCAAGGAGCAAAAGTCGAATATCGTATAAAAAAAAACCCCAATGACGGAAAGGGAGGCCAATTTCATCTTTAGCGATTTGTCATCAAACAAACTGTTTATTAATTGAAGAAGTAACATGTTTTCGTCATTTTTTTTAACATAGTAGGCTAATTGGAAGAAGAAAAAAAAAAAATACGCACGACAGTCCGTTTTTGCACCGCCAATGCTCGTTAGATCAAAAAATAATGTCATCATATGTCATAATGATTTTATGTGAACCTGCCTTGTTACTGCAATTATCCTCCTTTTTAAACAAATTAGTTTCAATCAATGTAAACTATTCGTGTGATGCCATTGCGCAATACACACACATTACCGCGGGATGACGGGTGTTCATTTCATAAACTGTACACAATTAGAGATGCACCGATTGACCGGCACGTGACCGGAACCGGAGACATATGCCGATTTTATGCCGGTCAAATGCACTCGGGCGCCGCATGATTAACATCGCGCAACATCAGCATCACACGTGCACTTGGAACGCACATGTATGAAACCTCGTGAATTAGAGCCGTTCAGACCGCAAGCGCGTATTTTTTTTTTGTCGGCGTGCATGTTAATCAATGAGTGCATTCACACCAGGAAAGGCAGCAGCGCGTGAGTGTCAAGCAGAAGCGTCGCGTGAGCAACAGTGAAACGTTTCCGCGCCGAGTCTATTTGCTGCAGCTCACGCTCAATTAAAATGAAAGCACACTTTTGATGGACAAAATAGCCTAAATATGATTTCACACAAAAAGTGCACAAAATGCACTGAATTTACGTGTTTTATCAAGACCTGGAGTAGGCTGTCAGAAAAGAAAATGTTAGACTCAAAAATATGTATAGAACATGAACCCATTTAAACTTTAAACCCATTATTCAGTTTGTACAAGTGATTGCAATAGGCCTGTGTGTGTGTTTTGAGAAATATCTTTATACTGCAAGGCTATATTTATAAAAATAAAAAAAATTATATATTATTTTATTGCATTACCTGTTTTCATACAGACGTTTAATTGCTAAATATATATCTTTAAAAAAAAATATTGGCTATTGGATGTGAAAGGAAATGGTTCTTCCATAACACTGCACTTTAGATGTGTGTGTGAATTTCCCACACCAGGGGTAATTTATATAGTTCTATTTTATAGCGAGTATCTGTTCTATGCAAATTGTAAAATGTTCTATTAAAGAAAAGATAGAAAATAAATATTTATGTGTGCTGTAAAGTGGTTAGAAAAAATGAAATCGGAATCGGCTAAAATCGGTATCGGCAGGTCAAACTCAATGAAAATCGGAAATCGGAATCGGCCTAGAAAATTGTAATCGGTGCATCTCTATACACAATGGTAGCTTATTTAACCTGTTAACCAGTGCACCGACGCTCTGAAGCGTTTTTTTGTAGCCTATAAATTAATGTATGTCCAAAAACCGGATAATGTCATACTTTTTGGTAGTGCTATCATGGCGTAATAATCTGTTTGGTTGTAAAATTCATTACCTGAATGAAATGAAATCGAATGTATCGTCCTGTGTAGTCATTCATTCACAGACAGCATACGAAGATGTTCAACTAATAGGGCTGAAACGATTAGTCGACATTGTCGACAACGTCGACAATAAAAAATTGTCGACAAATTTCTTTGTTGTCGAGTAGTCGTTTGATCTCACGTGACCTAATGTAAGGGCCTGCAATATCGCTATTTGACCGCTACGATGTGACCGCAGCATAATGAACAGGCTGCGATGTCAAGATTGCAACGCTGGAGTGTGTGTGTATGTGCGCGCGCGCGAGAGAGAGAGAGAGAGAGGCGCGGGCGGCGCGATCGAACTGTGAGAGAGAGAGAGAGAGGCGCGGGCGGCGCGATCGAACTGTGAGAGAGAGAGAGAGAGGCGCGGGCGGCGCGATCGAACTGTGAGAGAGAGAGAGAGAGAGAGAGGCGCGATCGAACTGTGAGAGAGAGAGAGAGAGAGAGAGAGGCGCGGGCGGCGCGATCGAACTGTGAGAGAGAGAGAGAGAGAGAGAGAGAGAGAGAGAGAGAGAGAGGCGCGGGCGGCGCGATCGATCTGTGAGAGAGAGAGAGGCGCGGGCGCGATCTAACTGTGTGTGTGTGTGTGTGTGTGTGTGTGTGAGAGAGAGAGCCGCGATCGAACAGTGGAAACATAAAAACATACTCCGTCATTTTGTTCAAAGGACATCATTCAAACAGCAAAGTGTTAACTTATATTTGTCTACACTCGCAATAAAACACAACATTGTGCTTTTGTCACACTCTAAACTCTTGTCAAACTGTAACCTACAACTGTCACCTAACCACACACACACACACTCTCTGTTTTAAAAGCAAAACATTTATCCAACCCCATTTCAAAACAGTCTGTGGGTTCCATCTTTTGGACAGTCATCATATCGTATTGGTTTTCATTTCTTGTCCTCGGAGTCGGAGCACTAATCTGTTTATTTTTAAGTTACACATTCTACATTGATTAAAAAAATAAAATCAAATGTGTTTTTATTTTATACGGAAATCAATAATTTATAATTCAGATGAGAATAAAGTTAGGGTTAATTAAAATTAAGGAAAACAAATATATTGATCTGAAATATAGCTAATTAATTTTAAATTAATTCAGGTACAATTACCAAACATATCACAAGGTCTTTTTGTAAATAAAACTATTGTCAGTGCATTACAAATAAACTGGTTCTATGCCTTTATTAATAAAACTTATTCGAAAAATACAAGGCTTAAGATATTTATGAAAATGCCTTCTGCATTTTTGTTTTACTTTTTTACTCCATTGTACCGAAACCGTACCGAGCCGTGACCTCTGTGTACCATTCCACCCCTAGTTAGAATATGTATAACTCAATGTTTTAACTAATTGAAAAAGCTGAATAATTCCAAACTTACTGATTAGTAGGCGGAATAATCGGCGATTAGTCGATTAATCGTTCTAATAATCGTTAGATTAATCGATTATCAAAATAATCGTTTGTTGCAGCCCTATCAACTAATAAAGATCTTCATCGCTGGCAAAAATATGATGCATTTGCAGATTTGCTTTCTCTAGAGACTGTAGATCCACGGCCACTTCATCCAACGCTCTTGATGTTCTTAAATCTTCCTGTTACTTACGACTCCTCGAGTGTGAATTGAAAGCGCTTCAGACGATTCAGTGCGTGAGGAACTGAACAGATCAACTGATTCGTGAACCGATTTAGACAGATCTGTCAACTTGTTTGATGTCTAAAAGTGAAAGTCTTTTAACAGAATCGACTCAAAAGAGTGATTCATTTGTAAATGAGCATCGCTCATGCCCATACAAAGGATACAGCGCGCTTGGAATAAACTCATTTAACAACTTATTGCATTAAAATAAAGTAACGAGAGGAACGTCGCCCAACGTAACAAAGTAAAAGTACACCTTGTGTCCCTGACAGGAAAATACCCCTGCTGCGCGATCTGTGACAGTAGGCGCGCCGTCAATTATGTCATACTACACATTAGAATTGCGCGAAAATATAACTATTCGAAAAAGCTATTTATGATCCCAACCCAACTTAGATTAGCGGCGATATTTTTTTATCGCCCGATAAGAGTCTCACGTTAACGCAGCACGTTAACGCCGATAACGGCCCAGCACTAATATATATATATATATATATATATATATATATATATATATATATATATATATATATATATATATATATATATATACTAAATATATTAGTTTCACCTTTTAATTTGAATTACTGAAATACACAAACTTTTGCACGATATTCACATTTTTCGAGTTTCACCTGTAAATATATGGCAATGCTTAGAGGTTGGAATAATGGCAGGATGCACAATTTCTCCACTGGCTTTTACCATGGCAATGGAAGTAATCATTAGGGCATCAAGATGGGTAGTAGGAGGAGAGCGCTTGGCTTCTGGGTTGCGACTACCACCAATCAGAGCATACATGGATGACATGACAACCATGACTACAACAGTAGCCTGCACTAATCGGTTATTGGGGAAGTTAACAGATAATATTGAATGGGCACGAATGCAATTTAAGCCCTCTAAATCAAGGAGCATCTCCATAGTTAAAGGAAAGGTAGTAGATAAAACATTCTTCATTAATGGTGAGGCAATACCAACAGTTTCTGAGAAGCCAGTGAAAAGTCTTGGGAGATGGTACGATGGAGATCTAAAGGACACAGTTCGAGTGGGAGAAGTTAGACGACAAGCAGTGGAAGGGTTGAAGAGCATAAACAGCTGTGCTCTACCAGGCAAACTAAAACTCTGGTGCTTTCAGTTTGGTCTACTGCCGAGGTTGCTGTGGCCACTGACTGTGTACGAGGTTTCTTTGACAACAGTGGATAAGCTGGAAGCGTTAATAAGTTCATACATCAGGAAATGGTTGGGAGTTCCACGCTGCCTCAGCAGAGTGGGACTTTATAGTAAAGGAATATTGCAGCTGCCAGTCTCTGCTTTAACCGAGGAGTTTAAGTGTGCCAAGGTCAGACTGGAAATGACATTAGTAGAGTCACGTGACAAATGTGTAAGGGAGGCAGCCCCTGTGTTAAAAACTGGTAGAAAGTGGTCAGCAAAGAAATCAGTAGTAGAGGCAAAGGCTGACCTTCAAATAGGGGATATCGTGGGACAGGTACAGCATGGAAGAGGGGGTTTTGGGCTCAGTTTAGCTCCTCCTAAATGGCACAAGGCAGGCCCAGCTCAAAGGAGGAAGCTGGTAGTCAACGAGGTGCGAAAGCAGGAGGAGAGGATGAGGAGTATAAAGGCCATTTCCCAGGCCAAGCAGGGAGAGTGGATGAGATGGGAGAGTGTGGAACAACGCAAAATGGGCTGGCAAGACCTTTGGTCAATGGAAGAGAGTAGGATCAGTTTCCTTATTAGGTCAACACATGATGTTCTCCCATCACCGCAGAACCTAAACCTCTGGGTAGGAGAGGATCCCTCTTGTCCTTTGTGTTCATCACCTGCCACATTAAGGCACATTTTGACAGGATGTAAGGTGGCTCTTAGCCAAGGTCGGTTTACTTGGCGCCATGACCAAGTACTGAGATGTTTGGCTTTAGCATTGGAAGGCAAGCGTAGTATGACCAATAAGTTGCCGCATGTTCTAGCAAAACATTACACGCAGAAGACAACATTCCTCCGCCCAGGCGAGCAACCACCAAGAAAAGGTGTTAACACCAATTCTCGGCCAGGACAACTGGAAGCTGCTAGGGACTGGAAGATGCTGGCTGATCTTGATCAACGGCTTATTTTTCCACCTGAGATTGCCACCACTAACCTACGACCAGACATTGTTTTGTGGTCTGGATCAGCACGCATTGTTCAACTGATAGAGTTGACAGTGCCATGGGAGGATGCTGTAGATGAGGCATATGAGAGGAAGAAACTGCGGTATGCTCATTTGGCCACTGAAGCAGAACAGCGAGGATGGAGAGTCCAGGTTTATCCAGTGGAAGTGGGTTGTCGAGGTTTTGTGGCACACTCTACAACCCGGTTCCTCAGAGACGTCGGATTCAGCGGCCAAGAGTTGCGTCGCACAGTAAAGAACTTATCTGAAGCAGCAGAAAGGAGCAGCAACTGGCTGTGGTTGAGACGGAAAGATTCTAGCTGGCAAGGTACAGGCCGCCACGCTACGGTTTCGTAGAATTCTTGAAAAACTTGAAGAGTCTGTTGGTTTATTTGTATAGGTTGTATAGTATAGGTTGTATAGTATACTATACAATTTGTATAGGTTGTATAGTATAGAATGACGGGTGGTTGGGCAGATATTGTGTTTTGCGGTAGGTGGTATGCCATACGGAACCGTTGCCACTGTAACTGCTTTAACGCACCAGTGGGGCTCGACAGCCTTAGTCAATCGGGTTGGCGCGTATGGTTGGGTTGCGGAGAGATAGTGAGATTGTGGTTAGGTCTCAGCAGCAGGAGGGATGTAGAGGTCAGTAAGCTGGGCTGAGTTGAGTGGGGGACGGAGGGGGGTGACTCTGGGACGCCAGAGTCACTGTCGAGCCCTCTTGAGGTGTCGTGGGCTAGTCGACGAAACACTGAGGACGGAAGGTGCCCACTTGAAGACCCTAGAGATGTCCCCTACTCGGCTCAATCCAGACGGTTGTCGTGTTGGTCCACTAGGGAGACCACACTGTAGTTGCAGCCGTCGTGTGTGCTGACGCGCCAAGTACACTGCAGCCGTTAACGCCGGACAGAAGGGGAGTCACACCCTCATATGGAAAGAAGCGTAAATGGATGGAGAAGCATAGTTTACTGTAAAGCTACGTCTTAGTGTTGCTTATCTTGGCGAAAGCCGAGTACAAATCAGCATGAAGTTTTAACATCTACTCTCGTGTAATGGAAATCAATTGATATTGAATTGAATCGAAAGCTTGTGAATTGAAATCTAATTGAATCATGAAATTTGTGTCAATACCCATCCCTAATTAGTATGCCAATATCTTAGCCTTTTACGGTATAATTTACAATACCATGCAAATATTTGGGGTTATAAACGTTTTTGAAATTAATCGCTCATGCTCACCAAGGCTGACATTTTTTTTAATCAAAAATATAGTAAAACAGTAATATTGTGAAATTATAATTATTATTATTATTATTATTATTATTATTATTATTACAATTTAAAAGAGCTGTTATTTGATGAATACATAGGTGTTGGTGCAAATTAATTTGATGAATACAAACTGTTATTATTATTATTTTAATATATTTTAAAATGTAATTTATTCTTATGGCAAATTAAAATTTTCAGCAGCCATTACGCCAGTCTTCAGTGTCACATGATCTTATAGAAATAATTATAATATGCTTATTTGATACCCAAGAAAAATGTCTAATTATTATACATTTTAAAAACAGTTTCTGCTTAATATAACATTAAAGGGTTAGTTCACCCAAAAATTAAAATTCTGTCAGTAATTACTCACCCTCATGTTGTTCAAACCCCGTAAGACTTTCGTTCATCTTCAGAACACGATTTAAGATATTTTTGATTAAATCTGAGAGCTGGATCACTCCTCCATAGGCTTCTAAGGGACTGAAACTTGTTCCCTCGAAAAGTTATTAAAGACATCGTTAAAATAGTCCAAGTGACTACAGTGGCTCAATCTTCAGTTTATTAAGCGACAAGAATACTTTTTGTGCGCAAAAACAAACAAAAATAACGACTTTATTTCAACTACTAATTTCCTTCTCTGTGGGCCTCGTCAGTTAATGTAGTGTGATAGCGTAGTGCTACGTCACACGCAGGCTCACTATTGGCCGGCGCTGGTCATGTGTGTGATGCGTGTGACGTCCACCACAGAAGCGCTACGCAGTTTTACTACGAGAGGCCGACCGAGAAGTAATTTAATAGTTGAATAAAGTCGATATTTTTGTTTTTTTTGCGCACAAAAAGTATTCTCGTCACTTAATAAACTGAAGATTGAGCCACTGTATTCACTTGGACTATTTTAACTATGTTTTTAATAACTTTTCGGGAGAACAAGTTTCAGTCCCTTAGAAAGCTTATGGAGGAGTGATCCAGCTCTCAGATTTAATCAAAAATATCTTAATTCGTGTTCCGAAGATGAACGAAAGTCTTACGGGGTTGGAACAACATGAGGGTGAGTAATTACTGACAGAATTTTCATTTTTGGGTGAACTAACCCTTTAAATGTAACATTATAAATGTATTCACTGTCACTTTTGATCAACTGAACTGTACTGGTATATTTGGAAATATTTGGCCTGTGTCCAACAGAAAGCTGAAGGTGTCCCATCAGCAGAGGACTCAACTTCAGAGGTCACAGTGTTACAAAGGGTAAGTTCCACTGTTTATCTCCATTATATTCATGAAAGATTTCATCACATAACATTATGCACCATTCTGCACCTGCTAAACCAAACACTTTGAACACTATGTTTGGCTGCAGGAGGTGGAGTTGCTGAAGGCTCAGCTGCAGAGACAGACTGCAGAGATAACACAATTACAGAGTGAACGACAGGAGCTTCTCAGAGGATCTGATACTACAGTAAGTGTATTTCACTCATTGATCATTGTACAGACACTACAGTCCAGTGTGCTGTTGTCTCAGCCTTAGATGGCATCCGCACAGACCACCTTTTCAATCTTAAAATCGCAAGATCCTCGAGTCATCCAGGGCGTTTTTTTATTTTATTTATTTTTTTATCAATCCACTAGGGGAGTTTACGATTCTATCTTCTAAATATTCTCAAATTGCAAAAATCAATTTTCTAAATGTTAGTTAATAACGTAATGTTACCAGAACTGAAAAGGCGGAAGTCAACAGAGAGAAGTGCAGCGCCCAGACAGTTTAGAAAGCGCACACATCATAAAGGTGCGCAATATATATCATCTACAATAATATCATAATTGTTGCTTTAACAATGTGTCACTCACTTTGCAGAAACGAAAAAAAATAAACTAGCCTTGAGTGTGCATGGTTTCTCTGCATGATGTAAAATAAACTTGAAATGCCAGTGAAACAGTTCCAGTTCCAAATAAGGCCACACCAGAACCGTTGCACATTTCCAAGCAATACGTAATTACTGAATGCCTGGCGAACGTCAGACCTAGTCTCATTGAGACGTGGGTCTGGGAGCCACATGTTAATTTTCTCGTATTTGAGGCGTGGTTTACGAATGCCCAGTGCCGGTTATTGGGTGCTGGTTCCTTATCTGAGGCGCAAATCTGGTCCGTGGAATCCAGGCTGCCTAGCAGCGAGAATAAAACCACGCTACGCGCAAGTCAGCTTGGGGAAACCCAGGCTAGAATGAGTCTGCATATTTGAACGAATTGCTCAAATCTGCAGTCCATAACTTTTTTTTGTGTACAAAATGTACAAAAATTGTATAATGAGCAAGTACATCAGGAATCCATTTTCTCATCCTGAATCACTACAGTACACCTATAATAAGTGTTTATATTCAGACTATTTTAGACTGGTTTGGGTCGTAACACTGCAGAATAGCCCCTTACCTGTGTGATTCAAAATAGAAATAAACAGAGAGAAGTAGCTCCAGCTACAATGTTCTTCCACAAGACGCATGCAGTTCTGTTTATTAACCGCTAGGGCACCAAAAGTTACAGATTGCAACTTCAAGTGAATAATTCATTGTCTCATTCATAAAGACAGTCACTCATTTGAATGAATGATTCAATGACTCACTTATGGGGCCACCTACTAATGGTTTTAGTTTCATATTAAATTTTTTTTTTTTTTTTTAAACATTAATCTCATAGCATTATTTATGCAGTTGTAATTACATCATAAATGCATTTATGCCACCTCTGAGCTGCATTAGAGGTTGTATCAGCGATTTCAGGCCCAAAAAAGGCCGAAACATAAATGATCACATTCATCTAATTTTTCCTAACGATCCACTAGCTGCACGCCCCATAAGCATGCCGTCCAAAAACCGCTTCTCTGTATGCAGCCTAGGCTCTGAGATCTGCACACAAAAACAAATGGGTACACCACCACTCAAAACCAAAATAAACAGTGTTTCAACCAATCACCGACAGGGGCGGGTGTTGTGAGGTTTTGAGTTTGTGCACGGCTGGACGAGAAGTCGGAGCAAAACCCGCCCCTGTCGTGAAATTGCTGATACAACCTTTAACCAGTCCATAAACCAGTCCAGTCCAGTGTGTAAATATGCCTCTATGCCACATCTACAGTGTCCCCTCAAATGCTGCCAACCACAAATGAAAGGCACAGAACAATAATATATTGTAGAACAGTAATATTGTGATGTGAAATGTTAATACAATTTAAAATAACTTATCTATATTAATATATTTTTCAAATGTTTATTCCTGTGATGGTTAAGCTGAATTTTCAGCATCATTACTCAAGTCTTCAGTGTCACATGATCCTTCAGAAATCATTTTAATATGCTGATTTGGTTTTCAAGAAACATTTATTATTACTATCAGTGTTGAAACCACTGCCTGATGTTTTTGTGGAAGCTTTTTCTTCAGGATTCTTTGATGAGAACAGATTTTTCAACAGATATTTGCAGCATTTATTTGAAATAGAAATATTTTGTATGAAAGTAAAAGTCTTTACTGTCACTTTTTATGTACTGTTGCTTAAAATAGTATTAATTTCTCTATATATCTTACTGACCCCAAACTTTTAAATGGTAGTGAATGGGCTTTTTAGTTCATTACTGTGTTTCTTTCAGGCTGCAGCTACTGGAGAAAATAGTCTCTACACAGAGAAAATTGCAGAGTTAGAGAGCAAGCTCTCTGCTCAGACAGCAGAGAATCAAAAGCTTAAGGTGACTTACTATAGACAAGCATAATTTACTCCTTTACTGATTTGCATTTTAGATCATTTGCGGTTTAACCTAATTCTTGCTTCTTTTTTCTGTCCCTCTCTCTGTCTTTCAGGCGGAAGTTCAAACTCTTCTGGAGAGTAAAGAATCGATGGAGAAAGACTTTGCTTCAGCCACAAGCACAGCCGCCATTATGCAGGCAGAGAAGAGCAAGTTGCAGCAGGAGGTGCAGGAGTCCAAGAAGGAGCAGGACGATCTTCTCATGCTACTCGCCGACCAGGACCAGAAGATCCTGAGCCTGAAACAGAGACTCAAGGACTTGGGAGAGACGGTACATTCCTCACGGCACTCCAGAACATAGTTTCACCTGTTTTGTATTCATCATATGTTGTTTTGTGGTGTACTTGGGGCGGGTTCACACAGAACACATTTTTGCATTTAAAAATACGAGACGCAGGTCAGTGGAGTGGGAAAAAAAGCACAAGGTTTAGAGAAGCTTTTAACTTGAGCTCCATGTTTTAGAATGCCACGTCATGGGCGAGATACTTTGAAAGACGCAAGACTCGAGCACAAAGGTTAAAGACTGCTGTCTAGCATGTGTTTACATTGAAAAACAATGGAAAAGTAGCGCATAGAATGGAAAATCTTGTTCTGTGTGAACGGCCGGCCCCTTACATTTCTTCCATACTCTTTTTGATTTTGATTTGACTTTTTTTCCCCTACAGATTGAAGATGAGGATGATCTGGATTCAAAGGATCAGTTTGATGATGATGACGATGAAGAGGAGGAAGAAGAGTGTGATGAATAAAAAGTATTGACTTAATAGTGGAAGTGAAAGACTGCTAACATTAACCTGTCACTTACGCTTAGAGAAAGAGATTGAAGGCCTTGGACAGTAGAGCTGATCTTCTGATTTTTAGAAGAATCACATATTTCTTTACTTTCTTCAGACCTGCATTTTAATTTTTTGAATTTATTTCACTGTAGGAAAACAATACAAGGATTACATTTTTCCCAGCTAATTGAACCGGACTCATTTCATAAAAAATAAAAATGAAAAAAACAGCTTAAAATTTATTGAGATAATAAACACAGGTGAATACTTTGTTTTTGATCAACATTCCCAATGCTTATGTCATGGTCTCACACCGTAGAAGATTCTAAAAAGCTCTTTGCACTAATGATGGAGAGGAGAAAATAAAGAAAAGATTTGCTCCTCTGTTGTACATAGTGCAAAACCATGAAGATGTTCAGTTTGAATTTCTATACTGCTTGTTGGAGTGTCTTTATGATGGATGGATGGATGGATGGATGGATGGATGGATGGATGGATTGATTCTGAAAGACATGTCTTCTCTGCTCAGGTGCATAGTGCATAAAATCTCATTCAAATGGTCCATTTCCTGTTTTGCATTAGATTGCCTCCTGGTCAGATGGCTGTTACGTTTTTTTCTTTCTTTTTTTTTTTTTTTCTGTGCCTGCATGTCAACAGTTTTCAGAATTGTTCAGTCATCCAATCATATTTACAAATGATCAAAACACCAACCCGTGTTGCATTGCATTGCGCTCACACTAGCCACCTTGTTTCCAATGTGGTGGTGTTCATCAAAACACTGCTGGAGTCCCACTAAATGTTGGGATGTACACTTTCAGGTTCCTCTAAAACTGGAGAGACATTCTGCTAAATTTGGTTTAGCTTTTGGTTAATTTATAGATAAACAAGACTCATTAGAATAAACTATATAAATTCTTGTCTATGATGTTTTGGCCTTAACTTCGTTTTTATTTCAAGTTTTTGATTGGTGTGTTGTTACATATACAGCCATATTTCAGGATTCACAAGGATTTTTCTACGGCTAGTATCTATTAATATAATTATGCCATAAAGTGCATGGTCATGCTTGATTTAATTTGAACAGTTTGAGGAATTGTACAACAATTAATTAGAAATTCTAAAGGAAAGCATTTAATTATATTACAACTCACAATAGATAGTTTTCTTTAAAGCATCTTTATAGACGACAATCCCTTAATATCTCCTGTGAATTTGGCAAAGGCGAAATTAAGAAAAAATAGAGCAGAAGTAAAAACAAAGATTGCATGTTATCTTTTAGCCTTTTAATTAATCTCAATAACCTTTCAAAGACAATTGTGGGCCACTGGGGGGAAATCATATAATATGATTAAACATATTCTATTTGTACACTACAATTCAAACATTTGGAATCAGATAATTTTGTGTTTTGGAAAGAAATGTATTGTTCTGTTCAAGGTAGCATTAAATTCTAAAAGTTAAAATGTGTAATAATGTATAAATGTTTCATTAAAAATAACATCTATTTTTATATTTTAAAAATGTTACCTGTGATGGCAAAGCCCTTTTTCAGCAGGCAGGCTCCTCCGTGAGAGAAGTGGGTGACCCTGATGCACAACCAGACAAGTATATCAAGTCTCTCAAGACCTGTTGTTCAAATGCACGTGCCTGTTACAATGTTTTTATGAATGAGTCCCATTTCCTCACTGAATAGACTTGTCAGTCTGTCATAGGCCTAGGACAATGTTCTTAGCTCTACTGAACATTTGAAAACCCGCGTTCATTTTGAATAGACATTTAAGTTTATCACTTTATAGATTTCTTTATTGTGATTTCTGATCAATTTAACGCACCCTCAGTGAATACATCGATTTAAAAAATGTCATAGTGATCCCAAACTTATGACCAGTGCTGTTAAATAGAATACAATAGACTGCTTTTAATAGATATCAATTAAGAAAGATTGGAATCTAGTGGTGTAATATCGACATGTAGCCTAGATGCCTACTAGCTGGGCTTTTTTTTCCTTTTTTTATCTGACCAGCCAAATCCTGAACCTGAAGGTTAAATCCAAATCCAAATCCTGAAAG
This sequence comes from Semotilus atromaculatus, assembly GCA_031834385.1. Classification (NCBI taxonomy): domain Eukaryota; kingdom Metazoa; phylum Chordata; class Actinopteri; order Cypriniformes; family Leuciscidae; genus Semotilus; species Semotilus atromaculatus. The sequence continues at coordinate 4,719,114 of JAULUF010000023.1, read as the reverse complement.
TTAAAATATGTACCATTAAACAATAGAAAGAAACTAGCCACGCAATTATTATCTTATTTTGGGGGGTAATTCTTACACACTTATTATGTGTAAGAAATAAGAATCATGTAGCCTAGTAATAAACAAATTGAAATGATTTCAGCCCTTAGTTGCCAATGTTACTTAAAAATTAAAACACACTTTCCCCACTGGATCAATGTTTTTATTATTTATTGTTAATGTGCATTTAAACATTTATCCCGCACATTGTATTTATTTATTTATTTTATTTGTCCAAAATATATTTGGTACTCTTATGAATCACTGTGGGGTGGGGGGAGGGTACAGTGTTCTTAGACACAGGTTGGGTTATATCATCTCTCATCATCTCTCCACCCTTTCACTCCACCGCAGCGCCGCCCCACGCCCATAGACATCGAAAAAACGGACAAGGACTGAAAGAGACAAACCAGAATGAAAATAGGCGGGGCTTAGTGGAAGGAAGTCATTTCTAACTGGACAAGGACTAATTTGTCAAAAAAAAGTATTATATATTTTTTAACACTTAACCATATCTTTAAACTAAATGGCTATTAAAATTTGTCAGGAATATTAATTAGGGGAAAGTATTGTCCAGACAGATATTGAAGTAACTCTTGGTCAACGATGTCACGTGGCATATGTTATTTTACACTCCGCAGTAACTGCTGGACCAATCCTAGTCGTTCTCGATTACTTTTCTGGAATCAATTTATTGAGATTCCTAACAGATATTTCCATTGTTTTCCTCGGGTAACAGTCATTGGAATTTATACATTTAAATGATTATACATTGTAGTGTATAAATACATCCAATAAAACAAACAGCGTCTTGGGATTTGAATGGACCTCAATGGCGCGTCATTCTGTCTGAGCGCCTAAGCGCCTCTTTAGGAGGACACGGTTGTGTCACACAGTGAAATAGTAACAGATGCCCGCTGATGCTCACAGCTCACCTCAAACACTGCGGCATCGATGGACCGCTCTTCCTATAATCTCTCTCTCTCTCTCTCTCTCTCTCTCTCTCTCTCTCTCTCTCTCTCTCTCTCTCTCTCTCTCTCTCTCTCTCTCTCTCAGACACATTTCTGCGAGACAGTGTTTAAAAAGACGCGGATAGTGGCCGTGGGTAATACAGTTCTCTTCATACTGCATGACCATCACAAAGGTAAGACAACTACTTGGCTGTAGTTTTCTCTAGATTTTGTGTAAATGTTATAGGCAGTGTCATTTTATTTTTTTATTTTGTTTGACGGTAGGCTAATAGTTAGAGTGACTTTAGGAGTGCTTAGAATAGGCTACCATAATTATTTTGGTGAATATTATTATCAGGCTACAACATTATTCTCCCCTTGATTATTCTATCAACTGTATAACTGTATAACACTTTTTATATAGGCTATTTGACATTGTTTTCATGTAACCTTCATCTCATCTGTGTTCACTTTAGTTAACACAATTCCTTGGCTAAATACAGTAATACGTTTATTCAGTAGCCTATTTATAAATCTTTGCTAGCGTTAGTTAATAAAATAAAATTGCTCGTTGTTAGTTCATGCTAGCTCTCAGTCAGGTCCATTAAATAATATTAACAAATTCAACTTTTGATTTTAACAATATTATGCCTATTAGCAAATGTTGAAATCAACATTAAAGATTAATAAATAGCTGCTTCAGAATTAGTTTGATTGTTAGTTCATAAATAGCTAATGTCAACCAATGAAACCTTACTGTAGTGTTACCTTTATTTTATTGTGTTTATTATGTGTTTAGACTTTTCCACTGTCCTTTCTCTTGTAGAGCTGAAGCTGAAGTCACACTTTACGTAATTTGTATATTTGAATTGCTTTCAATGCACATGAAAAAAAATGTTAACCAAAAAAAAAAATTTTGTCAACATTTACTCACCCTCTTTCGTTCCAAACCTGTATGACTCTCGTTCTTCTGCAGAATTCTAAAGGAGATATTTGAAGAATGTCGGTAACCAAACAGTTTTGATGACCATTGGCTTCCATTGTATGTGCAAATTTGTAAAAAAAAAAAATAATGATAAACAATGACAGAATTTTTCATTTTGGGTGAACTAAGTGTGCCATTTGTTTCAGAACCACAACCACAGTTTTGTCATCCAAATTGTACTTTTCTTCAAAGAAGCAACCAGCAAATGTATTCCGTATATCCTCTTCAAAAATACTAATATAAAAAACAACCTTATAAAACACTTCTATCAGACAACCGATGTCTAGTTTGAATTGTCTTAAAGACTGTCTTTCACGTGTTTCATGTAAATAGAGGAAATGGCATGGCTGGAGTGCTGAGTGAGACTCAAGGGAGGCCAGGTAAAGAAAGACTGTTCTTGAGGGTTGCCAGGTGTCAAAGTCCTGAGGGTGAGACATGTCAAAGGGAGGTGTGGTCGTGTTCAGACATGCCTCTTAGCCATGAGTGCTCCTGCTGCATTCTGGGGCTTTACCTGGACACAGATTCACTCTGGCTCTCAGAATTTAAGTTGATGTAAAAAAAAAGTACACAATTCTTGTTGAACAACGTGTTAATAAGCTAAATAAGTCATCTTTGTTTTTCTTTATTTCATTGTTTACACAGTTGAATGAAGTGATCTTGGCCTCTGAAGAGGATATAATGTGCAGTAGTAAAATGTAGACACATGGTCCTCAACCATTAACACACAAACCTCAATGACAGTCAACAAACACCATAAAGAAAAAAACAGCAACATAAATTCAGCATATTTCCAAAAAGTCAGCATACAGCAAAACGATAATCCAATACTTAATTCATCCTGCAATGCATGCTAGGAGCTTACATAACCCATAACAAATAAGCAACATTGCTCAATATGTAACAACTCTTAGGCTTAGGACTAGATCAAAGCCGTTAACCTAACATTTTATGTACGATTAAAGTAAATTATGCTTATAAAGGAAAATGCATGCTGGATAACATGTGCAGAAAAACTCTGCCCTGTTTCTTTTATTAATAATATCACACTACAGTTACTGTACCCACTTTGAAAACCATAAAGGACAGTTTCAGAACATCCTCTCCTTAATTGGGTTATTGAATTGCATGGCATCTTCCTGACTTCACATCCCTCTGTAATGCTCAAGTCATTATACAGTTTGTGTGTGCAGCACTTCCCTTCTTTGTATTAGTCGATAAACATATTGATTCAGTTTCAGGTTTCATGAGCTCTTCTAAATGTCATAGTGTTTGATGAGCAGATGGCTGTATTGTTTGCAATATTAGGCTATAGTTTCCCTCATTAAGGCAGGTGAACAGGTCATGAATGCATCATGATTTATATTAACAAAATCTTATGTGGATGCATTATGTAGTGTCCACTGTCTATTGTTTAATATATGGTATAACATAATAATATAATACACACTAATACATCACATAATAATTTCAGAGAGTACAGACTTATGCAGTTCAGCCATATTCCACTTTAATCATTTGTTTGGGGGAGAAATTAAAATTTTGTTCACTTTGTTTATGTTTGACTTGGGTTTAAGAATCAGCAGTTTTAACACAAAAATTGCCAGGTATAGGCAAACTGTAAAGTTATTTGAAAGAGACAGTTCCTTCACATTATGCTCTTAGTTTGTTTGAACCAGTCAGTAAAGCCACGTGATTCACTCTCCACCCATATTGCAAGTGTCATTATAGAGTGAGATTTAGTTTATAAGCTTCAAGACTTGCATTTGATGCACAGTTTTGATTTAACGAGCAACTGCAATTCACGTTGTGTAATACAGCCGAATAAATCACCCTTTAGACTGTTTTGTTTCTCTGGGGGCTGGAGATGTTTTTATCCATATATTTCTCTATCAAAACCAGCCTTTGTGAGCCTCACTAGCTAGTTTTTTTCTGTTAAGAGGGAAATTCAAATGTAAGCTTTGAAATTCAAATTGAACATTCCCACTTTTATGGAAAAAAAGAGCTGGTAAAAATGAGCCATGTCCTTCAGCTTTAGTACATTGCCAATGCATTTTCATTTTTCCTTAACACACTGATTGACAAACTGCTGCTCACCTTAATCATTTCACCAAATCCATCAATGAGTTCACAAATCCAAATGTAGATCACCTCCTAGTGCTAAATAGAGATTGAGTATTTGCTAAGCAAACCGCATGGAGACAGTGTATGGGGTGGGCATATGCAAAACATATACAAATTTGTTCTTACCTGGAAATTTTGTTTTGTTTGTCTCAGTTTTGTTGTTTTCTTCCTCTTAACTTAATAATTACCTCAAAGGCAATGTTGGTTGCAACCATAGGCTCATTGGAAAAAATGCCCCTAGTATACATTTTTCCAAAACTTAAAAAACATGAACATTCTTGAACATACAATTCGCTGCAGTTTCCAGATGAAAGGATCACTAGTTGTAAAACGCCCAAAACTTTTTATTCCTTTTCAAACAAATTATAATAACAGGCAGATGATCACTTAATGAAGACATAATTTTGCACGGTACCTTGCACAATACCGTGACCTAAAAAAAACAATACCATAGTGCATGATTTTTTTATTCGAAGAGATTTGACATTTGCATCACATAATCTTGCATGGTAGCTCACCTGGAACAGCGTTTCACTTGCAAAACAGAGAGCCGTAAATGACATCGTTGCTTCAGCAACTGCAATTTCATGTTTCATAAATGTTTTTTTTTTTTCAATGAGCCTGGGTTGGTTTATGTAGCATCTTAATCTTAATACATTCATAAGCATTCGATTGCTAGTAAAAAAAAAAAATAAAAAGTCTAATAAATATTTCATAAATCTTACATTACTAAATGTTATTATTACATTTATACTGCTGAGTAGCCTGGCTAACGCCAGACCACGTATCATTGAGAATGAGACGTGGTCTGGGAACCACATGTTCATTTTCTCGTATTTGAGGCGTGGTTTACGAATGCCCAGAGCCGTTTTATTGGGTGCTACGAATGTCTGTCAAATGCACCTGTACGCAGCTCATCGTCTTGCTGCTCCCTCCCCGTTCTGTGATTGGTTCCCTATCTGAGGCGGAAATCTGGTTCATGGTGTCCAGGCTGCCTAGCAGCGTGAATAAAATCGCGCTGCGGCAAGGCAGCATGGGGAAACCCAGGCTAACTGCTGAGAAAAATAAAGTAACATTTTGTGTTAAGTTTTAAATGCAAATTTTTGGGTTTCAGTTATCAAATACTGTTAATAACTAACAAATACTGATCTTGCGTTGGTGCAATAAAGCTGTTGATTTATTCAGGACACACTCTCATGTCCTTACTCCAGATCAAACCTCACTCAAATACCTCCGTTGCAAGAGTGAAGAGTAAAGACAGGACGCTCTTGAAAAGCCCATAGCAGACATTTATCATATCAAAACAGTCTTTATCAACATTTTAAGGATCATTAACATAACAACAGTCAATGACCTGGATACTCCCAGACAATACTAAAGTCAATGCCTCATCCACACAGTTTGGATTTAGTGAGGTCTTAATGGCCCAGAAACTGAAACCAGGTGTCGTATTTTCAAAATGCAGATCTCCCCATTCAAGATCAAATACCTTTTCGGCGCTGAAAGATCTGCACCCGTCAAGCTTTTCCTGTGCTGTAGCTGGTCATCAGCATAATGTCTGTAATCTCTGGACATTAGTCAGCTCTTGAAGATGCATGTCAAGCTGCTCTATAATTGCTTGTATAACAGAGCCTGAACTCATCGCTAATGGTAGTTGTGAACTCTTCTTTTTTTTGTGTGATCGACATTCGCCTGCAGCAAGTCAGCAAAAGGACGCAGTTAGCAGGTTTTTCAACGATTTCTATCATCCTGTGGCACAGGACCTGTGCCTTGTAGGTGTTCAGTTCCACGTCCATCACTGTGATAACTCACCTTTCAGGTGAAACATGAACTCATTTGATAGAAGTGATCCTGCTCAAACTTCCGTCTGCGCTTTCAGACTAAACCTGACCTGTGGACTGGACTCTGTCCCCGCGTGTGTGTTTACACTCCTCATATTGAGTTGCATCCAGTAACTCTACCACTTTTACAACTCCAGTCCTCATTCTCTGTTTTACCTTACTTGTTATTTACAAAGCATGAACATATTTCTGCCGTGCCTCTGCTGTACTCAGATAACACATAATAATGAAATGAGCAATCCTTGTACAATCAAACAGCGAAACAGCTTTTGCTTTTGTTTCTGCTCAGTTGAAATGTGTCACACAGCAGACAGATTCAGACTTAAATACCACAAAGAATGGGTGATATGTCAAATACTCATAATAGCCTATATTCTGCTGGAAATAAATGGATTAAAAAAAGCATGCACATACCAAAGAGTAGAGAAACTATTTATAGGTCCTTGAGCAAAAATAGAAAGGTAAATGTAGAAAAAAGGATCCCACTACAGATCCATGGAATAAATAATTGATTAAATTCTCACCAAATTGTGAATATTGCAGTGATTTTAATCCTTCTAGCTGCCTCACTGACAAGCATGTGAGACTGTTAAGAAAAATAAGCTTTTCTGATTTAAACTATCAACAAAATGTTTAATTAATTTCCTTGAATCACTTTCTGTTTCCCTTTTTTCCCTAGTAAATGTTTCATTGGAAATGTTGATACATTTAGCTGTGTATTACATTTTGTTATATTGGTGCACGTATAAAATACGTAATAGAAAATACATAATTGTCAAAAAAAAAATATTAATTATAAAAGTTCTGAGACTTAATTAATTTTGCTTTATCGCCCTAGTGATTAATGTATAGGAAATCATTGTGAGGAATTTGTCCCGTCTTTCCTTCACACCTCCCCATCCCTTGTGCTTTCTGCTGTGAGGCGCCACCCATTTAGGGAGTGTGCACGCGCACATGATCTCTTACCTGCTTCTTCGCTCACAAACACTGGACGTGCTGCTGGCATTCTGTCCATGTTTACTCAGGCTGCAGGGCAGAAGTTTGACTGCCTTTATGTTGATTTTCTTCCTCTGTTGTCTTTCTCTTTTTCTGCGATGCTTTACAGGAGATCTGAAATGGAATTATAACTCCTCCGGTGGAAGTGGCAAACAGGGATCATTTTCTCCACCTTTATTTCTGCACCTTCATCTCTCTTTTCTCTCAGGTCTTCGTGTGCTCAGCACAGACAGGGTGAGTTGAAAATGAAAGGAATTTTGAAACACTTAAAATATGATTTTGCCTTTACTAACTTCACTGACCCATATTAGTACATTTCAGTCCAGAGGGGTTTGGAGAGATGAAGGATATTATAATGCATAATATATATGCATTTATGATATTGATATACTCGCTACCGTTATTTATTTGTATTTGAACTCATTTTTGTTTGTAACACTATAATGGTAACACATTAGTTAACATTAATTAATAATAAATTGTGCTTCTACAGCATTTATTAATCTTTGTTAATGTTCATTTCAACATTTATTAATACATTATTAAAATCAAGAGTTGTATTTGTTAACATTAGTTAATGCACTATGAACTAACATGAACAAACAATGAACAGCTGTATTTGTATTAACTAACATTAACAAAGATGAACAAATACAGTAACAAATGTATTGCTCAATTTGTACATGTTAGTTAATACACTAACTAATGTTAACTAATGAACCTTATTGTTAAGTGTTACCGATATATAATTGACTAAAAGACACCCAAAGTCTCTTTTTATCACTAAATGTAGCTACACACGAAAGAAAAAGAATACTTTCCTTCTGTCTGGATGACATCTACCCTTAATGTTTTAGCTATTTTATTAATTGTGCTTTAAATGTATAGCCATGTTTTTTATATCTGTTCCCTATACCACCACACCCGCATGGCTAATCCATCATTCAGTTAATCATTACACCAGCTTTTGAAAGCTGAACAACTCAAACATATACAAATCCTGCCACAGGAGGATTTGCTCATATATTTAACAGTGTTGCAATACTTTATGTTCTCAACTTGATTTCAATATAATTTTGTGTGGTTGTGTTTATATTGAGTACAATTCAGTGTATTCATTTTCGAGGCTGTCTCTAATAAATCAATGAGAATATACTTATGATGCAACTATTTTGCCCCCCTTGGCCTTTATTGCCCAGATAAACCTTTTCTCCAGGATGTATTGCATTTAAAGGAAAGCTTCATATGTTAATCTCAGGTGTGTGTGAAAATATGTATGCTTGTGTTGGCGTACAATAGTTAGTTGTGAAATCACTTGCACATTTTTAGTTACTTGTAAGTTCTAGTCAGGCAGACTTACAAATCAGATATGCAAATCCAGTTCTTGAAACAGCAGATTTTCTTCTGAATAGAGTACAGTTTTATCTTGCTTTTCTATCTAGTATGGAAGAACTTTCTCCTTCATCAGCAAAACCTGTCATATTGTTTTCAAAATGCGTTAATCTACACAGTTATCTGGGTTGTTGCTGATGTCTCTGATTGGCATTTTGTTTGTGAAATTGTTTCTGTCAGAAGAACTTGTCTAGTGTTTTTTTCTTCATTGTTTCCTGCATAGTTGGATAACTAAGCCTGCATGGAAATCTTTAAAGGTAGCTGAGAGCATTATCAAAATTTCATAGAAAATAAAACAAATTATGCAACGACAGATATGTATAGATATTTTTGAATGTTCTGTAAAAATCTGTGCAGCTCTCTGTGCAGGTCTAATAATGGATTAATCTGTCTATTTTTTCTTTGATTAAATAAATATATATATATATATATATATATATATATATATATATATATTTAAATATATATATATATATATATATTTAAATATATATATATATATATATATATATATATATATATATATACAGTACTGTGCAAAAGTTTTAGATCTGTAAGATTTTTTATGTTTTTAAAAAAGAAGTCTCTTTTGCTCACCAAGGCTGCAATTATTTGATAAAAAAAAAAAAAAAAGTAATATTGTGAAATATTATTACAATTTAAAACAGCTGTTTTCTATGTGAATATACAGTAAAGTGTAATTTATTCCTGTGATCAAAGCTGAATTTTCATCATCATTACTCCAGTCTTCAGTGTCACATGACCCTTCAGAAATCATTCTAATATGATG